>QEPC01013045.1:924425-1002001 GCA_003113815.1 Sphenodon punctatus
GGGCATAATTTTCCCCTTCGGCCTTGGCCAGGGAGCTGTTCGAAGGGGATGTTTAATGTTCAATTTGGTGATGGCACAGGAGGGCATATCCAGGCCATACACCTGTTTGTTAATATGCTTCACGTTTTAGGTTTAAAATACTGGACCCAAAATTGCTTAGAAGCAATTCCACCAACTTCCATGATTTACTGAATAAAGAGTGCGGCCAATTTAAAATCCATTTATGTCTCTGTGTCTCATTTCCTGAGGGGGGGGGGTGCGTCGGCAAACAGGTCCCATTTAGTGTTCAATCCATGCAAGATGGTTCAGGTACCACAATTATGATGGGTTCCCATTTTGAAAGAAATCTCTTTTCAGCTGTAGTTCTCTTGGAAATGATACTAAATTGCTGATAACAAAATGATACACTTCATCATCAGCTTCTCTTAATTTTGTCCTCGTTAGCCATGTAACACTACCTCACTTAGTTAAAGCAAGTGAGCATGTATAACTACCTCACTTACTTAATAACTACAAGTTATTAATAGTTTTCCTAACAGTCAAGTATTCATTATCAGTGTTCTCCAGACTCCTCCCTCACTGATATCAAGTATTTAAGCATATTGGTATTTACAGAGACAGAATGTAATCTGTACCACATGTAAATAGTAGTATAATTTACCATTAATGACAGGATTTTTTGAATATAGGGAGTAAGAGTATTACAAATGGGGAAAAAAACTTCATCTAGAAATTTCATTTACTAATGAAAATGGAAAGATAGAATTATATTTATCACTTCTATTGAAGAAGTCCTTTTATGCTGCAATCTTTAAACCACTTAACCGCTGATTTAAATGAGACTACTCCAGAGTAAGTGGTTTGAGCATCATGTCCTTAGTGTGTCTTCCAAAAAGAACCTAGAGAATCTGAAAGAAATATTAATCAGTCTTGATCTTTTGGGAATGAAGATTTTTTAATTAGATATGTCCATGCACAGGAACGAATTGCTGGGTAATTGTCATCACAGAAACAGATCACTTACAATGCGTGTTCAGTTCCGTTCACAAATAAACCCTTGGTCATGAAAACACTTGCTGTGATTTTTAAAAAAGTGTCAAGAGTTCACTCTGATAAGGTGCTCACTACTGTGTAAAGATAAGGAACAGTAGAAGTTGGTAAGTTGACCTTTCACATGGGGTCATTGTAACCCCCCAAAGATGTATATGGTGATTTTTTTCCCTAAATACACCATAGACGACCTTTGTGAAGTCAAACAAAATGCTACATGATGTCCTTATCTCTAATTGAGAAGGCTAATTAGGAGGGCAGGTGCTGGGTTAAGCCTTTTTTCAAAAAATACACAACTATTGAAAAAAATATATGTGCATGGGGTGGACATAACCCCAAATGCAAAAGACATATAGTGCTTTCATTTTCCCATTGACTTCCATTGGGGGTAGAAAGTACCCGTGATGATGAAATGATTCATACCTCAATTTTAAGAACACGGGGTGAGGGGAGGAACATGAAACAAGACAGGGCAGTTGACTTCACAGTTTTGAGGAATACATGGGGGGAGGAGTGGTTCAGGCTTGCCAAAAAAAAGTTTTAGGATTTGTTTTTGCTGCCTTTGGGATTATAAAGACCCACGATGAAGAAGGAGGGTTTGAAAAGGATGGGATGAAAATATGAATGAATAAATAAATACACATGATTTTGTAAATTTCTATCATACCCCATCTCAGTCTGGATTGATTTAATTTGATAGGCAAAAGGGTTTGGGAAGCTGTTTTGCTGGGCCTTTAGGAAGGAAGAGGAAGGCCTATCTACCTACTTTGCATATCCTTCTGAGAAACACATCTCACACCCCAGGATGCCCCAATACTTCTTTAAAAAAAATCATTTTGTGAGAAATCATAGAATGACAGAGTCGGAAGTGACCTCAGAGGTCATCTAGTCCAACCCCCTGCTCAGTGCAGGAATTATGTGGCTACAGCATCCCCGACAGATGGCTGTCCAGCCTCTGTTTGAAAACCTCCAGCAAGGAGAGCCCACAACCTCCCTTGACAATTTGTTCCACTGTCAAACAGGTCTTACCATTAGGAAGTTCTTCTAATGTTTAACAAAATCTGCTTTCTTGGAAGCTGAGTCCCTTATCTTTACTCTTGCCTTCAGCGGCAGAGAAAATGAGCCTTTACCATCCTCTAGTGGAAGACTGCTATCATGTCTTCTCTTCTCTAGGCTAAACATACCCAGTTCCTTCAAACTTTCCTTATGTTTTCAGACATGATTCGTGCACACACGGCATAAAATTACGCCATATGTAAAAATCCTGCGTGCAGGATTTAGATGCGACATTTCATGCGTTAAAGTCAATCATGCATTCCTTTAAAACTGTGAATTAAATACATCAGTATTTAACCATGTGCAGGATTTAGACGCGACATTTTGCGCATTAAATAGGGATGTGCTGAATATGGTTCGGGCCGAATTCGGGGTGTTCGGCCCCTCTGCGAACCTCCCAAACCCGAACTTCCCCCCAGCTGAACCACCCAGACAAAGTTCGGGTTCCAAACCCGCTTGAGCAGGGGGCGGGGGGCAGGGGGGAACCCGGTTTCCCCTCCCTCCAGGCAGCGGTGGTGGAAGGGGCGCCAGATCTCACCTCCCCCCACCCTGTGCAGCCTACTAAATTATTCTTATTTTTTAAAAAACCCACCCCAGGGACCCCCCTGCCTAGTGGCACCGGGGCTCTGGCCCCGGGTCACATGGCAGCGGGTCCAGCTCTGGCAGAACTGTGGAGCACTTCAGGCCTCTACTAGGCCTTACGGGTCAGGTGACTGTATCAGGTGACCCAGAAGGCCTAGTAGAGGCCTGAAGCGCTCCACTGCCACTGAACCCAAAGCCTGACCTACCTGGTGGTGCCGGGGCTCCAGCCCTGGGGCTGGTGGTGGGGCTGGCTCCAGCAGTAGCAGCGGAGTGCTTCTAGCCTCTACTAGGCCTTCTGGGTCACCTGACATGGAAGGTCTAGTAGAGGCCTGAAGCACTCCGCAGAGCTGCTGGAGTCAGACCTGCCGCTGCTGTGGGACCCAGGGCCAGAGCCCCAGTGCCACTAGGTAGGGGGGTCCCTGGGGTGTGGGGGTTAAAAATAATTTAGTAGGCTGCACAGGGTGGAGGGGGGAGGTGAACTCCGGTGCCCCTTCCACTCGCGCAGCCTGGACGGAGAGGAAACTGGGTCCCCCTCACTCCCCGCCCACCGCCTGAATGGGTTCGGGCCCCCTGAATGGGTTTGGGCCAATGCCCAAATGGTTTTGGGGTGCCCAAACCCTGAATGGGCCGAACCCCGAACCCCCGGGTGTTCGCACACCCCTAGCATTAAAGTCAGTTGCACGTTCTTTTAAAAGTGGACATGGGATTTTTACACATGGCTAGGGCTATAGCAGTATACCGCTGTGGCAGCTGTTACTGACAGAAACCCCTATTCCGTGCATAGCAGCACAGTTCGGCAGAGACAGCTTTACGATGGCTGCGGCTTGCCACAAATGGTGCCGCAGCATTGCGACTGGTCAACAGAAGCAGAACTTTTGCGGATTTCAATAAGAAGTGGCACCAACTCCCCTTTCCGTCAATCGTGGAATCTTTGTGGTTATCTGATCATTGTATCATGTTTCTGCCACCCGGAATACAAGGTATCACGAGACCCAACAACATGATCAACCCTCGGACCCTGTTGATGACACTCGCATGCCCAATTTCATTGGCTAGGGCTTTCCCAGAGAGACATGTCCCGCCTTCACCATTAAGTATAAATAGGTGTGTTTGTAGCTTTCTTCTCCCTCTTGATCCCCATTCGCAGTGAGAGTGAGTGACTGTTGGAGCCGTGCTGCCAGTGTCTGTGTTTGTTAACACACACGTAATGAGACCACGGTCAACCACAGTGAACCACGGACAATCCTGCAATGTGATCAGAGAGCTGTAACCATGTTACCAGTGGCATCCAGATGTTCATCATGGTCAATCACCTATAGGGGCCAAAGCCAACCACGGGTCCAGAGGTCAGGACGGGACCATCTACGAAATTGTGGTGAAAACAATTCCCACCTGGAAACTGCCGAATGTAATGACTGAACACCAACCACCAGGCGGAATCATAACAAATGATTCCCAGCTGTGACGAGAGCATGCAGCATCGCTGCCAGGCAACGAGCAACACATAGACTGGGGAGAGATATTTAAAGGGCACACAGCAGCAGGGGAATGTGGCGGGATGGAGAAAGATGGAAGGGAGAGGAGAGCGGATGGTGAGTGAGGCAGGGGGGAGGAGGTGGTGGCGGAGGAGCAGCAGCAGCAGCAGCCACCGCCAGAGCTGGCCACCCCTGAGGGGACAACCAGCCAGGGGATGGAGGCACCCTGGAAACAGGTAAGGAGAGCAAGGGGGGCCCACACAGCGGCAGAGGGGCACAAAGGGGGGGTGCCCAGAGGGAGGGGTGCAGGGAGGCAGACCACGGGTTGGAAGGATAGAAGACACTAACCCCCCCTCTATGACCCACAGACCTGGAAACGGGCCCAGGAGATGGAGCCCCTGGAGATTGGCAGAGGGGAAGCAGAGGAGGAACAGCAGGAGGAGGACACACACAGGAGATGCCAGTACCAGTGAGGGGGCCAATGGGGGCACAAGGAGACTCAGGACTTCATAAGGATCTGCGGGTCCCTGGACCACCAGGTGGAGCTCGCTGTGAACAAGAGGAACAAGCACATGTTCACGGAGATCGTGCGGGACATGGAGGCGGCAGGACACCACAGGACTGTGGCCCAATACTTCTCCAAGGCCAAGGAGCTCAAGAGGGGGCACAAGGCCATAAAAGACAACAACCGGCGGTCCAGACACGGAGCGCATACTGCCCCCTACTGTGATGCCCTGGACAGCATACTAGACATGAAGGGCTCCATAGTTGCCCCATGGCTCATGGAGAGTGCCGTTGTTCAGGGCAGGGAATGGACTGATGTGCCCTCACCCCTGGCAGCCCTGCATGCAGGCACCAACCTCGGGGAACCAGCCCCTCCAGAGGAATGACCCAGGACCTTGGGGATCAGCAATCCCCCCTTACAAACCAGCACCGGGAGTCCACGGCCACAGTCCAACTCGGAAGGATCCAAGGCCAGCACACTGGTGACCCTGAGCCAGTGGACTCAGGGGTACACATCCCCATAGAGGAGCTGGTCTTGGAGGACTCCGAGATGGATATAGAGTGTAGGCAAGCAGCTTGGAGGGCACACAGGCCATAGGGGGTACGCCCAGGGCCTGGGAGTCCCCACAGGGCATGGGCCCACCCCCGCGGCCCCCAGGAACCAGGAAAAGCAGGAAGGGGGTAGGGGTTCAGGGGGTCCGCCTGGGTACAAAACAGGAGGGACAGGCACAGCTGACTGGGGGCACTGGCCCCCAGTGACAGCGAGTGGGGGCCATGGTGGGATGGGGATCTAAACTGTACAAGGGTAACGCGCCCATCCATCTGTTCCCCAACAGGTGCACACCTGCCCTGGGATGCAGGTTAGCCAGACGAGGGGGAACGCGGGGAACAGCCGCAGCTGCAGCAGCAGCACCTGGACCAAGGTGAGCAACCAGGGATGGGGGGGTCACCAAATGGGGGTGCACTAAGGGCACGGATGGCTGGGTGAGGAACCGACCAGCCCCTACCCTGGTATGGCACGCCATGTGGCTCGGGGCAGGCTAGGGGGGATGGGTGGGGCTCAAGGGGCCCCCCAGGGGGAGGCCCGCACCCACCCATACACCAAGGGGGGAACCATGACCACCCCAAGCACAACTCCAGAACAGGTGGTATGTGACCGAGCCCGAGTAATGAGTCACCAATCATTTCCCCAAAAGGGCAACAGGCAGTGCCTCCACCAGCTGAGTCTGTGTCCCTGGCATAAGGGCAGTGGGAGTACAGGGCATGGGTATGGTGCCGGATGGAGGATCTGGCAGAGGTGATAGTCCAGAAAAGCACAGAGCAGGGCAAGCGGATGATCTCTACCATCGACCGCATGGAGGAGGCCACAGACAGGGCCCTGCAGGATGCTGAGGCTAAGGACCAGCAGCTGGCAGTGGAAATGCACCAGGAACAGAGGCGGAAGCAAAGGGAGCACATGAGGCAGATGGAGGCATTGGAGCGGCTAAACCAGACCATCGAGTGGCTGGGCACGGAGCACACCTGGATGATGGACAGGTCCCTGGACACTGGCACCTCACTGCTGATGTATGCAGGGACCATGAGTGCCTACAGCATAGAAACCACTCCGCCTGGCACCATAACGGCTCCAGCGCCTCAGCAGCCATCCACGGCGCTCCCACTGCCACCCCAGATTCTGGCATGGCCTCTGGGCCTGCGCATCTGCCTCTCAGTCCCCCAGGCCTCTGGAGACGGCAGCCACCCAGGGAGGCCCCTCCAGTACTGCAGGCACTGCTGGCACCCCCCCCCCATCCCCATCGCACAGGACAGTCCAGACCCAGAGGTGGACCAGGACACGGTCGGGGAGATGGACAGTGGGGGTGAGGAGAGCTCCCAAAGCTCCACAGCATCCACTAGGCAGCCGAAGGGGCAGCCCAGGAAGCAGCAGGGGAGGGGGGACAGGGGAGGGGGAGGTAGGATGGGCCAGGGAGCAGGTAGGGGGGAGGGCACAGGGGGCACTGTATGGACAATAAACACATGGGTTAGCAACTACAACAGCTTTATTGTCTGCTTCATGGTAACAGGCAGGGGATCTGCTCTGCTGCTGCTCGATGACAGGTGGGATCTGCCGTGGGGATCTGTGAGTGGGCACAGGTGCCAGGATGGCTAGTCCTGTGACCCGCCTGGGTGGATGGGGTGGGAACCCGGGGACCGGTGGTGTCCCATGGTAGCCCACAGGGGGCCCTGGGGATGGCCCAGCGTGCTCAGACCCTGGGCTCACTGGCTATACGCCTCGCCAGGGCAGCACGGATCTGCTTGCTGTAGTGGTATTCCCTTGGGTTCTCAGTATTCACATAGAGTGGCATGGGTCCTGGTGGCCGCTGGGGAATGGGGAATGCCAAGGCAGCCCCATTGGTCTCGCATATGTTATGCAGGACATAGCAGGCTCCGATAGCAACATCCGAGGTCTCCACAGCGAAGTCCAGGCGACCTGCAAGGCACCTCCAGTGCTGCTTGAGGGCACCGAAGGCCCTCTCGAAGACGGTCCTCAAGGTGCATAGCCAGGAGTTGACCAGTGCCTCCACAGGGGTCCTGGGGACCGGGTATGCCTTCATGAGCCAGCAGAGGAGTGGGTAGGCCAGGTCCCCCAAGATGCAGGAGGATCTCGGCATCGTGCCTACAGCTGGAGTGGCCAGCGAAGGTGTCCATGAACTAGGCCCAGTGGTCCACAAACACTTGGAGCTGCAAGGAATGGTACCTGTGCCTGTTGATGTACTCGCCAGCATCCCTGTTGAGGGGCCAGAGGATCTCGATGTGGGTACCATCCACAGCACCCAGACAGTTGGGGAACCCGCTAGCCTCGAAGTCAGCCACCACAGTCTCCTGGTCCACCAGCTGGATCACTCCATCGAGTAGCACGCCCTCCACGGCCTTGCAGAAGTCCCAGAGGATGCCCATGATGGTTCTCAGTCCCACACCAAAGTGCTGTGCCACGGACCGACAGGAATCCAGTGTTGTCAGTGTCCAGACCGCTATAACCACATGCTGGACCACAGGTATGGGGGAGCACATGGGGGTGTGCAGCTGCTCCAGTCAGGGTGCCAACAGCTCAGTGAGCCACAGGAGGGACTGCCTGTCCATGTGGAAGTGTGCCCTCCATGCTGCATCGTCCCACCATGCCAGGGCCCCAGCCCACCATTCCTGTGCCTGGTCCATGACCAAGAGCCACATTTGTGTGAGCATGGCAAGCATTACCGTGCTCCCTATGGCCTCCCGGTGCCAGTTGTGTTGGGTGGCTGCCTCTCGGAGGACAGTGGGGTACCCTCGGGAGGTGCAGGACCCATTGGTACGGCCCAGATGCCCGCAGGGCCCTGAGCCTGGCCTGGGAGCACCTGCACCCATGGTTCATGCTCTGGGAAGCCACAGTGGTCCTTACAAGGCACCCCCAGATGTGGGCGCTCCATGGCAAGCCGCTGGACGTTGGTGTGCTGCAGTTGGTGCCACTCCGCAGTTAAGTCCAGGAGCAGGCGACATGCAGCCCTCTGGTCTGCGTCCATGGTGGAGGGTGCCCGTGGTGCGGTCCAGCGCATGAGTCTCCTGCCCGTGCCCCAGGTCCTCCCCAGATCCATACTCTGCCTGTGCACCTGGGGGGCAGGCCCCAGCGCACCCTTATTGGCTACCCTCGCCCGTCCGGCACCTGGCTGGGGACTGCTCACCTGTGCTGGTGGAGCCTTCCCTGGGATGCTCATGTCGGTTGCACTCACCTGCAGGCCAGTGTGTACCTCTGGACATCACCCCTCCCCTGGGTGCACCTGCGCTCTCATTCTGGGGGCTCGTGCCCCAGCCCCACATGCGCGGTCTGCAGCTGGTTGCCTGTTGTCATCACCTCCCTGCTATCAGTGCTTGCTGGACATTCCATGTGCTCTGTTCCTGCAGCTGTGCTGGGTCTGCTCCCCACGCATCGCTCGCTAGCCATGCCTTGTTGCGACCTGCAGGCTTAGCGTGTGTCCTTGGAGCTCCCCTGCTTCCCTCCCCAGTCCACATGGGATCATGAGGCCCCTCTTTCCTTGCTGCTCAGACCCTCTGCCCACTGGACAATGGCCAGCAGTGCTGCCCTGGGGCTCCCGTGTACCAGATTGCCTGGTGTCCCCATACCTGGACCTTCCGGAAGACCATGGGCCTATGTGACCTGTGGCATTCCCTGGCCGTGCAACTGCTCCTGTGCTGTCCGGATACCCTCTCTGGTGCCTATGCGAGTCTGAGCTCCAGCCTTCACTACTTCGGCTATGAGGCGAGCAGTAGCACGTGCCGGCTCCATGCAGAGGCACTGGGCCTCTGTCCCTTTCCTGATGGGTGTGTTCCAGAGATGCGGTGCTTTCATGTGGCATGGTCTGTGGCAGAGACCGTGTCTGACCTCTCGGTCTAGTGCCTGGCCAGGTTCACTACCTGTCTGGAGGAGGGGGCCCCTGCCCTGGCTGTTTCCTTCTTCGGCTGCATCCATGGGGCCCGTGGCTACCAGCGGTCGCATGGGGCAGCGTATTACCACCTATTGGAGCTTGGGCACCTGCCTTGGCCCTCTGCTGCTGACTATTCCCTGATGGAGCCCACCGGACCAGAGCTGGCGGTGCTGGCAACTGTGTGGACCCGTGCTGATGTCCAGGTGGGTCTGGCCAGGCCAGATCCGTTTGAGGCCTACTACCTCATTGCCCACCACATTGCATGCTTGGGCTACTACCGGGGCATGCTTCAGTAGCCCCACACGTGCATCTGGTGGGGCAACCCGTCCCAGTCCACCTCATGACCCCGTGCAGCTGGATGTGAGGTCCCCTGTGTCTTCGGTGTCATGGATGACAGCCCCACCGTGTGCTCCCTGCACCTCCCTGCCGGCTCGTGGCACTGGCCACTTCCTCCTTGCCATTCCAGCCTCACAGCTGTTCTGGCTGGGTTGGTTGCCTCCGTTCTGCTCGCCTGTGTCTCTGTGCCCCTCCATGGGCACCCCCTGTCCTTTGCTGCCTGTGGTGTTCCTCCCCGTGCCCGCCCCCCCCCCCTTTGGCTGGTTACTGCTGCCTGTGACCTCGCCTGGCTCTCCCCATAGTGTTGTTCTCCCTTGCACAGCCACCCGGTCACCTGTGTCCATGCCCGCCCCCTGTCCCCTGGGTGCCTTAGTGACTGTGCAGGTCTTGGGGCCCTTGGACAGCCCCTCAGCTTCCTCAGGGGGGTGGCTCTGTGTGCTGCCCGCAGGATCCATCTGGCATTCGTCCCCACCCATGCTTTTGCATCAGTGAGGGGGATCCTTGCCATATGGACCTGACTCAGACCGCTCTAGTGCCTTCTTCTGTTTGGTTGCCCTTCCCCTGTGACCCTGCTCTGTCCCTGTGGGGACCCCCATGCCTTGGGTTTCTGTGTTGCTGTTGGGTGGCCTGTGTCATCTGTGTGGTCAGTGGGGTTCTGACTGCCTTTCCCCGTGTCCTGGCCTGTTCCCGGGCCGGCCCCCTCCCCTTCGTGTCCATGGTGCTGTGTGTGTTGGCCTCGGGGTGCTGTCCCCTTCCCCCCCCTCCTCCATGCTGCTGCTCCAGGCTGTGCACAGTGCCTGGTACGTGTGTCCCTTCTTGGGTGTCTGTCCGTTCCCTGCCCTGTGTTGTTGTTTCCCTGTGTGCCTCGGTGTGCTCCCCCTTTCCTTCCGTTCCCATTCGGGTGTATTTGTGCCCAGTCGTGTGTGTGTGTGCTTTGTGTTCTGCTGTGTCCTTGGCTTCCCTGTCCCTGTTGTGTGTGCTGCCTCAGCTGCTATTCTCCCTCCTCCCCCTCCCTTCCCATTTCCCTTGTGTGGGCGTTGCTTTTTGGTGCTTTTGGCTTCATTTGCCCTCTGTCGGCCATGGCTGCCTCCCGCCCAAACCCAGTGGCTTCTGGGTGTTCTAACTACAGTCCTGAATTGGCATATCATCTGTTGCACTGCCCTGGATCATGGTCCGGCCGGCCATTTCCTTGCCAGGGTCCCGCTCCCCTCACATCTGTTCGGGGCTGTCCTGGAACATGGGAGGGGGTTCACTGGCTCACCATGGTTGGGAATCCATTGTGGTGACCCGGGAGCGTGTAACGTCTGAAATCACCCCAGTCGCATGTGTGCTGTGCATGTCTAAAATTCCAGATCCTATTTGTGACCCTCCTCTAAGCCGATTCAAATTTGTTGATGTCCTTCTTAAAGTGTGGTGCCCATAACTGGACACACGGTACTCCAGATGAGGTCTGACCAGCACAAAATAGAGTGGAACTCTTACGTCTCGTGACTTGGAAACAATGCTTCTTTTAATGCAGCCTAAAATTGCATTAGCCTTTTTTGCAGCTGCATCACACTGTTGACTCATGTTCAGTTTGTGATCAAGTACAATCCCTAGGTCTTTTTCACATGTATTGTTGCCAAGACAGGTATCCCCCATCCAGTATTTGCACATTTGATTTTTCTTATGTAAATGCAGAACTTTACATTTATCTCTGTTGAACTTAATTTTGTTAGTTTCAGCTCAGTTTTCCAACTTATCAAGATCATTTCGAATTTGAGTTTGGCAACCAAACAACTCCTCTCCCCTTCAGTTCTTTCTTGCAACTGCTATCGTCTGGCTCTTTTATGCTCCTCCTCTTCCTGGGAGCCCTGCTTCAGGAGAATAACTTGAAGCCACAGCTGGTTAACAATAAGGACTTAGCTTGCTTCACAGGTAATTATGCTCCTGTGAGTTCCAACAGTCTGACTTGCAGCCTCTCTGCTCATTGCTTTAGGCTGGGGGTTTTGGCTAATCTGTTACAGAGATCTCTCATGAGATCCTGGACTGGGACGGAGATTTTGGCAAGTTCTCAGTCCTGGTGTTCAGTCTCGCAAGAATTTCTCGCAAGATCTTTTTAAACCTTGTTTTAGTCCTAAACAGAGGATACAGTCAGATGAACTTCAGCAGCCTGATCCCCACGTGGCCTCATGGCAGGCAATTGCCACCACCCTTCAGGGCATGCTGGGCGTGGGGAGCTGGGGAGATGGTCATGGGTAATCCAGGTGGGTTGGCCACTGCTGGAGCTGTAACCACAGCACAAGCGGGTGCTCAGCCCTGCTCTGACTCCATCGCCCAACATGACTGAGATTCCGCCCCCAGCTACAACATGGCTACAGGCAACAGTGCCTGCTGCTCAAGGCATCACAGCGGTGCTCCCTCCGTGGTGGGGCAAGTGCAGCCTGAGCACACAATTTGCTCTACCTTAGGAAGCCTTACTCCAGCTGGAGTAAGGCTGTTCCGCAACAGAATGCCAGACGTACGATGAACTGCATCACGTGGCCCGGCTACCCAGAATGAGGTAAGGCTACCAAGGCATAGTAGTCTCCCTACTGTGTCTCATATGGCTTCACCCAGAATGCATAGCTCCATGTGTAGAACTTCCATCAGCAATCAGTTTGTGTTGCTGTTAATGACTTTTGGCCAGCTCAAAATATGAAAGGACAGCAATTAAATACAAATCAGTTAATAATTGACAAGCACCCTTAAAAAGATGAATATTACACACACACATGCACACGCACACACAAACACACACCTCTGTTGGAAGACTGAAGGTTACATGCATTAGCTAATTGTAAGGGGTGTGAGAGGGATGCACCGCATTGAGTATAGGGCAAAGGGAATGTGAATGTCCATATCCCCCACAACTTTTGACTTTCAGACAAAAAGTTTTAGTTCTCTGCTCATGTAAGCCTTCAGCGGGATGAGGATGTGCAGAAAAGAGAAAATGGGCTTCTGGATTGATTTAATTTGTAGGGGAAAAGGGGTTTTGGAAGCTTGTGTTGCTGGGACTTTAGGCAGGAGGAGGTAGGTATATCTACCTAGGCTGTGTCTCCCTGCTGAGAGAAACAAAGGGAAATTTGCATTTTTAACAACAGGATATTAAGAAAGTTATCCACCACCCACTGAAGTCAATGGCCTAGATCACATTGACTGTAATGGATGGAGGATTGTCCCTGGGGCTTAGGCACCTCCCACAGCATTTAGCTCGAAGTTTCACCTTTGAATATGTGTATGTGTGTGTGTGTATGTAACGAAGGTGCAAGTCTAATTGATATGGTGGTAGACTCAGACATGTGAGTCCTAATGTTAAACGCTCATTTCTCTGGGTACAAGTCACTCCTTTCTCAAACAAATTCAGCTCTCCTTCTGTCATTTTGGGGTGACATCAACAGGTCTTGTTGGTCAGTCAGAGGCTGTTTTCACACAAGACACTCTCCATCCAGTACCCACCCCCTCACCACTATACATGTTGCAGGGCTGCAGTGTTGCACTATGCGTGCCCTGTAACATGTATAGTGGGTGGGAGGTGGGTGGAGAGTGTCTTGTGTGAAAAAAAACCCAGAATGGGTAATATAGACATGACAGTAGCCTGTTGTGGCCCAGGAGCCACTGGCACGTCTGTTTTGGTGCCACCAAATGTTAGCACGAGGCCACCATGAGACAGGTAGGTGGCTAGCCTGGACTGCGTCCTTGAAAAATCTCCAAGGCACAGCCTGGGCTAAGGGTTACCCATGTGAGCTAACCCGGGTCACAGTGGATCAACATGTCTGTTCTGCCCCACATTACCTGTCACAGGTTGGGGGCTGCCATGGCCGTCTGGCATGGTTGCCCATCATTGGCCTCCATGGCTGTCTGTCATGGCAGAAGGCACTGGGAGCAGGGCAGAAGCAAGGCCTTCTGCCTGCACATTTGCTGAGCTCCCAGTCCTACCTAGGCTGTGTGGGCAGCGGGATGACTCTCTGGTCACAGGCACATGTGTCTGGTGCCCCGACACAGCCTGGGTCATGTTGGCTGCAGTTGGATGTTGGCTCCTGGCTGGGGAGCCACCGCGTGTCTGTTTTTACCCAATGTGGTGGTCCTGATGCGAGTCAGGTGGTGCCCCACCATCACAGGGTTAAGTTCCATTGCTAAATATCCTCTTTTCTGTTCAGTGTATGGACATGAATGGATGAGCCCTCATTCTTCTGTGGTGAATGTGCTTTTTGATCGCTTTGCAGAATTGCCTAGAAGTGGATGAGATTGTAGAAAAGCATAAAATATATGTAGCACAACTGTATGAATCTCACCTGCTGTATTTCCATTTTTCTTGGTGTTTCGCAGGAGGTTATATGGGCTGTAAAACAACCTTAACTCATCTGCATATATATATTTGTGAGTAAATTGCCATTTCAACCAAGATCAGTTTTCAACACTCTAGAAGTGGAGAGAAGATTTAAAGTGAGGAGTAAATTGTAATTGCATCCACTTGAAGGCTAAAAGGGAGAGAAAGAATGTGGCCTATTTTTTTTTTTTTAAATGACAACCCGGTTTGTATCTTAACAACAAAAGATAGTCATTGACAAGCACTAGATATCATAATGGAAGTGTCAATCCATTAGCCTTTAATATAAGTCAATGTGATTAGCCTTTTGACAAAGCACAACTTTTTAAGCACTGCAGTAATTCATAATAGGACATTTTCTCTTTGTCTTGACGCCAATTCAATTACCAATACTGCAAACAAATGCAATATGACTCTTGTTAACAGAACATGTAACCTTCTATTTGGTGAAACTTTATCTGGAAGCTGTAGATTTTTCACTTGCTTCCAATTAAAGGTGTGGATTTAAAGTCTGACAAATACTTTATCTATCTCAAGAACAGAAAAATCATGTGTTGAGGCAGAGAAAGCTTCCAAACCTTAAAGAAATTGCAGGAATAAGAAGGTAAAAGTTCATTTTTAACTTGGCCTACCTGCTGAGTCTTCAAACAACGGTGCCAGTTATTTAGTTAACTGGACACTTGCTGTCACCCACAGTCAACTTGAGATTCCCCACTAGACCTTAAAACAACTATCTTCAAAAATGGGTATGCCTGCTGAATTTTTGGTGCTGGAAGCAACCGGATAACCTTGTGTACTGATCAGTACCCGATTTCAAGCTGATTTGGGTAAGCAAAGTCCCAGAATGTTGACTACTGGTCCTGGAATGTTGACTTCCACCACCCGTTCTTTTACTTCCATATTGATTTTTTTTACTTCTTTTGCCTATTTGGTTTTTGCTTTCAGTCCCAAAATGTCAACTTCTGGTCCTGGAATGTTGACTTCCGGTCCCAATTCTTTTGTTTCCTGTCCTGATGTTTTGATTTTCCATCCTGATATACCAATTGGTAATCAGAAACTCAAAACATCCCTATCAGGAATTACCCATTTTTCAAGATTATGGTTACCCGATCAATAATCGAGTAGCCTGTCGAGTACCTGACGTGGTACTCAAAAATGCAGATAGTGCCCACGGGTAGCAAATCAGCTATCTGTTCAGTTCTAATCCTCTCTCATTTCAAAAACGTAATTGAAAAGTTGTCTTCATTTTCATTATTTCTTAAGGATGTAATACACTGTCACACATTGATGATGGTGAAGTTTTTTTTGGATCTGCAAATGAAAGGTGATCTACAACAGTGGCCATTTAAAATGTGATGTTTCTTTAGTATTATAAGTATTCTCAACTCTTCTCTTACATTTCCATGACACTGGAAATGACAGCCATTGGGCCTTTCTAATTGATCTAGGTACTGTAGAAGCCTCTTTGTTGGGATATCTCCAAAGTTGTACAAATTTCCTGAATAAGTGACTGTCCTAGTTAAAGGAGACGTGACATTAGTTGCAATTATAGCATTAGGATGAATTGTTCCCAGAGTTCTGTGCCATTTAAACAGGTATCCTGATTATCAGTGTCCCAATTAAGTGGATCCAACAATATCGCAATATGTCCAGTTAGGTGATAAAAAGTGCCGTAGTTGGTCAGATACCAACCATCTACTTCAGTATTCCATCTCCAACAGTGGCAGCTTCAGTTGTTCCAGGGAAGTGCACAATGGGTCCCATTTCCTGCTGTCCACTCCCCATCCGTCAGAGGGCAGTGGGTCCATCTTGCCTCATAACCATTGATGCACCTTCTCTCTTAGAATTTACCCAATCCCCTTTCTTTCTTTCTTTCTTTCTTTCAATTTATGCTATTGATCTTCACAACATTTTCAGGCATTGAGTTAATAAGAATATTATAGTAAGTACATGAATTAATTTTAAATAAACAGAAAAGCATACATAATTATGTAAAGTAGGAGTTGGGAACTTCTGAACCACAGCTTCTCTCTCTCTCTCTTTATTTGTCCCCTTTCTCATCTCTGAAACTGGCACATGCATACAGTCCCTAACATCAAACACAGAAAAACTGAACTCAGTGGAAGGGAACAGAGATGAGGGCACGCATGAAACCATGGCATAGGTGTATTACCTGTACCCTTCCCTTCTTTCCACCATCCAGAGAACACCCTTCTTAACCCCTGGCATAAAAGCTAAAGTGATTTCCCCCCTCCTGTTTCCCCCAGGAAAAGCTAGCATATTTTAAAGGAAATGTATTAAATATGGTCAAAAATTGCATGTGGTGATGCTAGTGGGGGAAAGTCTGTGGGGTAGTCATCCCCCATCATTGATGTGGTTTGCCCCCCACTGGTTCCCCAGGTTCTGAGTCTGGGAGTGCTCCTCAATTCCCAGCTCTGCCTGGATGTCCAGATGGGGGCTGTGGCAAGAAGCTCATTTTGCCAATTACATCTGGTGCAACGGCTTCGGCCGTATGTCTCAGACTCCGACCTGGCCACTATCATCCATGCTTTCATCACCTCAAGACTGGACAATTGTACCGTGCTCTATGGGGGGCTACCCATGGTAATGGCTCGGAGACTGCAGCTGGTGCAGAATGCAGTGGCCTGTCTCCTTACAGGGACGGGCCACCAGGAGCACATTGATTATACCAGTGCTCCCTTCTCGGCACTGGCTGCCTATAGTCTTCTGAGACCAATTCAAGGTGTTAGTGCTTGCCTTTAAAGTCCTATATGGCCTAGGCCCAACCTTCTCCTCATGGTTCCAGATATGCCCCTGTGGTCAGATGGGAGTGCTCTTCTTGAAGTCTCCTGGGTGTCTCGGGGGGGGGGGTGACTATGGAGAAGGCACTCTCGATGGCCATGCCAAGGTTGTGGTACTCCCTCCCAGCAGAGGCCCAGGGACCCCGGACCTTCCCTCCTTTCAATGATACTGTAACGTCTGGCTATTCCATCAGGATTTTGTCGAGGGAGATGGGTAGGGTGGTGGGGTGAGGGTTAGAGTGGGTATTCTTTATTTATGCTGATTTATTTTAAAACTTATTTTTATTTTTTCTGTTGTTCCCTTTGGTTGTATTACTCTTTTATATTGTATTATATCTTATACTTATCTTTGTATTTATATTATAGTATTTTATTATTTGGTTTTAGAATGATATTGTGAGCCTCCCCGAGCTGCCTAGACAGGACGGGTGGGATATAAAATTGATTTGAATGAATGAATAAATAAATAAATAAAATACCTTAAAAGGTACTGCCAGGGGACAAGAGAGGTGATTGCCTCTATACCAATAATCACTTGCTTCAGAGGTGTAGCTTGGTTGGAATAGGTGATAAAAATGGTCCTGGTGAAAAAGATGGTATGAGGATCCCTCCTGATGGCAGGAAATTAAATTCTGATGAACCACCCAAAAACAACTGTATCAAATATTTTATTTATTTATTTATTTCCATTTTTACCCCTGCCCTTCCAAAATGGCTCTGAGCAGCTTACAAAACAAATAAAAACAATATACATAAAAAGAATAAAGAACCCAAAACCCAATCTTTTCCTTCATCCTTCCCCAGCTCCACCACAACCACACAAAACCCTCCCCAACAACCCCCTAACACTCCTACCCTAAACACCCACCCCCCACCTACCCTGCCCCCTATTTCCTATCCCTGTCTGCCAAATGCCCTGAAAAATAGAAAGGTTTAACACCGCCTCCAGAAGATGCCCAGGTTCGGGCTCAAATGAACCTCTGGGGGAAGGGAGTTTCATAGCATTGGGTCAGCAACCGAGACCATCTCCCTGCGAGCCCTCACCGTACAAACAAGATTAACAGGGAGGTACTCCTATCTGATCACAAGGGCTGCAGTGGGGTATGGAAGGACAAGCGATATCTCAGATATGTGGGACCCAGACCATTTAGGACTTTAAAAGTCAAAAACAGCATCTTGAATGGTGTCCAGAAAGCTATAAGAAGTCAGTGCAGACTTTGGAGTACTGGTGTAATGTGCTCCTGGCACCCAACTCCTGAAAGGAGGTGAGCTACCGCATTCTTCACCAGCTGCCGTTTCTCAACAGTCATCAAGGGCAGCCTCACGTAGAGCGCACTGCAGTAATCCAGTCTCGAGCTTCCATCGACTCATACTCATCCAGTCCCCAGCAGCTAGGACCAAGACTGCAGGGCCTGGGTTGGATGAAATAGAAAATAAGAGTTTTTGATATTTAATCAAGAGGATTTAAAAAAAATAACAACATTTGCTTTTTTTCCCCAGAACTCAAATCATTTCCATTTATATGAGTATTATGGCATTTCTCAGATTCAGGCTGGCAGCACAAAAGTAGGAGACATATCTTTTTACTAACGTATGAACCATCCAGTCCTCTCATACATTTTATTAAACTTTCAAAATTGTTGACTCAAAGTCTCACCAGTAAATTTAAAGCAAAATTAAAACTAAAAAAAAAATTGTGACAGTAGAAGCTGTTCCAAATGTTGAAAGGCAATTGGAGTAAAATAATGAGCACATATTTTTGTTTGGTAATTGCTGCTGTTGCATGAAAAGATGGCTGTACAGAAATTATTATGCTGGACAGTTTCAAAGATTTACTTTGATTTCCCCCCCCTATTATAGTGTTGTATAAAATATAATTATAAGTATACCAGATTCAATTTTTATAAATGTCTAGAATTCTATCATACAAAATAGTATAATCTCCATAATCTTCTACATTCATTGATGCCCGAGACTCAAGATGGGGCAGTGTTCAAGAAAAGGGTTCCTTCAGAGTCAGTGCAACAGGTCTAATGTATTAGACTTCATGGCCACAATCTTGCTCCCATTTGGGTCAATGGCAATCTCTGATTGCTTTCAAAGCAAACTGGATTGCGCCCTATGTAGCATACAACAGACATAACTTCTACAACATCATTGCTTCCCAGATCTACCATTAAAAAAAAAAAAGTACTGTCAGGGGAAAACTGAGGTGACTATCTCTATACCAGTAATCATTGGCTTCAGAGGCATAGCTTGGTTGGAATGGGTTGTAGTGTAAAAGATGGAATGGGCCATCTCCGAAAGTCAGGAAATACCTGGGGCCCCCAGGCTTGTGCGCCCCTGTGCAATTGCACCACCTCTCCTTATTATAGCTCTTCCCTTGGCTGGCTTTAGTTACCACTTCTTGCAGCTGGTTTATCTCACTTTCTATCTAGATATAATGTACTTGGTGGGACTACAATGGAAGGTATTGCAATTGGACATTTTAAAGGGAACTTTTACAACCTGAAAATACAGTGTCTCCCGGACTCCCACCCATCTCCATCCATGGAGCATTGGGCATTGGTGCTCATTGTTCCATGCATGAGTGATGGGTGGAGCACGGGAGTGCGCATGCACCCCCACCCATGATGCTCCCACAGCCGCCCACCCATCCCCTCTGCACCCGCTGCAGTGTTCACATGCCTCCACCCCCTGCACACGTTTGCGAGGGGGGGCACCCATGTGAAAAGGACCTATGATTATAAATGTTCAAAAATACTAGCTAAAAGAACATTTTAAAAGGAGCCAAATTAACACTGAATAGACAACTGGCATTTTGAGACTTTGGGGTGCTTGATTTTGCAACATAATGTTATTTTAACATGGTTTGTGTGTGTATAATAAAGCTGAAACAAGTGGTAGAAGTTGTATTCATAGATATTACTCACCTTTTCTGATAAACCTCCAGCTATCCAGATGATATCGCAAGCAAAACAGATATTTGCATATTTGTTTAGTTGGTTATTTTGTTTTGGATACTTCATTTATTTTGTTTGTTTGTTTGTTTTCTTTTAGGCTCATCTTGAGAGAAGAGGAATGGAGATTTTTCAACACCTAATAATCTAATGAAACCTGTATCGATTTTCAGAGCTTCCCCTCCTGAATATGGAAAAGATGGCTGCCCACAGCAGAAGCATGAGGATGTTTCAAAGAAGTGATCTTGAAAATCTTCTTCAATGGAAGTATTAAGCAACCTAAATAGTAGTGCTGAGAGTACTCACTCTCCCTCCCCAAGTCATAATGGAGTAACAGTAGCCATTAAGTATCAGAGGTAGGGAAGTGATTTGAAGATTGTGAGATGGTGGAAAAATAGAAGAGAGGTCCAAGAAGTTGAAATAAGAGACTCCAAAGAAAAAGGATCTTCACGTAAAGGTGAATTCACATGAGGAGGGCGTTCTCTGTGACTGCACCGCGGCTGTGGAACTCCCTCCAATTGAAAGTCCGCCTGGTCGCTGACCTCCCCTCTTTCCGCAGACAACGTAAGACCTGGTTGTTCCGCCAGGCCTTTACCAAGGGGGATGGGATGGGTGGGTTGGGCTAGGGAGGGGTTTTGGTACTGGATTATTTTAACTTCGGGCTTATTAGTGTGGTTTTTAATGTATTTTATTTTATTATGTATTTTAAAATGTTGTTAGGTGCCCCGAGATGCTTATGGGGGCGGCATATAAATTTAATAAATAAATAATAAATAATAATATATTCACTTTTCAGATTTTTCATTTTCATCTCTGTTTGATATCTGGAAAAAATAATGGACTTTGACAGAAAAGTAACATAACTATGGCCCTCTTCACATGAGATGCTCCCCCACCCACCCCCCAAAAAATATTTCCACGTAGTTTTGCTGCATGGAGATGGGTGGAGGTTCCCGTGGACTCCAATGCCAGTTGCTCCATGGGTGGATAGGGGTGTGCGTCCATGGGATTGGGCACACACCCATCCTCTCCATCCATCCCGTTTGAAAAGGGCCTATATCACATAACTATGTGGATTGTCCAGTTGAACAGAGTAATTCTAACTTTCAAAGGAGTAACCACAGTCAAAAAGAAAGAGGAGCATGTTCACAAGAAGAAGGGGAAAAAAAGAGGTTTCCATGCTATATATAGAACTGCACTCAGATTCAAATCATATTGTTGTTAAAGGTGATTGGGGGAATGAAAAAGAGCTACTTTGGGTGGTGATTGAAGAGGTGAAAAATGAGTTGAGGGGTGATGAGAGAAGCTTCTCTGATTGGATTGGTGAAATACAACTTTTTTCCAGTTCTTTCTTGAGAATATAGAAGTCAGAGATTAGCTAGCAGAGCTTTAAGGCAGAGTTTTTACAGAGCAAAATGAATAATGACACTTTTTACAGAGAGGTGCCACAGGCAAATGAGTTGCTGGCCTTGGTGGTGATATAGTGAATGAGGTTCGGATAGCAAGACTAAATAAAAGAGAAGTTGGTTAAATAGTTGGTTGCTTTAAATACCCAAGATGATACTGGCAATGTAAAAGGATGGTGTTTATAAAGGGAACGGGATGAAGAGAAAGAAGAAAGTGTAACTGGGGAACCGTTAATGGAGATGTTTCAAGCAGAGAAGATGGTATAGCAAGTAAGGGCAATCTCATATTAAGAAAATGAAACTAGTTCATCACCTTGTCAGGAAAAGTCTTTAAGAAGAAAGGGAGCCAAATAAGAGGAGATGATGAGAGTTAACAAGGAGTACTAATACTTTTGGAAATTAAAGGTGACTTCAAGCAGCCCAGAGGGACCACATAAGATTTTCAAATCTTGTCAGGAATGAAGAGACAATGCAAGTATCAATTTATCATGAGTTCTTCTAACTTCTATGGCAGTGCCCATATTTTTTGTACAGAGTTATATGACTTCACTTACAAAAACTGTCAATCTGGTACTGCCATGAGTAGTATATATATTCACTTGATAAAGTGAACATTTAAAGCTACCTATCTGACAGACATCTGCAATTTGCACTACCCAGTCCTATTTATTTATATCTGTTCAGTTCATTATATATAAAATATTCTTTCATCAAGGCAAAATCCAAGCAAACTGAAACTGTTCGTTCATCTGGTCAAGGATGAATTAAAGTATAGTCATGGAAGGGGGGTGGGGGTGGCAGGGAGAATTTATATATCATTTGTTCAAATGCTAAATCCAAATCCTTGGTCTGATATTGGAAGAAGACAAATATTCAGCACCTGTTCAAGCTCTTCACGTGAATGAGACTCCTATTTGCATTAAGTCCTAGCTAGCATTGACACTAGAGAATGCTGGAGGATAATGCCCCAAATCTTATGTGTTGCCACATATACCTCTATCAATAGCTGCTATATTAACAAAAATAAGTAGCAAAAGTTCAATATAGTCCAATGAATAGTATGCTTGAGTGATAACTCCCAACTCTGAATCCTGCTTGCAAGAATAGCATTGAGCAAGTAACCTCTTTATCAGTCTCAGCTCCCCAGAAGGGAAATGGGGCTTTGGTGATAGGACTACCAGTTTGTTGGTAGATTGGAACCTCAGTGAAGGTGGACCGGCATCCCACCATCATATCAGTTGGTGCAGAATGCGGCGGCTCGACTCCTTAGGGGGATGGGTCGTCACGAGTGCATTACACTGGTGCTCCGTTCTCTGCACTAGCTGCCAACAGTTTTCTGGGCCAAATTCAAGGTGTTGATATTGACCTTTAAAGCCCTAAATTGCCTAGGCCCCACCTATCTGTGGGATCGCCTCACTCCCCGGGTTCTGGATTGACCCCTGCAGACAGTCAGGGGCACCCTGCATGATGACGATGAGGAGGGTGTTCTCAGTGGCTGCACCACAGCTGTGGAACCCCCTGCCAGTGGAGGTCCACCTGGCCCCGGACCTCCCCTCTTTCTGATGACATTGTAAGACCTGACTCTTCTACCGACTCTTTGGTGAGGGAGACGGGTGAGGGGTTGGGTGGGGGGATACTTTTGTTTTTAGCTTTATTATTGGTTGTTTTAAATATTTGTATGGTGTTGTATTTTTAAATGTTGTAAGTCGCCCCGAGCTGCAAAGGAAGGAGGGGTGCGGCATCAAAATCTAATTAAAATAAAATAAAATAAATATTTGATTCAAACCTAATTACTGGGACCTCATCTACCCATCTTGAGACTGGATGGATGGATGGGTAGCATTAAACCTGAAATGGGTACATGAAAAACAGATAAAACTGCTAAATCTACACTACCCAAACCAAATTTCACGGTCCTGGGCATGACCAGTCTACAACGGTAAAGGAATTCATTGCCAGAGTGTGTCGTGAAGGTCAATAGCATAACTGGGTTCAAAAGGGGATTGAATAAATTCTTAGATGTAGGTCCATAAATGGCTATTACCCAATTTGGTTTAGGGTGACACCTGTCAGGGGGTGGGAGTTAATAGCAAAATGTGTATTTCAAGCAGATGTGAATCCAGGAATCTGGGAAGAACACCAAAATTGTCCAGTCCTTGCCTTCCTCCCCTCCATAACTGTGATCCTTTTCCTGCTGCCATGCTTCTGCATGGAGGAGAGGCAGGGAACAAGGCAAGGAGTGTGTGGTGTTCTGCCCGGATTCCTGGTGCTACCAGTAAGACTTATATGCTGGCTAGCAGCCAACCAGGAAGCTGGGAGGTGTGGCAAGGATTGTGAGAAACAGTGTCAACTTGGATGGTGATGTGGTGTTGTGTTGGCATCACCTGGTGTCTAGGGTAGGAGTTTAAAAGGAAACAGCAAAAGCAGCATGCAGGTAGGCACTCCAAGACAACAGACAGGAGGTGAGCGGTGGCTAGTGCAGATCAGGGAGGCCTCTTGTGAGAAGTGGCTGGGCCTGCAGCAGGGTGAGTCAGTGGTTAGGAGGCCTGGCCATTGCTCTCAGATCCCAGACAGTGGAGGTTTCTTCTATTGCTACTGTTGCTATTGTTCCTATTCCTGCTGTTGTTTCCTTGTTCTTCCCCTGGCCTTGTTCCCTACACCCCCAGCTCCACTCTTGGTGCTGGATCCTGACTCCCACGTCCTTGATCCCCACAGCCACCCACATCCCCCAACCCTGACACCCTTATGTTATGCATATGGTATTGCTAGTTTACCCATAGGCCCCATGTATTAGGGGGGCTCCTCCTGAATTGATGAAATCCTTAAGAGGCCAGGGCTACAAACATTTAAGGCTTTATGCCAGTGCTTCTCACATTTGTGTTGTCGTTTCAAGTTTATTTATAGACCCCATATACTTCAGATCCCTGTGGGATTCCCTAACACATCCCTGTATGACCAAACAGTCTGCAGTTGCCTGGATCTGGCCCCAATTTCCAGGTTGACTAGTTGTTCACTTCTCTGAAGTGATCCGAGGTGGTCACTGTCAGAGACAGGATGCTTTTCTCGATAGATTATTAGTCTGACCCAGGATGACACTTATGCTCTTAGTGCTCCACCATAACCATAATTCATTCACAATATTATAGATTTCACAATAACATAGGGTAAAAATATTTGAAATAAATAAATAAAATTTCATAGCTTACAATATCAAATTTCTTTGGGGAAAGTGTAATGAATTCTGGCAAAAATTAAGGCTAGTGTATCCTGTGCTTTGTTCTTCTATATGGTATTTTCCATAGACGTAGACCATGGGGTTTATTCAGCTCAATGTGCAGGCTACTCTGAGGAGAGGGAGTCCTTCGTCATCTCTGATAGGTTATGTGCTCCAAACTGAATATCAAACAGCCTCTTGGCATCGTCAATCAGCGAAAGGGTATCTTTTCTTCTCCATTTGGAGCCTTAATTTCTGCTGGATAATAAAAGAGAAGTGCTCTCTTAACACCCTTTCCTACAAATCCCTTCTTTGAGTACATAAATCTACATAGTCTGAGCTGAGTGGATTTTGCTGCCTCAGGAAAAAAAGGTGCATTCTTTGGCCTTGAAATGTTAGCTCTTTTTTGGTTCTTATTTGCTTGCAGAGAGAAAAGTGTCAGTTTTCTGAAGCACAAAAGGAATAATCACAGTAGGCATCTCTCTTCTTTAAGTAGAAGGATACACACCCATTTCAACAATAGGTCAGTATGTCTTTGTTGAAGCCCTATAGACCTCATCTGCAGTGCATACCAAGGCTTCTCTCCATAAATTACTCAACAGAATTGCACTTAAATCTCAACACCAGCATGTAACCTCAAAATTCCCCCATATTTAAGATTATTTCTCAGTCATACTTTTAAAGTAAAGCAATGCAAAAGACAAAATTGGATTCCAGCCAATGGAGGTATACTTCTCTTTGAAAGGATTGAAAATTGCACCCATTTACACGAAGGTTGAATCTGATCTCGTTTTATTTTGCAAAGCAATAACTGTAGCCACCAGAGAACAGGACACAATTAACTTTTAATGTCTTGTTCCCCAAAACTCATTGGGTATGATATATGTCCGTTTTTGGCAGAAATTTGCTTTGTTTATGGTTTTTCAAGCTGTTTCCCCATGTGCAGAGATTATGCTATGATAGAGTCAAAGGAGTTGAGATCAGGACAGTACGTTAGGGAAGAAGTGAAGTTTTGGGGGTTGATTGAAATCCTGCCCCCTCCAAGAGACAGGCCCTTTTCAAATGGGCCAGTGTGGGTGGGGGGATGGGTGTGCATCTGCAGTGGGTGGAGGCGGGTGTGAGCCATTCCCCCATCTCCACACAGATCAACCGGCATTGGAGCCCATTGCTCCGTGCGTGGGTGATGGGTGGAGCGAGCATGCACCCCCACCCACTTCAGGCACTGTTCCAATGGGTGCCCACCCATCCCCTACCCACCATGGGTGGCATTCACACAGGCACCCACTACCCACTTGTGCAGTGGGGGAGCACCCGTGTGAGAAGGCCCACAGACTAAGTTTCACCTGGTCACCCATAACAGTTATGATTAGGGGTGTCTTGTCTTCACAACAGGTCCCTGTGCATCCAACAGATGGCTCAGTTTCTCTCTCATTTTTGTACTCTTATAAGCCAGCACTCTCTGTTGCCCAAGACTCCAGCTTGGACAAAAATTAACTTTCCAACATCCCAGTTTCTGACTAATATCCAAGCCTGCAAATGTCATCTGGACTATTTTGTCTCTATCTCGAACCAATACAGTGACAACACACTGTGCTATCAGCGAACTCCACACCTTCCCTTTCTAACCCCTAGTCTCCAAAGCTGCATATCACTACGCCATACTGCTGTTCTCTATGGCCCCACCCCTTCCCTTCCCTGCACCCCTGCTACCCACCCCCTTCCCTTCTGACCCCCAGTCCCCAAAGTGGCTTATCGCTATGCCATGCAGCCATTCTCCATGGTCTTGCTCTCCCCCAAGAAGCATGGTAATCATGGATCATGAACAATTTTAAAACTTTATTAAATATTATACAACTTGATTAAAATTTATTAAATTAAATAACTAAGTATTTATTACAATTGCTTCTTTTTCCACTTGCTCCTTTTGAGGACAGCTTGGCAGGCTCGCTTGGGGTGGGGGGCAGGACTGGAGGAGGGATATCTTCCCGATCCTCCTCCCATGGATCCGGCTGTGGAGGAGTGTTCGTAGGAGGCATGTAGGAAAAATTGGCGGGGGTGTATTGTGCATGGCCCAAGAACTATTCTCTGGCTTGAGCGCAGTGCAGAGAGGGCTCAGGTGCTTTCCCTAGGGGATGGTGTGTGGGGGAAACAAGGTGAGAAGTCAGGTTCTGCATGAACAGCCAGTGGGGGTTAGGAAATGATACCTGCCCCTTACCAACAGTACTCACTGTTGCGGCAGCAACATACTTGAGAACGGAGCTCTGGCACTGAATGAACAGGGACAGGCTGCTTGTATCTATGCTCACATCTCATTAATTTCCTTGGTCACCTTTTTGATCATGCTGTCCAACCACTCAAACTGCTGCCAAAGGCAGGAACAATGCCTGTCATCCCGGTGCTGGTCCAGGTGGGCCTTGGCAGCAAATGCCTTGTGTTCTGTAACTTTTTGCCACACTAGCTGCTTATGCTCCCTGGCCATGCCATTAATGGAATTGCACTATCCGAGTTCAATCAATCAAACTTTATTGTGGCGTAAAGTCATTATAATTTTCTTCAAAACATAAGATGATTAAATATAAAAAAGCAAATCATATTTAACATACCACAACAAAATACAACGAATCCTTATATTAATAATAAAAATGACCATAGCTCAGCCTTACTTAGAAGATTTCAAATACAACCTTTGGTATTTCATAGCTGCATTAAAAAATTTACCAACCCGCAAGGTTACATATGGAGACTTATCAGAAAGCAATATCAAAACATAAGTTTCCTCAGAGCGGTCTGGTGATTCATCTAAAACAGCCTGAATTAGCTAAGCTCGCAATTTGCTGTATAAGGAACACTAAAGAAAGATATGGATCAGTGATTGCACCTGCTTGCTTAAAGCTGCCAACACAGGTTCTATCTGCATAAGGAATATTTTGAAATCATTCCTCAAGGACTTTAGAGGGAAGAGCATTAAACCTAGCCCTCGCAAACATTAGCCAAGCATTCACCGGCGATAAGATTTTAAAATAAGGCATTAAAAATAATGAAACTACAAATCTCGTCCACCCACTGGTGGTCTCCCCAAGATGTTTCTTTGCCAATTCCTCCCTGCACTGCTGGTTGTGGGACCACAGGTTCTGGTTCTGCTGGGTGTTTGTGACACAGGGTTCTATCCATGCCAATTTCACTAGAAAACCTGTAGCAAAGCAATAAGAAATGCCTCCTCATCTTGATGAGGTCACATCCCTCCTCTCTTCATCCAACCCCTCCACTTGCCCCCTTGACACCATCCCCTCTCACCTCCTAACATCAATTGCCCCCACTGCTGCACATCATTAATCTCTCCATCTCTAATAGGTCAATTTCCACTGTCTTTCAAACATGTCACCGTCTCCCCTATCCTTAACAAGGCTACTCTCTCTATGTGTTGTCTGGATTTCCCCTCTTCAATTCCTCCTTTGACCCCTTTCAATCGGGCTTCCGTACTCTCCAATCGGCTTAGACTGCCCTAAATAACCAATGACCTTCTCTTAGTTAAGTCTAAGGGCCTCTACTCTGTTCTTGTCCTCCTTGATCTTTCTGCTGCCTTTGAAACTGTCCAACATAGCCTCCTCCTGGATTTGCTATGCTTCCTTGGTTTCCAGGACTCTATTTTCAACTGGTTCTCTTTGTATCCCTCAGACTGCTCCTTCAACGTTTCTCTTGCTGGTACCTCCTCTCTGTTGCTTCCCCTCTCTGTGGGAATTCCCCAATGCTCTGTCCTGTGCCCCCTTCTCTTCTCCCTTTACACTCCTTCTCTGGGCAAACTCACTGAAACCCACGGCTTCCAGTACACCTGGAGTGTACCACTCCCACATTCTCCCCCTCCATACAGTCTTGTCTTGCTGACAACTCTGCCTGGATGTCTTGCTGCCAACTCAAGCTTAATATGAGCAAGACCGAACTCCTCATCTTTCTTCCAAAACGTTCCCCTCCTAATTCCCTTTCAGTTTCCATTGAGGGAGTCACCATCCAGCCAGTCCCTCAGGCATGTAGCCTGAGATTCGTCTTTGACTCCTCCCTCTCCTTTAACCCTCAAATCCAGGCTGTTGCTTCGCTCTGTATAATGTTGCTAAATTCTGGCTCTGCCTTACTGTTGCCATCACAAAAAACCTAGTCCACGCTTTAGTCATCTCTCGCCTTGACTACTGCAACTTCCTCTTTCCTGGCCCCCCCTGTTCTGAACTTGCCCCCCTCAACTCCGTTCAACTCTCTGCAGCCAAAATCATCCACCTTGCCGATCACTTTGACCACATTCAGCCCATCCTCTCTGTCCTGCACTGGCTCCCTCTACATAAACTCATTCAACACAAGCTTCTGGTCTTCAACTTCAAGGCTCTTCATGGGCCTTGCTCCCCCATATCTCTGTGCTCTTGTATCCTGCCACACTCCTGCCCAGGAGCTTCGCTCTTCCTCTGGCCCCACTTCCACCTGGTTGTGACCCCATTATTCCTCTAAACAACTTTGCCCCTTTGGGGGAGATATCAACTGTGGCTTTGTAATGGATGGATCATTACCTCCTGCAGACTTCCCTTCTAGCATATGTCTGCCCCCAGCAGGGTGCGGAACCTATTAAAATGGTTCGCCCGCAGAAGCTGATGGACCCAGTGCAGCATCCATGAAATCCCATTCAGCAGAACTGTTACGGATCATATGGGGGCTGGTCAGTCAGGCCTCCCTCAACCCGGGGGTTGAGTCATCTTCCGCCTGCTGTGACCTTTTTAAAGATTATTTTGTGAAAAAAATTGCTCGTATTCACCAAGACCTCAATGCCACACTTAATGTAGTGGAGGAGGTAGAGGTTGTAGAAGCCACAGCTTGTCCAATTTTGTGGGATCACTTTCAGTCGGTGACACCGCTGACATGGTGGGGGTGCTTGGGGCTGTCCGAGCCACCCCTTGTGAATTAGATCCTTGCCTGTCCTGGCTGGTTAAGAGCTGTCGGGAGGCAATAGGGCCATTGCTGGCCAGGGTGGTCAACGCCTCCCTGCGGGAGGGCAGAGTGCTGCGCTATCTCAAGGAGGCAGTGGTGCGGCCTCTGCTCAAGAAGCCATCGCTTGACGCTGACTCCCCTGCCAGCTATCAGCCTGTCTCTAACCTTCCCTTTTTAGGGAAAGTTATTGAATGGGTAGTGGCTCAGCAGCTCCAGGAGCACCTTGACCATGTTGGTTATCTTGATCCTTCGCAGTCTGGCTTCCATCCAGGTCATGGCACTGAGACAGCACTTGTGGCCTTGGTGGATGATCTCTGCCGTGAAAAGGATTGGGGTTGATCAACCCTATTGGTCCTATTAGATCTGTCGTCAGCATTTCATACGATTGACCACGAGATGTTGGTAACGCACCTGAGGGACAGTGCGGGGGTGGGCAGGATCGTTCTTGAATGTTTCTGCTCATTCCTGACAAAAAGAACTCAGCAGGTGGTACTCAGTGATTATTTTTCTTCTTACCGAGACCTCCCGTATTGGGTCCCACAGAGTTCGGTTTTGTCCCCTCTTCTGCTCAACGTGTATATGCAGCCACTCAGTAAGGTGATCAGAGAGTTTGGGGTGAGGTGTCATCAGTATGCGGATGACATCCAACTGTATCTCTCATTTTCGACTGACCCAGACCCGGCTGTCTCGGTGCTTACCCAGTGTTTGGAAGCTGTGGGGAACTGGATGAGGGCTAACCGACTGCAAATTAATCCTAACAAGATGGCGGTGATGTTAGTGAGTAACTCGGCAGAGTTGACAGCCCCATCGATTGATGGAGTCTGCCCTCTGCTGACTTTCCAGGTACGGAACCTGGAGGTGCTCCTCGATGCACAGCTCCGCCTGCATCTCCAGGTGGAGGCTATGGAGAGCAGTGTCTTCCTCCAGTTACATCTGGTGCATTGGCTTCGGCCGCTGGTTTTGGTTCCTGACCTGGCCACGATCATCCATGCTTTTATTACCTCTCAGTTAGACTACTGTAACACGCTCTCCATGGGGTACCTATGGTGACGGCTCGGAAGCTGCAGCTGGTGCAGAATGCAGCGGCCCAGCTCTTGGTGGAGTTGGGCCACCAGGAGCACACTACACCAGTGCTCCGATCTCTGCACTGGCTGCCAATAATCTTCTGGCCCTATTCAAAGTGTTGGTGTTAACCTATAAAGCCTTACATGGCCTGGGCCCTGCTTATTTGTGAGACCTCCTTACTCCCCAGGTACTAGATCGGCCCCTGCAGTCGTCCAGGGACACCGTGTTGGAGGTCCCTTGGGTTTCCTGGGGGGGGCACGCAGAATAGGGCATTTTCGGTGTCCGCGTCACGCCTTTGGAATTCCCTCCCGGGGGGGGGCATCTGGTCCCGGACCTCCCGGCCTTCCGTAGGAACTGTAAAGCCTGACTGTTCCGTCAGGCATTTGGCGAGGGAGAGGGGTAAGGGTGGGTGGGGATGGGGGAGGTCAGAGTGGTTTTTTTCCCTGTTTTATGATTATTATGTTTTAAAGTGTTTTAAATTGTTTTATACTGTATTTATATTTTTATTGTTGTTAGCCACTCTGGACTGCCTGTGGCGGGAGGAGCAGGATATACATTATGTAAAATAAATAAATAAATAAATAAAAATTCTCTCTTGCTTTCCCTAATGCCTGGAACTCCCTCCCTGGATACATTTTCTCTGCTCCTTTCCTCCCAACTTTCAAATCTCTCCTGAAAACCCACCGCTTCCGTCAGGCTTCCCTAGCTTGTCATGAGTGAAACTGTGTTCTCTTCCTCCTCCTCAGAATTTAGTTCACTGTAATTAAGTGAAGCACATGAGCCTGCAACTTCTCAACCTCATGAATGTTCTCTTGTCTCTCCCAACGTTCGCCTCTCCCTTGTCTCAGATTATAAACCCCTTAGGTGTCTGTAACTACTGATTTTACACTGCCTGCTATATCGTTGATGCTATATAAATAATAAATTATAATAAATAGTTCAAACTGGCACACCTACCTTCCCTTTCCAGTGTTTCAGGCCCCTGTCAACCCAATTTTCACACATCTGCCCTCCCAAAGGGAAGTGGGAATGAATACCTGGCCTATGCAGCTGCTAGGGCATTTGCTGCAGTGGGATCCCAGCACCATGTAGTTCTCCCTCCATGATAAGAAGTGATGAACATTTAGAAATAAACCGTTGCCATTCATGCACTCCCCCTTGCTGCCATTTTGGCTTCCACCTTCACCATCCCACCATGGTGCCTTCCCCTTGCCATTCCACCATACCGCCTTCCCACCCACTTCCCACCCCTACCATTCCTGTCCTATCATCCCCATCCAGTGGAGCTGTTTTCTGGCAATAAAACACACAACATTAGATAGCAATAAACAAAAAACTTTATCATGCAGCTGTGTAAATGCAAAAAAACCACCTACCCCAGCTGCATTAACTTACTGTTCTCTTTTGCTTCCTCTACCTCCTCTACAAAGGTGGCATTGCAGTCCTCTGTACCCTCGACTAGAACCACCAGTGGTTCCTCAAACTAGGGCTGACACTTGAGTTCAAGGGATACACTATAAGAGTTACAGTGTCCATGGGTGAAAACAGACATGACACTAACCACCCTTTAACCACCTTTGGTGGTTATTTATGCATGTTGCAGGGCTGTATTGGTGCCCTATGCAGCCCTGCAACATGCATAAATCATCATCATCATCAAATTTATATCCTGGACTCTCCCATTACAAATGGCTCGAGGCAGCTCACAGCATAATATATAATAATACACAATGTTCACAATGCACCAAACACCACCAAAAAAAATCATCAGTAGCAATACAACCCCCTAGATCAATCAGTTTAACATATACAAAAATTCTACCCAACCCCCAATACATGTACAAAAGATACCCCCCATCAATCTTCTCAGATTACACTCTCCCAGCATCAGAGACATACCTACTTCCTATCTCCACCCTGCTGCCACCAGGGGGAGGCCTTCCATCTACCCTCCTGCTCCCACCAGGAGGGAGAGTCCTCTCACATGCTACAGATACATATCCCTCCCCCTCCCACCAAATACTAACGACACCAGCACCATCTGTCAGCCTCAACCATCAGACCCAGCCAAAGGGCACAGCCAAAGGGCAGACCCCTTTGGACATGCCCTTCACCACGGCCACCGGCACGGCTGTTGGCCATTCCCTGTATCTGAGGGAGCAACCCAGAAGCCGGCCTCCTCAAGCCCCACCCCCTTCCTGGGAGTGGAAACGCCAACCTCCTGCCTCAGCTGTCAAATAGGAAGGAGCATCCCCCAGCCCACCGGTGCACAGGGTCCTGGAAGAGAGGAATGAAAGACCCCCCAGCCAGAGTCTCCGGGGGGGGGGGACATGATGACATATGTCCCCGGCTGTAAGTTCCACAAGGGGGGGGTGAAGCATGTCCCCAGCCACGACCTCCAGAGAGGCAGAACGCCACACACATAGTCTCCAAGGGGGGGTTGGCTACAACCAACCCCTAAGTCCATCTCTAGCTCCCGGCCCAGCATAGTGCCATGGGATCCACTGTCACTGGCCCCGTCACCACGAGCCCTCTCATTGCTGCTGCTGCCATCCTCCCCACACGCTGAAGTGGAGGTGCTTGATGTTACTGCCGTCTGGAATCCACTGGCTGCTCCCCAGCAGCGCCCGCAGGTGCTTTAGCTGGGTCAGCGCGTCCTTCTTTGGGTCCAGTGCTTTCTGGCTTGATTTCTTGACCACCAAGGATGGTTAACGGGTGGTTAGCATCATGTCTGTTTTCACCCCATGTCAACCTGTGCAGGCTCCAGGGTGGGGATGGGCATGAAGGAATCTTTGACAGCAGTTGAGGTTTCCATTGTTGCAGCAGGAACTGACAGTGGGGTAACCATGCCCACCTGGCAAACGTGCAGTCATACAGGCAGGATGCAATGATGACTTCCATCCATGCAGAGGAACCGGTCAAGGAGCTTGTAATAGGGCAATTTTTGCCTCATGTGGTCAGTTGTTATCCCATATCTCTTTGTATCTGTGCCTCAAGTCCTTGACCTGCTGCCGGCACTCGTTCATATCCTGGGTTCAGCCCTGCTGTGCCATTTGGGCCAAGATCTCTTGAAAAACCACATTAACTATTAATTATTATTATTATTATTATTATAAGCATTTGTATAGTGCCAGCTGTGTACCTGGTGCCTTACAGAACAATGAGATAGACACGGTCCCTGCCTACGACTTACAATCTAATAGACATGGAGGGGGAAGACAGGGATAAGGGACACAGGGAGAGACAAGGGATAAAAACATTCAAGTGGATGTGAAGTCTCAGGTGCATGTGCTTGGCTTGGTTGCAGTTAGGCAGGAGTCTGCGGGGAGGGCAGACAGTGAGTATTGAGTGGGAAGTTCTAACAGGTGTTGGGGAAGGCGGCGAGGAAGAAGTGGGTTTTCAGGAGGGATTTGAATGTGCGGAGGGAGGGGGCAAGGAGGATGCGGACAGGGAGGAAGTTCGAAGCATGGGGGGCAGCAAGGGAGAAGGGACAAAGGCGGTTAGGTGAGCAGGGGAGATGAGGGAGAGCAAGGGAGGGGATAAAGGAGGAGCGGAGAGTGCATGCACTTATTCCTGTAGCACTTCACCAGGGCATATTGGACCTTCTGCTCCCCAACCTCCCATAGAGGAATAAAGACCTTGTTCTCTTTCTTGGTCCAAGGAATGCAGTGTTGGCAGGTGAACCAGTAGGCAGAGCTCAACTGCAGTTGTGCAGTGGTGGTAGCAGTGGTGGTTGTTGTTGCCTGGCTGTTGCCTTGCTGTCAGACTGAGCCATGGCTATGGCAATGGAAATCCTCCATAAGTCATTACGTAGAATGCAAGGGCTTAGACAGTGCAAGCACCAGACGCATACTGCCATCTAGACCTGAAGCAAGAGCAGGTGCTCTCATTCCATTGGGAAATACTGGCCTTTCAGAAGTGAGGAGGAAATCCAAAATTTGCCTTTATTTCTGCCATTTTGTAAAGTTCCAGTTATTTCTGGAATTTGGGAGGAATTTCTCCTTGTGCATCTCTAGGACTGAGGCACAGAAAGACAAGTGACTTGCTGAAGCTCACATGAGAAGGAACTGAATTTGGTCGTCTGTGTCCCAAAGTAGCATGCTAGCTCCTGGGCTATCTTTTTTCTCACCTTTCCTTTTCTAGCTGAGCTCTGCTTTCACCAGATGTTGCCATACCCCATCACCATGTAATTCTGAGCTTTGTGAAAGCATATCCTCCCTATCACTCCACCTCCTCAGGAGCTCCCTCCATGGGGCCCTAGAGGTGAACATATTTGAGACCTCACTGGGATGGAGTGAGGACCCCACCCCTTTTTCTGATAAAAATGGGGACCACTGCAGGGCCCCCAAAAGTATGGGGGGGGGGAAGCAGGGCCCGTCATAGTTGTCCCAGGTCTTCCTGTGATAAGGCTGGCCCTGCCTAGAAATAAATATTCAACATTAAGAAACTGCTAGAGTTTAACTGTATCACTGGTCAGCAAGTCACATGATGCCATTACTGTTCCCCAATCGAATGGCATAGTAGGAAGCAATAATTGGTGGGATGAGACCCTAGGGTGAAGATTGAGAAAGAGAGTGATACGCCTTGAAAATTATAATGCACAAGGAAGTTTTCTTCTGTCATGGGAGAGAACATTCTAGTACAAGAAAGTGCACTATATTTGTCTGTGTACGCTGACTCCATGCATCTGGGATCTGTCCTGCTTGAGGGAGAGGAAAAGACATGAGCCAGATTTATGGGCTGCCTAGCAGACTTTACAGTTATCTGTTCCTATGTTCACACCAAGTAATTGCTACAGCTATTGCTTCAGCCTCCAATTTCTCTCCGACTACTGCATCAGGTCTAATGGCATTTCGTCTTGTTAGTAGTCTCTTGATGTCACCCTCACATACACACCTATGATCCCAGGACTGTGTATTGTGTCTAGAGTCTGTGCAAGGCACTAGTTTTACTAAGACACAGCCTCCTGCCCTCAATGCTTTTGTAACTGACCATTCTTAAAAATATCTTGCTCTGTGCTCAGAAGCTTGAATATTCTTCTAAGTGACTTTAGGCAAGAAACATTTCTGATGCTTAATGATTTCCTCAGCAGCCCTCTCCTGATTATATGAAATGCTCATCTGATTGCTCTTAGCTAGTAGGAAAATCAGCAGCTTTCTTTTCCTGCACCTAACTCCATCACTCCTAGGTGCACAAAAACAGTGGCCAGGGAAGAACACTTTGATATGCATGTATTTATGACTATCTTCCAAAGGCAATAAAATACCTATTTACTTGGCCAGGCATTTAACAAGTTGGGATAAGATTGGGGGAGTTGTTTTAATGTGATTATATTTTATACACAGCAAAAACGTTTTGTGACACCTTAAAGACTAACAAGAAAATTTCTTTATTTTGACATGAGCCTTTGTCAGCAAGAGCTGACTTCCTCAGATGCATGAAGGGGCCTGGAAGTTGGCATCTATATAAGAGGCTGCAAGCAGTAGGACAGATCCCATGTTCTGAAGGACCCATGCGGAGCCGTACGTGCCGCCGTGAGGAAACCACATGAAACTCCACCGAAACCACATTGTGCCCCACAGAAACCGTGTGCATGCATGCGCTCTGCAGGGCATGGGATCAGCCCCTAATGAAAATAGTTTACAGAGAGAGAATAAAACACATAATTAGATCAAGTACCAACCCAAGGTACAGACAAGGGGTGAACTCACATGTAACTCTGCTAATCTCCGATGTCTGCAGGGGCCTGGAAGGTGTATAATCAGCAATCTCCAGATCGTGGTTGTGTGTGAGTGAGACACTCCAAGTTCCAGCCCCACTTTAAACTCAGATCTGACGAATAGATCAGATCTAAACATCAGATCCAAGTTTAAAGCAGGGCTGGAAATTGGAGTGTCTCACTCACACGCAACAGCAACCAGGGCTGATTATACAGCTTCCAGGGGCCCGCAGACATCAAAGTTTAGCAGAGTTACCTGCGAGTTCTCCCAAGGCATTACTGATAATCCACCAAATGAAATTCCTCTAAAACAGCTCTTCTCCACCTGAATGGGACTTCCACTGATTGATCATTTACACCTCATCTGTTCCTTGAATTGGCACTTGATCTAATGATGTGCTTTATTCTCTCTATGTAATCTGTTTTCATTGCCTGCAACCTCTTATAGAGATGTCAACTTCCAGACCACTTCCTGCATCTAAGGAAGTCAGATCTTGCTGATGAAAGGTCATGCCAAAATAATGAAATGTTCTTATTAGTTTTTAAGGTGCCACAAGACTCTTTGTTGCTGTTTTTAGAGCTATAGACTAAGGTCGCTTTTAGACGAGACAAATTTGTGCATGATTGGTGAAAAATGTGCATGTTTTAATGCTCGTTTAAACACCTAAACTGTTTTAAATGCGCATTTGTCATGATCGTGTAGAAGCCCAAACTGTTTTGAATGTGGTTTTTAAATAATGCACATTTTTTAAAACCAGTTTTGAGCCCCTTTGATGATTGGGGGATGCCAAAACCGGTTTAAAAAAATGTGCATTATTTAAAAACCACATTCAAAACGGTTTGGGCTTTTACACGATCATGGCAAATGCGCATTTAAAACAGTTTAGGTGTTTAAACGAGCATTAAAACATGCACATTTTCCACCAATCATGTGCATATTTGTCTCGTCTAAAAGCAGTCTTACACAGCTACTCTTCTGGAGATTTTATAGTTATATTTTTATGGGGCTTATTTTTGTATAATTTATACATGTATATGTAGATCTCTTTTTTATGTCTTTCACCTTGAGCCTTTGAGGAAGGAAGGGTAATAAATCTAATAAGAAAATAAATAATAAAATTAATTTATCTACTGGTCTATATCATTTGTCCAGACAAGTCCTGTTACACAAATTGCCCTCTGCTGTAATTTCAGCGGTGGGGCCTTTGTTGCGCTCCTCCCTTCCTCATAGAAAGGAGGGCAGGACAATGGAGGGGGTTGGAGGCGGCTGGCAGTCGCTGCAGGCACTGCCGCAGAGTCAGAGCTGTCAGTGAGGGTTACTTAGCAGCCCTCGCTTGCAGCGTGAGAATGAAGGCCTCGGATTGGCCAGTCGGGGGTCACATGTCTGACTCCCCTGCACGGACCATTCCCCATTCATTCTAGGCAAGAGCGGGGAACGGTTTGCAGTGACCGTGTTGATTTCCCATTCAGGGCCCTTCACCAGTTTGTTGATGGGGAAAGGGGGGGTCCAGTGGCTCAGGGGAATAACCCCCCCCCCCGAGAGTAGGTGAAAGGCAGCAGGGCTCAGCAGTGAAGGAATGATTCCCCCCCCCCTGCTTCATCAGAGCAAGAGAGGGGGAACAGCGGCAAGGCCCAGCAGTTCAGGGAGTGATCCCCCCCCTGTCAAGAGAGGAGCAGCTATTTGTGCGAGGAGAATGGAGCGCACCAAGAAGCGTGGCCCCAAGCAAGCAGGGAAGTCGGGGGCTGGGAGTGAGGCCCAGCCTCCAGTGGCCAAAAAGGGGGGGGAAGCAGGGGAAAAAGGGTGGTGGTGGCCCTAAACAGGCTGGACAGGCTGGGACGAGGAGTGGGGCCCAGCCTGCGGGAGCCAAGAAAGGAGGGAAGCGGGGCGCATCGGCTGGTGGGGAGCCCAGCTCCACCAGGCCTGTAGGAAAAAAGGGGAGAGGAGGTCCCATGGTGGGGGGGAACAAGCCCCCCGACCACAGTGGGCCCTCAGGCATGGAGGGGGTGAGAAGGGGCAGTGCAACTCAGCCAACACAGACCACATCAGCATTAGAGCATCTCGTGGCATGTGAGGCATTGCTGAGCAGGGAGGAGCAGGCGATTGCTGGGGGACCTCCCCATGACATGGGGCAAGGAGCAGTGGGATGGAATCGGGCCAGGGGGCCGGCGGAGCAAAGATCATTTCCCCTGCCAGCATGCCAGGCTCGGACAGAGGCAGTTATTATTATTATTATTATTAACAAACATTTATATAGCGCAAGCAGTGTACCTGGCACTTTACAAAGTAATAAAATAGACACGGTCCCTGCCCCTAGGGCTTACAATCTGAGAGACAGGAGCTGGGGGAGAGACTTAGGAAGGGGAACAGAGGGAGAGACAAGGGGTCTAACATTCATGAAGATGCGAGGTCTCAAGTGCACGTACTTGGCTTGGTTACGATGAGAATGACAGCAGGCAGGTCCATGTTGCAAGGATAAGGGTAAACCGATCGTAGGTATAGGAATAGTGGCTCAGCAGGATAAAGAGTCAGACAGAGCAGAGCGAAAGAGGTGAGTTTTAAGGAGAGATTTGAAGGTATGAAGGGAGGGGGCAAGGCGGATGTGGACAGGGAGGGAGTTCCAGGCATGGGGGGCAGCAAGTGAGAAGGGACGAAGGCGCTTAGGGGAGCAGGGAAGGCGTGGAAGGGTGAGAGAAGGGACAGAGGAGGAGCGAAGTGCACGGGCTGGAGTATGGAGGGCGATAAGTGCAGAGAGGTAGGGGGGAGCAAGGTTGTGAAGAGCTTTATAGGTGAAGACTAGGAGCTTGTGCAGGATTCGTTCAGGAAGGGGAAGCCAGTGAAGCGAAGAGAGGAGGGGCTGCACATGGTCGAAGCGACTGGCGAGGTAGATGACCCTGGCAGCAGAGTTTTGGACAGAGATGAGGGGAGAAAGGTGAGACCGGGGAAGGCCAGTGAGAAGGAGGTTACAGTAATTGAGGCGAGAGATGACCAGAGCATGAACAAGAGTTTTGGCAGACGAGACAGAGAGAAAAGGGCGAATCTTAGCAATGTTATGGAGGGAGAAGCGACAGGATTTAGCAACAGAGTCAATGTAGGGTTTAAAAGAAAGGGCTGAGTCAAAGATGAAGCCTAGGCTACGGGCTTGGGGGACAGGCAGGATGGTGACTCCATCAATAGTTATTGACAGTGAGGAAGGAGAGGAAGGATGAGGGGGGAAGATAAGGAGTTCAGTTTTAGCCATGTTGAGTTTGAGTTGACGTTGAGACATCCAGGTAGAGATGTCAGAGAGACAGTTGATGAGACGAGCTTGAACAGAGGGAGAGAGAGAGGGAGTAGAGAGATAGAGTTGAGTGTCATCAGCATAGAGGTGGTATTGGAAGCCATGGGAGGCAATGAGTTTGCCTAAGGATGAGGTATAGATCGAGAAGAGGAGAGGGCCAAGAACAGAGCCTTGAGGAACACCAACTGAGAGGGGGAAGGAGGAGGAGGTGGAGTTGGAGAGAGACACATTAAAGGAGCGGTCAGAGAGGTAGGAGGAGAACCAGTTATGGACAGAGCCACAAAAGCCAAGGGAGTGAAGGGAATCCAGCAAGAGTGAGTGGTCAACAGTATCGAAGGCAGCAGAGAGATCAAGGAGGACAAGAATGGAATAGAGACGTTGTACCCAGTGCAGGGTTGGGCGCAGGTGGAGTTGTCCTGAGTGCTGGATAGTGTGGTGCCCTCGAGGCGTAGTAACAGGAAATCTGCCCCCCCCCCCCGGCCCGGTACGACGAAGGGGTGCTAGAGCGGTGTTTGCCCAGGGGGAGAAGGGGTTACTCTTACCAGGCCCCTAGGCCTGGTCAGGGTGACAGTGGTGGGAGCAAGGTGCACAGCGAGAATGACCCTCTTGTGCAGTGTGCTTATAGGCATGGGGAAGATGATGGACATGATGAAGCAGAGGAGGATGAACCCGAGATTCTGGCATGGATTGAAGCACTGGAGCGGGCATTGGCAAGTAGGAATTCGGGTGAAGCAACACCTTTCCAGCCGGGCACGGCGGTGCCAGGTATGGATATGGTGTGGGGATGGTTGCTGGTAGGGCACGGGAACACCGAGGTCGGTCCGGGGCTCCGTACATCCACCCTGTTGCAGGAATCACCCCAGTTCTGGGGTCCAGGTTATCAAGGTGGGGAGGTAGGTGGCGGTGGCGGACCAGCTGTCCATCAAGTTTGCCAAGGGGGGGATAGAATCCCTCCCGCTAAGAAGGCCCGGCAGTACTTATGGTGGAACGGGGCGTGGGTACAAGTGAGAGCCCCCGCAGTGGCCTGGGCCAGTACAGGGCAGGCACAAGGGCAGTCAGGAGGGGAGGTGGTGGACGTTGGCGCAGGAGGGGCCAATACCAGTCTCAGCACACTTTGCAGGTTTGGGCCCCTGGGGCGGCTGACCCAGTTGGTATGGCCGTGGTAGTGGCACGCCCCCCCGTCCCGCTTGGGGGCACATATGCCAGCTTATCCTCACCTATTGGGGAGCATTTGTTGCCTGCCATGAGGGAGGAAATATGGAGAGGGGAGTATGTTGACCTCTTCGCGATCCAATAGTGGAACGCGGGGAGGAGAAGAAGGACAGGGAGAGATATAAGCGACCCAAGGCAGATAGGAACTGGGTCAATTGTATGGCAGCCTAAGCAATCTATCATGGAGTGCTGCTTGAAATGTTCCTGGAAAAGGGAGCAATTTTGTTGAAATATGGGGAGATTATCAGTAGGGCCTACGAGACCGGGCCCCCCGGCACCTGGTTGCGATATGACGAGGTGTTCTGGCATTGGGAAGCCTTCACACCTGGTCTCCGGTGGGACACTCATGCGCAGGACCTGCGGTTAAATTGCATGAGTGATGCGGCAGGTGCACCAAAGGCAGACAGTGGCCACTGCTTGGCAAGAGGTGGGGTGGCCCCCATAAATGACCTGACGAAGGCCTGGGGGAGGCAGGCCACAGCGGGGAGTGCAGGGCGGTGCTGGGAGATTGATTGTTTCAGCAAATGTGCCCGCCCGGCGTGTAGGTTTCAGCATACCTGCTCCTCCTGTGGGGGATTTCACGCTGCATCTGCCTGCACCAGGCACAAGCCAGGGAACAAGGGTAAGGGACCAGGAGGACAGGGGTCCGGGGGGACGAGGTCTGTGTGAAAAGGCCCCATTTCCAATTAAATCAGAGAGGCTGAGGGTTGCCCCGCTGGCACACCCCAACCAGCAGGAAGTGCAGTATGTTGTTTGGGGTTTTACGGACGGGTTCAAGATACCGGCGGCTGGCGTGCAGCTGGGAAGGGTGCCCCACAACTTGAAATCAGTGTTAGAAATGGAAGAAATTGTGGTCGACAAGATTGCCAAGGAAGTAGCCGAAGGGCGGGTGACCGATCCATTTGGAACCCTCCCGTTGCCTGGCATAATCTTTTCCCCATTGGGTGTGGTGCCAAAAAAGGTGCACGGCCAGTATCGCCTAATTCATCATTTGTCTTATCCACAGGGTCAGTCGGTCAATGACGGGATTCCAAGGGACCTGGTGTCGGTGCATTATGTAATGTTTGATACAGCGGTTGCACTTGTTAGGAATTTTGGCAGCGGGGCTTTGCTCACGAAGTGTGATGTAAAATCAGCATTCTGACTTTTGCCTGTGCACCCTGACAGTTTTCCCCTTCTAGGTTTCCATTTTCAGGGAAGGTACTATTACGACAAGGCCATGCCCATGGGATGGTCGATCTCATGCTCGGCGTTCGAGCGTTTCAGCTCCCTGGTCGAATGAGTCATGCGCCACACAGCAGAAGGGGGAGCCATCACAAAATATCTGGATGACTTCCTCTTTGTCAGGCAGGCACGGTTGCAACAATGTGCCAACCTCGTGGGGGGGTTTCAGAGGGTGGCCCAACACTTGGGCATTCCGTTGGCAGTCGAGAAGACAGAGGGACCGAGTACAACTTTGACGTACCTAGGCATTGAGTTGGATATGGTAGTGGGCATGTCCTGGCTGCCGTTGGACAAATTGAAGGCACTGATTAGCAAGTTGGAGGAATGTATGGGAGTAGCCAAGATCAGAGTTAAGCAGCTGCAGTTGTTGGTGGGCAGCTTGAACTATGCTTGTAGGGTGATAGCACCATGCAGAGCATTTATGTCCCGGCTGTACGGTAAATTGGCGGACAATCCATTGCTGCATTACCACATTAGGGTTACACAAGACATGACATTGGATTTGGGGGGTTGGCGCAAATTCTTACTTCAGTACAATGGGGTGAGTGTGTGGAGGGAGTAGTTTCTTTTGGCGACAGATCGTGAGGTGCACTCAGATGCATCGGGGGCGCACGGGTTTGGCCTGTACTTCAGCGGCAGGTGGTGTACAGCCAGATGGCTGCAGGAATGGCGGGTAGAAGGTATAACTAGGGACCTCACATTCTTGGAGTTATTTCCAATAGTAGTGGCAGTGCACCTCTGGTCTGAGCAGTGGGCAGACAAGGCAATACTGTATTGGTGTGACAACCAGGCAGTAGTGCACATTGTTAACACACTGTCGTCCCGCTTGCGACGTGTAATGTCGTTGGTGAGGGCATTGGTCCCCATTTGCCTACAGCACAACATTGTATTCCATGCCAAGCACGTTCCGGGATTTGAGAATGAGATTGCTGATGCTCTTTCTCGGTTCCAGATGTAGCATTTCCGCGCGTTGGCACCTCATGCCTACCTGAACCCAGAGCCCATACCGCAATGCCTGTGGAGCCTTGGATCATAGAGCTCTACACAACAGTGCAGGCTTCTCTGGCACCTCGCACCAGAACAGTATATGCCGGCGCCTTTCAGGCATTTCAACAGTTCAGGGCCCAGCACGAATGGAGCCTGGGTTTCCCCATCCCCGAAGTGCAAGTTTTACAGTTAGCCATGGCCGTTAGGGGAGAAGGATTGGCAGCAAGAACAATTGCCGGGAAGCTAGCAGCAATTGGTTTTATGAGCCAGTTGGCAGGCCACCCAACACCAGTGAGGGGTTTCTTTGCTCGAAAGTTAATTGAGGCATAGTCCTGCGAGCAGCCACCCGTTAGTGATTCGAGACTTCCCATCACACCACAGTTGTTAGGCAGACTAGTTAGTTCACTACCGGTGGTGTGTTTCGATGAGTTTGAAACAAACATGTTTTTGGCACTGTTTAAAGTAGCATTTGGGGGGGCATTTAGGGTTAGTGAGTTGGTAGTTGAATCAGTTAGGGATAATTCAACCAGGGCAGTAGGAGGGCAGGATGTTACACTTGGGGACCATCAGCTAATTATTTACTTGAGGAGATCTAAGACAGATCAGAGGGGATATGAGCACATTGTTAAATTGGCCAGATCAGGGGATGGAGCTATCTTCCCAGTCTTGGCGGTCCAGCTTTACATGGGAATCTGCCCGAAGGTGGTGGGCCCCTTCTTTTGTCACCAAAATGGGGCACCGGTTACATGGTACTAATTCGTTGCTGTCCTCCGGACAGTACTTACCCGGATTGGCCTGCCAGGCAGGGAGTATGGATCCCATTCATTTAGAATCGGGGCAGCCTCCTTTGCAGCTCAAATGGGCATGTGCACCAGGGAAATACAGAGGATTGGGCAGTGGAGGTCTAGGGCTTACTGCACATATGTGCGAGGGGAACCAGCTGGGGGTACTCAGTGAATTTATTTGTGTTTTTTCTGACAGATCCTGTCCCTGGTCACAGATCGGTAATTTGGATCATGGGGCATAGCCTGGTGTGTTGGGCAGCAAAGGCGACGAGGAGCAGTGGTCTAGGAACCCAGCTGGGTTTGTCAGCAGTGGCAATGATAAAATGGTTTGGAAAGGCGGCATGCGGTGGCAACAGCTTATCCCAAGCCTTGCATCACACATAAAAAGGGGTAGGCCAGACATAATGGTGGTTCATCTAGGGGAGAATGATTTACCAGGGCTAAAAGGGGTAAAATTAATTAAGGACATGAAGCAGGATCTCTGGGTAGCAAAAGGGTGCTGGGGGAGAGCGGGCCCGAGCAGCGGGTCTTTGCTGGAGCCGCTGCTCTCATTTTTCCTGTATCGCCCCTTGAAGAAGAGCTCATTGCCAACAGCAGCCTGGATTAGCAAAGAGCCCTGTGTGCTAGAGGGAGGAACCAGAAGCGAATCCCCTGATCCCCCTGATCACCTGCAGCAGTGACTGGGAGGAGGAGCCATGTAATGAGCCCCACCCCCTAGAAGGTAAAAGAGCGGCTGCAGCGCCGGAGGCAGCATGCTCCCTTGTGTGCACAGCCTTAGGCGCGGGCCAGGCACAGGGTGCCCACCCTCTTACTGTTTGAGTTCTAGCTGAATATTTGTGGGCAAAACATGACGCGGAGGCGAAGGAATCATGGTATAGAAACTAGGGCATGGTCAAAAGCCAGACAGCTTAAATTGGATGACTTTTTTGTCAAAGAGCCCTGTCTGTCAGGGAGGGATCGGGGGGAGGATCCCCTCCTGGGGGCTGAAGCAGTTAGTGAGGAATCTGGCCTCACTTCTGTACCCCAAGACACTGACTATGATGTAGTGCAACCTTACCCATAATGAATGGAGTCGAGCTGAACAGTGCGGGTAATGATACTGAGGGGGTACAGTTTATTCCACTGGATTATGCATTATTGGGGTGGGGGATTTAATTCATTTAGGTCTTGTGGTGGGGGATTTAATTCATAAATTATATGAGCAGTTGGATAAAATCAATGTACAACTTTTGCAACAACAGATGCTGCTGGGGAAGTTAGTTAGGTTAATGAACGTGCAACCCACAAAGAGAGAGGAAGGGCCGAAGGAAAAGGAATGGGTTAATATGTCATCCCAAATGGAGGAAGTTGGGGATGGGGCTTCTGAAACTCAGTCCTCAGTGGGGAAGGATGACGGGACAAGGTCCTGGGGGAGAGAACCACTGATACAGTTGAGGTTGAGCTATACAGCTCTGGCGGTTGAGGCTATCCCCTTGCCTCATGGGCTATGCCCGCAGTGGTCCTCCAAGCAGTTGATCCGCCACCATATAATAAGTATTACTGGTGACTTTATACCCTATCATCACATTGTGCGTTTTGATTTACTCCCTATGGTAAACAGACCCAGAGATTGGTTATTTACTTTCGCTCTAGGGAGATTGTTGATAGATTGCTTACTTATAGGTCCCTATTTGCCAGCTGGGGGTGGTGGTGTCTTAGCCCCGTGTATGAAAATACGGTGATCTCTACCTTAGCTCTGAGGAGTAACAAACCTATATCGGGTAGGAGGGAGGTCCGGCAGATGATGAGAAGAGAGAGGGATAATCTGAATGATACATCTACTGCTGTTAGGTCATTTATAGGCCTGAATGGAAGTGCCACAGGATCTACGGACCATAGGTCAAGGGATCCAGTAGCACAGGGGGAAGTTTCAATAAGGGGCCAGATAGCAGGTCTCTCTCCGAGGGTGGAGATAGGTAATACCTTATTGCAGAGACACTCCCAGCTAGGGGAGTTGGCTTTAGGAAATGAGTCAGGGTTGATAGTGGAGCGGGGGGAGGGCAGTCCTCAGCCCAGAGACTGGATGTGGAGGGGGAGGAGTTGGGTTTAAGTTGTATACCCTCTGGCGGGGACTGACAATTAGCCCCTGCAGTAGAGGGGATGGCTCTGATTATCTCCTGGAACATAGATGGTTGGGCTAGACACATAGATGATCCGGATTTTACTGCCCTTGTTAGGAAAGTACAGATTATGCGAGTACAGGAAACATGGGCCAAGATGGTGATATCATATGAAGGGTTTAAAGCTTATAGTATCCCGGCAGTAAACTACAACTCCAGGGGGTGTCCTTGTGGGGGGATTGGATGTCTTGTCTCCCAGGAACTTAAACCCAGGGAGATTATAGAGATTCCAGTCCCCCCCAATAGCCTTAGGCATTATACTGAAATTTGAGCATGTGGTTTTGATTATTATAACAGTATATATACCACCAGTGAATGCTGGGTCATTTATTACCTTGAGCTGGATTAAATTTGAGGAATTGCTGAGCAGTTTGGTACATCAATATCCAGATGGGCTGATCATTTTGGCTGGGGACTTTAATTCACAAATGGGCCCCAATGATCAGTCCCTGTCCCAATATTGCCAATGCCTGGACTATCCCCTTACTGGTATATTGGATTCTAGAAAATCAAAAGATCAGTGGATTAACTCAGCAGGCATTCGGTTGGGGAAGCTTATTTATGATAATAATCTGTATGCTCTTAATGGTACCGGATTCAATTATTTAGAGGGGGAATTTACATATTTGGGGATGTCAGGATGCAGTGTAATTGGCTATTGTGTGGTATCGGCAGCAGTCCTGCTAGAAGTTGTAAATTTTAGGGTTGGAGAGAGAGTGGGGGGGGGGGGATCATCTCCCCCTGCTACTCACAATCCGACTAGACAGTTTAGTCCAAGATCTCTCAGAGGAATCATGGTGTGATGATCTCCAGCTGGATATACACAGGGCTCCACAGTGGAATACTGCTCTTGTGGCTACTCTCCCTGGGTTTCTTTGGTCATCTGAAACTGCTGCTCTAAGAGATACTGTAATTGCAGCAACCGACGAGATGGTTGCTATTGATATGTATAACCATCTGGGGGACCGGATAAAAGAGCAGATTGAGACCCTTGTACCTCCAATTTCTGGGGTGGGGTCAGGTAAAGGGAAGCCCTGGTATGACAAGGATTGTCGGATGGCCAAGTTTCGCCTTAGAATATTATATAAGGGGTATAGGAGGGCTCGATTGCCTAACGTACCGTTGGAATATTTCCAACATAGAGCAATTTATAAGAAACTAATCCTTGATAAAAAGAAGAAATATGCAAAGGAGAGGTGGGATAAGTTGATAGATGCTGCTGAATCGCAGGATTCCAGGCGCTTTTGGCAGCTGATAAATGCAACAACAAGGAAAGAGATTAGTATCCCCCTGTTTCCGATACACCCGCAGGAATGGGTGGATCATTTCCATCTTCTCTATGGAATTAGTCAAGAAGATAGCCAGTTTGGGAGTGATATGGGTCTTCCATCAGATTGTCCTAGTTGGCCTCCCGTTACTGGAGCAGAGGTGGAAGCCCTGGTGGATCGTTGTAAATCCCGTAAAGCTTCGGGCCAGGACCTAATCCAAGCTGAATTTATCAAAGCTCATAGGGACTGGTGGGTGCCTCTGCTGGCGGCATTATTTTCAGCTATTAATGAGTCTGGGAAGATACCGGAGGGCTGGGGCACGGCCGTGGTGGTCCCTATATTTAAAAAAGGCTCAAGGAAATGCCCCGCGGATTACAGGCCAATTAGCTTGCTGAGTGTGGTGGCTAAGATCTACGGTCACTTCCTCGCTGATAGGCTGGTGGAGTGGACTCAGCGGGAGAGGGTCATCTGTCCAGAACAGGCGGGATTCCAGGAGGGTAGATCTACCACCGAGCTATGTTTTGTATTATATCATCTTATTGCTAAATATACTCATCATCGTAAGACCTTGTACGCTGCCTTTTTGGATCTTAGGGCAGCGTTTGACTCGGTGGATAGATCTATCCTCTGGAGGAAGCTCAGGGAGACCTCTATAGACCGCAGACTCCTTATGTTAATAATTTCACTGCACTCAAATGCCTCAATCAGAGTTAAAACGGATCGACTGGGGCATCTGACAGTGCCCATTGAGGCTCGAGTCGGAGTCCGTCAAGGATGCGTATTAGCTCCGATATTATTCAACATCTATATTAATGACATCATACCGGTCATGGCCGAGAGTAGATTTTTCCCCCCTAGGTTAGCATCAAGAGTGATAGGGGCCCTTTTCTATGCAGATGATGTGGCACTGTTGTCACAAACTCACGTTGGATTAAAACAACAGATGAACATCTTCAATGAATTTTGCAGTAGTAATAAAATGGCTATTAATTTTGAAAAATCAAAGGTGATGGTTTTCTCCTCACGGAGATTGCAGTACAGTTGGGTCGTGGAGGGGCAGATGGTACAGCAGGTAGACTCCTTCAAATATCTTGGTCTAACCTACCATAAATCCGGGACCTGGAGAGAACATATCTCTAGGATGGAGGCCATGGCTAAAGCCTCTTCACTGGAGATAGGGAAGGTGTTTATCAAATTGGGAAAATGTGCAGTGAAATCTGCAGTAGGGGCGTTTAACAGCAAAGTTAGGGCACAATGCCTATATGGAGCAGAAATTTGGGCACCTTTCTGTGCCCAGAGAATAAATGTAACACAAGCCAGGTTTTTGCAATCTATCCTGGCAAGCCCAAGCGGGACCCCTTTTGCCACACTAAGGTTAGAATTTGGGCAAATTAGCTGGTACCGGTATGCCATCAACAGGGCCCTGAAGTTTTGGTGCAAAATCCATTTTGATCAGGACTCCCCGCTATTATGTGCCATAAAGGAGGACTCTTATGTAAATCCTTGGCAAGTGGGTTTGACCAAAATGGGCCTCTCATTGAAATATCTGGAAGGTAAACCTCAGGCCTTACTCTGGAAGAAGGTGCAGACAAGGATTTCAGATGTGGGAAGGCAGGAGGAGGTGACTAAAATCAACTAGTCACCACACATGCACTTATATCCTTCTTGGACTCCAGATAAAGACTCTATGGCTCACTATCTAGATGCCCAAGTAGCAATCAGAGATAAACAACTCATATTTATGGCTCGTGTGAATGCTCTTCCCACATGGATATATGAGGGTAGGCTGGAGGGAATTCCCTTTTTAGAAAGGCTCTGTCCCTATGATATGCAGGCTGTGGAGACAGTAGCCCATACTATGTTATCTTGTCATCTGTACGATGATCGGAGGGAAAAATTTCTGGCCACAATACTTAAGGAACGGGTAGGATGGGCTGAAGGGGATATTCTTAGATACTTACTTAATAGCCCAAGGATTCAGGTGATTAAGGATGTGGGCGGTTTTTTGAGGCAGGCTATGTGGAGGAGGAAAATATTTTTGGAATTCAAGCCTATTGGCGAGTCTATGGTCAATGGCTCCCCCTGTATTTAGCTGATAATTGATAACTGTTTAGGGTTGGACGGTGTAGAGAAAGCTTATAAGCTTATATGCCTAAAAATGTTTGATGTTTGATGTTTATGTATGTATATTTTTGTGGCTTTGCCGGCAATAACATATTGTTATGCTTAATAAAATGTATATTTATATTTGGGTAGCAAAAGAGATGTTGCGGGGTGGTAGGGTGTTCTGGACTGAATTAGTTGAAAGGGGATAGGGTACCACCAAAGAAGGTAGATAAGACTAGGAAGACAGTTAATAGGGAAATTGGTAAGTGGTGGAGGGGAATTGGTGGGGACACAATTAGGCATGGGGAAATTTCACATAGGAATTTAGAATTATTTAGAGGGGATGGTGTCCACCTGTCCCAGGCCAGTAATGTTATGTATTTGCAAGCCCTACGAGATAGACTGTTAGAAGTTATGGGTTAGGTGTGGGGGCTGGACCAGCACTTTAAGCGTGCGGTTCCTGGTGGCGGGGGTCCAGTATCTGTTGGGAATTAGAATAATTTGTTTGTAGGAGGCATCTCCTTAAGAGATGGGGAAGCCACGCTTAACGCATTGCAGGGTATGGCAGGCGAGGCGCTGGTTCTCCGGGGTAAGGGTGACCGTACACGGTGATAGGGCATAGCATGGCCCCCACTGACGGGTCCTTATGCCTTACTCAAGTTCTGAAGGACTGCATCCCCTTTGGCCCCACCCTTAATGATGAGCGAAGGGGAGGCCTTAATTTGTGAGGAGATTATCGAGAGTATATGGAGACCTCCTCTGTTTGTTATTGAGTTCTGAGTGTATAGTTGATACTGGACCTGAATCGCAATAGGCGATCTTACCCCCTCACCTAAATTTGATTTTTGTAATTTGGATTAATAAAGGGTGCGGCCATGTTCAATCCAAGAGCTGTGTCCTGTCTTCTTTCTGGGGGGGGTGCACTGACAATGTTGCCAGTGAAATGAGGATGAAATGGTATAGATGAAAACATGGCATGAAAGATGTAAATGCGCTGAAGTATAATGTTTTTACCCACTATTTGCTTGTATCTAAGACTCTGGGCATTGCCAGATGTAATGATAAACATGTTGCAAAGCCATTCCATGTTGGATATGGTGATGTTATCATGGAAAAGCCTAGACAGAACAGCAGCTATGTGCTGGTAAGAAACTCATGTTGTCCTCACCCATGAGTTTTTGGGAGACAACCTCGGTTGCCTTGAACACATAGCTGATCATATAGCCAGCATTTCTAAACATAGACCCCCATCCTAATAACACTTTCCCATGAGTAAATCCCTTTGATTCCAATGAGACTTACTCATGAGCAAGTGTGTTTAGGACTGGGACTATAACAGGGAATTTTGTGTTTACAGATGAAACAGATGACTAGCGTTATGTCTGGTAAAACCCTATTCCTAGTGAGTTTGTAAATTAAAATTTATTCTGTTGTGGACTGGTGTGAGCCCCACTGAAGTGAATGGCACTAAATATCTCGAAGATGGTGCTATTAGCATAAATGCCTCTGTTTCTGGAGAAGAATCTTTCACGCTAAATACTAGTTGTTAGATGTGAATACTGGTTAAGTATTCTATCAAATCCTGGGGATTTTTTTTCCTACCAGCATACATTCACATGATGGGAAACGCATACATAAATTAATAGGCGAAACGACAGCTTCTTTAGCTTGAATTCATATTGCTTTCGACTTCAATGCATCTCAGTAAACGTAATTCAAAATGTATGAAGAGAGAACACAAACTGACTGACAATAATGTGATGCACTTGGAAATAAATGGCAAATGTCAGCTTGGGCTAGAATAACAGAAGGAATAATGGTAAAAAAAGGTTCAAAAATACGGAGGTTTTTCTATCTTATGTATGCAAATAAACATAAAAAGGGAATAGAGAAGAAACTGCAGTAATATTTTCAGAAGTACTTGGTGTTTGGTCAACATTGAGCATTTTTGAAAATGACACATTTTCTCAGATCTCATTCTCTTGATAGATATGGCCCTTTATTGCTTTCCTCAGTGAGCAATATCAAGCACAATAACTAGCAGAGAAGTATGTTGGCTTGAATGGCTTTCCCCCTACAAATACCATGCAGAAATCTATACTTTAAAAAATTTTTTTAAAAAAATCACATCAGCTCCAGAAAGCAAAGTTGATGCACATAATATTCCAACCAAAGAATGCACAAAGTCATGCACAATATGGAATGTTGTGCTGTAACACATGTTACACCAGACCCACGTTATATAACCAAGATAAACCAAACTAGCGACTTTGATTTAATTAAATTGATCCAATTAAATTGAATCAAAAGTTACTTCACTTTGGTAGCTCTCAGATGAACAGTGTAAACCAAAGTAATGCTGGGTATATAAACAAACAGATGCAGAGGATGATCTTACCCAAAAAAGAGCAAGAAGAGGGCGGCCGTGGGGTGTGTGCGCCGCCAGAGCAGCTCTGGGGCACACCCTCACGTACACCTGCTTCTAGCTCTGCTTTGGGCCTCTTTAGATGAAACAGTGGCTTCCTTGGCCCACCGTCTACCTGGTGCCCCTCCCTCCCCCCTGTTCACCACAGAGTTGCAGCCGCTCACCTGAAGATCTAGACTGGCAGTCACAACTCCACAGTGCTGACCAGGACAATGGCTGGTCAGACATGAAGATGCACTGTGGGTCCACCCAACAAATGGACAGCAGCTCCACTTTTGGCCATCTCCCTGGATTTGGGCAGCCCTCTCTGCATGGCATGCTCCATGATGTTCTGGAGTGCTGCCAGTGGAGCTGCCATGGAGCAGGCAGTTTTCAAATCTGGTGGCTGCTCTTTACATGGACAGGTCAACTCAGGGGTGTAAGCGGACTGGCGTGGGCAGAAGCAGAGCTGCTATCTGTCTAAAAGCACCCACTACATCAATTTCTCCCCAGCTGAAACAATGATCACTGAACTGCAGTCACCACACTAACACTGGTAAGCATTCACACAAACAGTTGCTTTGAAATATACTCCTAAAGGGGAGTATATATTCCTAACTTTTCAGGAGTACATACTTTCCTACTCACTCCTGAATATTGTCTGTTTACTGTGTTCTGTAGTGTGAATGCTTCCGGAGTAAACAGAAGTAAGGCCCAACTACATTAAATTAACTCTTCATCAGATCGTGGTCCAAATGCAGATGAAGAAATTTCCCACTTTCTGTTTTTTATGTGCTTTCCTCTTTCAATGGCTGGTCTTCACACATAATTAATTGACTTTTCTTTCCAGACACCGTGTTGTATAGGAGGGCTTCAATTCTGCCCACAACATGGTATGTAGGTAAATAGTGTGGGTGGGATTCCAGGGGGATTATTGGGTATCTGATTTATCGGTATCAGATCTCCCAATATCAGATTTATCTGTATAGGAATATCGGATTTTTAACATCGCCCATTTTCTCAGATCTTTAACATTACAGCCATTGACTTCAATGGGCCATGTTAAAAATCCAATAAAACCGTCAATGTTAAAAATCCAATATTGCCAATACTGACCATTATTGGTATTATCAGATTAATCTGATGCCACGTCCATTATCGGCTTTATCGGATTAATCCAAAACCAATAGTCCCACCCTCAGTAAATAGAGTATCTATAGTCTGCAGTTCACTATTTTAATCTTTTCAATTGCAGCCAATCCCATACTCTGATTTCACCTCAAACTTTCCTTTAAGTTTTTCATTTCTGTTAAAATTATTCCACTTTACACCTACAATCTTTTGAAGGACAATCATCACCACTGCCTCCAGCTTTCCAATGTCCATTTCATTTAATACGGCTACTTTTATTCCAGAAAGTAATATTACTAGCACACTGTCAGTGGGAAGGGGGAGATAAGGAAAGAAATAGGGGTCCAAAGCAAACACATGCTCTTTAAGACTCTGATAAGTTGCACATGGAGTTAAAGATGCCTTCAGGATAGAATTATGGCCTAATGACTTCATAGAAGGCAGGTCTCTGCCTTTCACCCTCCGCAGCACTATTCTTCCCTCTCCCCACCTAACCCTGAGTGTTTGCGCTAGACTGTACCTACCCTTTTACCAGTGGTTCTTTGAGAGCTCTGATCCTTAAGGATCAGAGCTCTCAAAGAACCACTGGTAAAAGGGTAGGTACAGTCTAGCGCAAACACTCAGGGTTAGGTGGGGAGAGGGAAGAATAGTGCTGCGGAGGGTGAAAGGCAGTCAGGGAAAGGGGTCCTGGGAGCAAAGGCCAAAGGCAAGGCTTTCACGGTCCACGGGAAGGAATAATCCCAGGGAGGCAACACACTCCACACACTCAGCTTTCACCAGTCACTCACTCAAAGACAGGGAAACAACAAGGGCAAAACACTTCTACTCTCCACACAGGAAGGCAATAGGGATTAAACACAAGTAGCATAATAGCCAAAAAGTAAGCACACTTAGCTTTCACACAGTAGGGCCAGCCTCTCAGACTCTGATAATACTGGCAATAAGGCTAAGCACTCACTTCCTTTTATTCCCTAAGCCCCTCCTTCCTTCCTCATTGCTCCAAGAACCTTGCAGAGCGCTGCACAGGTGCAGGCCCCACCCCTGCTGCTGATTGCTTCTGCCAGCTTTCAGCTTCCTGTGCCTGCTGCTGGGGTTTTTCCTGCGCTGAGGTTTGTGACTGGGATAGGGGTTCCTTGTGGTCTGGGGGGGAAGTTGGAGTTCTCCCCCAGGCAGTCAGACTCCAAGGTTCCAAGGGGGACCCCTGCCCGTCTCAGGGGGCCTCTATGATTTCGGTGCCACTGCGGGAGGTTGACACACTGGTTAGATAAATGTTGCCTTTGGTACCGGACACACTTTTTTTCCAGTCCATAATTTCATCTGTTTCTATGTAGCACATATGGCTAAGAAACATCTCTTAACATCATCCTTAATGCAACCATCAGCACTCTTCAAATATCCTACATCCACATCATATTTTATTTATTATTATTCTATTTCTAATATTCTTATTATTACATTTATATAGTACCATCAATGTACCTGGAGCTTTACAATTGTTAAATAAAGATAGGGTCTCTGCCCTGAGGGGCTTACAATCTAGGAAAGATGAGGGAAGGGAGATGAGGGAAGGGAGAGGAGGGAGAGATGGGGATACATTTATGGGTGTATGTGGTTAGCTTAGTTTCACAGGAGAAGGGAACCTTGGATAAATCAGGCGAAGGAGTTTCAGGCATAGGCGGCAGCAAGGGAGAAGTGGCGAGTATGTTTTGAGGACAAGGGGAGTCATTCCTCCTCCAGTGAGAAGGGCATGGCAGATCGATTTCTCTGGGGAATTAGCTCTCCAGGGTCACCACAAAGATTTCTGCACTGCCTTCTCTTAATTCAAAGCTTCTATGGGCATTGCAGCACCACAGGGTTTTTAGTCTGGCCTCCACTTCTCCTACAGCCAGCCCAAATCATCCTGAGCAGGGCTTCTCACAGCTATGTATTTTTATGTATTTATTTTAATTCATTCATTCATTCATTCAAATTTTTATGCCACCCATCCCATAGACTCAGGGAAGCTCACAACCCATAAAAACAGTAAAATACAAAACCAACTCCTTAAAACCTCCAAGCTTTCTACAACCCCCTACCCACAAAACCACCCAATACCATCTCCCCATTCCCCACATCGAACCCCCCCACTCACACCCCTAACCCAAAGCCACCCACCAAAGCCTCCATTACCAAAACAAATACAGGGTAAGCATAAAGCAAATTCCCTCTGGGGGTAAACAACAAGTTTGGTGAGGTTCCACCTGGGAATTGCAATCTCTCTTCACGTAGTGTGGGCCCCGAGCTGTGGGTCAGTTCCTGCAACATAGGCAGGCTTTCTCCCAGCCCTACCTCTCCTGTCGCTCTATTACCAAACCTATTCTTCTGGCTAAACCACACCAGAAGGCTTATAACAAACAGCCCTTCACTCTAGCTGTTCCTTTACCACTCTTCTTCCAGTTTCTCTCTGAGCTTCCTTTCCTACTCTCAGCTGACTTCTCCTGGTTTATATACAGGTGTTGCCATTAGACAGCTGCAGCTGCTCATCTCCAATTGAGCCCAACAGTTTGGGCTCTTGAAGGGCCCACAGGCCTTAGCAGTCTGTTCTTTCAGCCCAAGCTGCAATTTAACTTACTCAGGGCTAGTGAGGACAGGCCAGTGGAGGTGTTCCCCTCTGAGCCTGTCACAGGCTTCCACAAAAATCTGTGGGGCTGCCACAGGTCCTGAGTCCATCTGAGCAGCACCCCCTGGACCCATAGTTCTCCTCCCAGTCTCCAATCAATCCTCCTCCCTCACCCAGCAACAACCCAACAACTCCATTGTGAAGGCTGACCCCCCTCTATCTTAGTAAAAGAGATGGTCTCCCAATTAAGGCTGCTTTCCCACGAGCTGCTTTAGCGCCATGGAAGCATGCACTATTCAAATCTAGTATGCTCCCATCTCGTGGGAAAGGAGGAAGTGCGGCTCTCCTGCCAGCAAGCTCACATAACAAACAGGGTAGGACTTCACTACCCTGTCCGTTGCACAAGCTTGCCAGCTTGTCTTTGTTCCAGGTCCGATAAGTCCTGGACCTTTTTTCTGAGTGTTGTATCAATCCATGCGCTTTTATGCCAATGAAAGGAGTCCCCATGCTGAACTTCCTCAGCTCCTATACCATCCACAATGGTCCAGTAAACCGAATTTTGTGGTTCATAGTGTTATAGGGGCACCTTAACTCAGTGAAATGCTCTTTCCAGTCTACAGGAAGTGTTTTATTAACTAAATGTCTAGCAATATGAACTAGAATATAAGAGGTTAGAGATCTCTCACAAGGGGACCATGGCTCAGTCCCTGGACGCTTATTTTGGTCCATACTGGGAAGCCTTCTTGGTGGCAAAGGTCAATAAATTACCACATGACCCAGCGGAATGTCTTCAACACTGACTGTATGTCCAGGAATGTTTTTTAAAAAACCTAAAGCTCTAATATTAGGCAAATTAACAAGAAAAATGTCCTCTCCTCCCTCTCTCAAGTGTCAGATAACACAAGTGAAGAATAACAGGAAAGTCTTGCAGATGCCCACTGAACCACAAACACCCTTGCTGAAAAACAGCAAACAGAGAGAAAGGTGGAGGATGGGGGACTCGCAGGACAACGACAAAGAAAAGCAAAAGAGAGGAAGAAGATCTGAGATGCTCCCCCAACCCCACACCCCTTTTCCTCTGCTGAACAACCTGGGATCAAAATCCTGGGAAGGGAAGGCAAAGGAGCAGTTGTAGATCAGCTGCTCACCAGATAAGTAGGAATGTAATAAGGGAAATATACCCAATCTAGGTTCCGCCAACAGTGTTCCGTGTAAATTTCCCCACACAGGAAATGAACACAGATTCAGAGGTTTTAAAAGAAATAAACTTTACTAAACAGTGATCTTAATGGTACAAACAATCAGATACTTGGATATTATTGGAAGTAGTACATAGATCAGACATACAAAAAAAGGAAATGAGAAATAAGGTCCAATAATGCATTAAATGATTAATTTGGTTCCTGTTATTATCTAAAAGCTGAGACAAAATATCAACTAGAAATTCTTTAATTCTAAATAAAGATTTTCTACTTCAAAAGAAAAAAAAAAAACCTTCAAAAGGATTACCAGTCTGTCTGTGGACAGTTTAGCTTACCCTAAAGGAGAAGACAGGAATGGATACAGAAGGTACTTACCATCAAAGACTCCACACTGAATGCTTAGGTGACAATCAGGACAGAATTCTGGGCGTGATGAGCTGCGCAGCTAATGGTTCTCATCTCAGAGACATTTTTTATAGACCACAGCATAAGCAGAACCATATGCATGGTGAGCCACAATTATTATTCATCAAGATGAATTATTATTCATCAATTATTATTCATTCTTATTGCAATTTGTACTAAAAAAGGTAAAATCTCTACTTGTCGTCGCACCAGCCTCCCTCTCCTCAAAGAAGACAGGACACAATGTTGGATTTACGTGGCCGCACCCTTTATTATCCAATTACAAACAGCCGAATAGGTGAGGGGGTGACATCGCCTATTGCGATACGGGTCCAGCATCAATCATAACTAGCAATTTCAACAGAAGGGGCTGCGAAATACCTTTGCCAGCCTCTTCAACAGTAAAAAACGTCTCCCCTTCGTCCAGCGCTGAGGGTGCGGCCAAAGGGGACATTGTCCGTCCAGACATGAGTAAGGATTGAGGTGCCTGTCAGTGGGAGGCCTTACAATGCCCTGCCACTTTCCCTGACACCCTTCTCCCAGGGAAACCAACACCCCCCGTGCCATACCCTGCCCCGCGGCACATGTGGCTTCCCCATCCCTTAAGGAGATGCCTCCTAATTTCCTTATCCTACTTAAACGATACTGGACCCCCGCCACCCTGGATCCAACAAAACTCCGGCGGATCCAGGCCCCCACACCTATCGCAAAACTAATTCTAAACCTGCCTTGAGAGCTCCAAGATAAATAGCATTACCAGCTGGGGACAAATGTACCCCATCTGCCCTAAAATAACCCACTTCCTTATATGTAATTTGCGTGTGACTGATTGTCCCAAATCCAATTGAACCTAACCATTTCTTAATTTCCCTATTAATTGTCTTACGTGTCTTATCTATTCTTTTGGTCGAATCACCCTCCACCCAGCGTAATCTAGTCACTAACTGCGTCCAAATTATCCTAACCCCTTGAAAATATCGCTGCACCTCTAACAAATCGTTCTTAATATCCCGTATCAACTGTACCCCTTTTAGTCCTGGTAAATCGTTTTCCCCAAGGTGAATAACTAAAATATCTGGTCTGTGCCATCTTCCAAGCTCCCTTAACATAGGCAGCAGTTGGCGCCACCTCATACCACTCCTCCCATGCCAGTTGATTATAGCCATTTCTGAGAGCCCCATCTGGGCACCAACTGGGGATTCTCGCGCCGCCTTCGCTGCCCAGCGCACCAAGCTGTGCCCGCATATCCAAATCCTAGTCCGTCTGGACACCATCCGATCTGTCAATGGAAGGAGATGGCATGGTTAAATCGACATATCCATGTTAATGACGTACATAGGCGCGGTATGCTGCCGAACGCCAATGGCCGACAGCCTGAATCTCAGGGCCCGACATTCCCATTTGCGCCGCAAATGTGGCTGCACCTATGCGGAATGAATGGGAACCATAATCCCGGGGCGGGATGTTCAGTTTTACCAGTGTGGCCCTAAGTACGGACGTGAATTGGTACCTGGTAACTGGTTTACCATTCAGATGGCAAAACAGGGGGTCCCCCGCCGGGGGGCGAATGGCCAAATAAGCTTGGACTGCCAAAACCGGGCACAATCCGGGATCCCCAGCCCTGGCTAGTGTGATCATCTTACCTTTTCCCCGCTGGTCAGTCTTGGATAACCTTAATCTAATTTTCACCTGCCTACTGTCCCACTGTATATCACGATACCCTATTGCCCTACCTGACCTATCCCCAGCTGACTCTGCTACCATCTCGCTTACCCGAAAGGCTCCAAAGAATGCCACTTTAAACAGGGTGGCAAATAAAATTTCTTCAAATCTATTAAAACACACTAACCTCAATGTGTTTACTATTCTGACCAGTAGGGGGGGAGTAATAGGCAACCTGGTATGCACAGGAACTGTTCTTTCCCGTGCCCACGACTCCAGCAACTTGCGTGTCAGAAATCCTCCACCAGGTGGCGGGTGCCCAGCCAATTGGCTCATGAACCCCAGGGCAGACAATCTACCTGAAATAGTACTAGCAGCAAGCCCGTCATTCCTTAATGACATGGCGAACTGCAATACTTCAGCCTCGGGGATGGGAAAACCCGTGCTCCATCCCCGGTTTGACCGGAACAACTGAAAAGCCTGGAAGGCAGCCTGGTAAGCCGCCCTGGTACGTTCCGCCAATGAGGCCTGAACCGAGGAACTTAACTCCAGGATCCAAGGTTCCACAGATCGGACGGCATAGGTTCTGGGTTCTCGCTGGCCTCCGGAGCGAGCACGCGAAAACGCTCCATCTGGAAACGAGAGAGAGCATCTGCAATCTCATTCTCGAGTCCAGGGACGTGCCTCGCTCGAAACAGAATGTTGTGCTGAAGGCACAGCAGCACCAAGTGCCTAACCAAACCCATGACCCTCTGAGAACGAGATGACAAGGAATTAATTATTTGAACCACTGCCTGATTATCACACCAAAAGAGCACCACTTTGTTGGCCAATTTACTGTGCCATAATCTGACAGCCACCACAATGGGGAACAATTCGAGGAATGTCAGATCTCTGGTGATGCCAGCCTGAGCCCACTCGGCCGGCCAAGCAGCCGCACACCACCGCTGCTGGAAAAAGACCCCAAATCCAAATGCACCGGCGGCATCCGAGTGGACCTGCAGTTCCGCATCCAACATAACATGTCCTCTCCAAACAGATACCCCATTGTACTGCTCCAGAAATGATAGCCATACCCTCAAATCCTCCTTAATTTCTTTGGTTACCCTGATGTGATAATGAGGCGATAAGTCCCCAGCTAACCGCCCATACAAACGGGACAAAAATGCCCTGCCTGGTGCAACTACCCTGCATGCGAAGTTTAAGCTCCCGAGGAGTGACTGAAGCTGCCTAACCGTGACCTTGTTAGCCAAGACACATTCCCCAATCTTCTGCCTCAGTGCTATTACCTTATCCATAGGCAGACGGGAAACTCCGAGGGTCGAGTCTAACTCGATCCCCAAATATGTGAGTACCGAGGAAGGGCCCTCTGTCTTCTCAGGAGCTAAAGGGATACCCAAATGTGCAGTGATGCGTTCAAATAGGGCGACCAGGTTCGAGCAGTCAAGCCCGTCACATTGACCGACGAAGAGGAAGTCATCGAGGTATTTGGTCATACCTCCACCACTTGCCTCCTGACGTACAATCCATGCCAGCAGGGAGCTGAAGCGCTCGAATGCCGAGCACGATATAGAGCACCCCATTGGCATGGCCTTGTCGTAGTAATATTTTCCTTGAAACTGGAAGCCCAATAAGTGATAACTGTCCGGGTGAACTGGCAAAAGACGAAAGGCTGACTTAACATCGCATTTTGCCATCAAGGCCCCGGTGCCATACTGCTTGATCAGTTCAACAGCCGCGTCAAATGACGCATAGTGTACTGTCGTCAGGTCTTTGGGTATCCCGTCATTCACCGAGCGGCCTCGAGGATACGAAAGGTGATGGATTAGACGGAACTGGCCCGGGGCTTTCTTAGGTACCACTCCCAACGGGGAAAAGACCATTCCCTTCAACGGAGGCACATCAAAGGGGCCAGCCACACGACCCTCCGTTACTTCCTTCCGTATCTTGTCTGCCACCACATCCTCCATGCCCACTACTGATTTCAAATTGTGAGGCACTCTACCTATTGGCACCTCCCCTACTGGAATCCTAAAACCCTCTTTGAACCCTCTCACAACATAGCTCACCTCATCCTTATCCGGGTGCAAAAGCAAGGCTACTGCCAGCCTATCGACTCTCACTGGCGTTGGTGGGCTTTCCTGTTCCTCCACCCCCGGGGTTCCCTTGTACCCCTCTTGAAGCGCCCGCAGCCACGGACTTCCCTTTTGCCCAAGGTTTGGGCCGGGGGCAGGAAGCCGCCGGGTGAAACCCTCCACAGGAGGGGCAGGTGTGCCGAAACCTACACGTGAGATGCGTACATGCCCCTGACCGGGAAAATTCCCAGCATTGTCCCACGCTGCCCGGATTTCCCTGCCTGCCCCCCGCCCTACCTGGGTCATTCAGGGGGGCCACACTCCCTTTAGCCAAGAGGTGGCCACTATCAGTCTTAGGTGCCCCTTTGGAGTCACTCATGCACGTCAACCACAAGTCTTGCGCATGGATGTCCCATCGGAGCCCTGGCTTAAATGACGCCCGGTGTCTGAATGCCTCATCATACCGGAGCCACGCCCCTGATGGCCCGGTTTCGTATGCCCGTCGAATAATCTCGGCATATTTGAGAAGTACTGCCCCTTTCTCTGGGAACATTTCCAACTGTACGCCATGGTATATGGCGTAGGCAGCCGTCCAGTTGGCCCAGTTTCTATCGGCTTTTGGGCGCTTGTACCGCTCCTTCTCCTTTTTTTCATCCTCCTCCCCAGGTTCAATTATCGGGTCGCTAAAGAGGAGGGCGAAAATATCCACGTATTCTCCCCTCCAAATCTTTTCCCTGGTGGCAGGTAATAAATGTTCCCCTATGGGGTCCGATAAATCTACGAAACTTCCCCCCGTGGGTGGGAGCTGGCGCGGCAACCCAGCTCCAGAGTACTGCGGAGCCCACTGCCTTGGGAGTGCCTGCTCGGGGGGGACCCCCCCTTGCATGGCTATAGCCGGCCACCCTTGTGTCGTGCATATTCCTTGCACCTGCCCCCCATGTTGATAACCATCCCCATTGCCCTGCTCATGCTGTGACCTGGGCGTGCCCCTTGGTTGATTAAGGGGGGCCCACTGCCCACCATCGGGTACTATCTCGCCCCCATAACCCACTGGGCTTCCCAACTGTCATGGCGGCCGTCCCCTGAGAGGCGGGAGCCCAAACCTGCAGGGCCTGTTGTGCCTGGGTTTGCCCGGTAACAGAGGGCGGCCCCCCATAACCCCAACTCTCTTGTGGTGCCCCTTGTGCAGTTGTAAACCGGGGGGCGGGGGATGAGACCTGAACCCAACCCCCGTTCCACCACAAATATTGCGGTTGTTTTCTTCCAGAGGGAGCGGGGCGGCCTAAACCTATGTTCTGGGCACACGGCCCTCCTTCCACAATTGGACCCGGGCTGTTGGGGCCATAAATTCCTGGACCTGCTACTGAAGGGGGGATACTTCTCTGGACCATGGGTCCCCTCATCCCCCCCGTCTGCATACCTTCCACTGGTGCAGTGTAGTGTTGTGTCCCACGACTGTCTCGATCCCTCTCTGCAATCGCCCGCTCCAGGGCCTCAATCCGGGCTAGCAATCGAGGGTCCTCCCTGCTGCCCCGAGCTTCTTGCTGGTGCCTGGAAAAGTCTTGCACAGGGGGTGAAGGCCCCTCATCCCGCTCCAAATCCTCAACCTCTGTTTCTCCCCCGGTGTACCCTTCACCTTCCTCTTCCTCTAGCTCGACCTGGGACCCCCTTCGGGGAACCCTTGGCACCCTGCCCCCCACTTGCCCTCCGAACTCTCCTTCCGCAAACCGGGCGGGAGGGCCAGCCTGGCGGACACTCCTCCGGAGCCCACTTCCTGCCATGTGGGGGATGATATCTGCCCCTGCACTCTGCTGAGCCCCACTGTGGGCCTCTGGGGACAGGGCTCTACTCAACGCCTCTACTACCAACCCAGGGACACCTGCCCCCGATGGTCCTGGCCTGCTATCCAGCGTGCTTTGGCCCTGGCCTGCCTGACTAGGCCCCTCTCCTAGTGGGGGCATTCCCCCACCAAACACAGCCGCCTCACAGGCCGCCAATCGCTCCCAGGCTGACCCCACATGGCCAGGGGGCTCAAGATCTAACTGCGGGGGGAGGGGCAGGCCCGCCCCATCCTGGACCCTGTTGCCCGTTTTACCTCCTTTTTTAGGGGCACCACTCGTGGAGGCTTTTGTCCCCTTTACATTCCCCCCTTTCTGGGCTACCTTTGTTTTCTGTGCCTTCCGGGCCCGTGCCTCTGCCCCATCCCTGGAGCCACGTTTGCGCCCACGCGCCATGCCACTTGCCTCTCTCTCTCTCTGCTCCTATCCCCCCACTGCTCCGATCCCTTCCTCAGGACTCCTCTTGCCCCAGGCCGAGCACGAGACTCACTCCCAGCACCCCAGGACTCGCGCGGCCTGCTTCTTCTTTCCCCGCTCCTCCTAGAGTGAGCGGGGAGAGCCTCCAATGCCGCTGACTGCCCCACGTGACTATCAGGGGCCAATCAGCGGCTCTCTTCCTTTCGCGCAGTTTACAAGGGTTGCCAGGCAGCCCCTTGCAAACCGGCAACAGCGTAGCTCAGTTTCCTTGCAGCGGCTGCAAGCAGCGGCTGCACTATCCAGACCTAATCTCCCAGGAGGGAGGGAGGGAGGAGATGGGGCGAGACAACCCCCCACCGCCTGGATTTGCGGCAGAGGGTATTATCAGCATCTTTATACGGCTTCTAACTCTGGTTCATGCCCACCATTTTGACCGCCTCTTCCTAGGTATCTCTCTCTTTTGACCTGCTTTTAAGTTAACAATTGCTAAGAAGCAAACTAAACTTATGCTCCTATGCCATAAGATGCATTTAGCAGGAGTGGGCAGCATACAAATTTTATAATAAATAAATAAATAAATAAATGATCTATATTTCTATGCTTCACAACTTATTATGCCAAGCCAACATCTCTAACAATAAGCAAACAGCCATTAAACGTAGCAATTTGACTTTTAAGCAGCCTGGAGAGGACATCTCACTTATTTTGCAACTTCACCAGTACTGCATTTTCAATGCTTTATCTGTTGTTCCATTTCCAAGATGTAACTATTTTGTTGCCTTGGTTTTTATTAGAAGTTGATTACACCATTTCATATGAAAGCAAAAATTACAATCACTAATTCAAATGTGTCTGCCAATTGCACAATGTCATCTACATAAGGTAAGGTGCATAACTTTAGATCATTAAATATCATACTCTTTTTTTTTTTTACCCAACTAACCTTCTCAATTGTCACTTTAAAAAAAGAAAAAAAAAATCAATTCTGATTCCATCCCTCCTTTCCATCCCCAGGGCCACAAGACCTGTATAGCTTCAGTACTATACACAGGACAGAAGCCAGCCAGCCTGTTTTTCCATTTATAGACAATTAAATTATTTTGAGTGGGGGAAACAGAGATTTTAAATTAGCTTTTAAATTAAATTAGTTTTTAAATAACTGAGTGTTAAAAATAATATTTGAACTATAAGTATACATCATTTAAAGAGTAGAGGTTGGTAATAAGTTTGGGTCTTGTTTTGATATCTTGCTAGCGTAATTCCAATTACTCCAGTGGAGTTACTCCTGCTTTACACTAGCCTAAGGGGGAGCAAAAGAAGAGCCTTAGTTTTTGTAGTAAGCAAGTCACAAAAGACTGTGTGCTTGCTGGTCATATAAAATGATACATAGATATTGGTACAAAGAGAGGTCCCTTGGCACAGTCGTTACATTTTCCATTTTCTGTAGATAAACAAACCCATAAAGCAGAGCTGACATGTTACAACCCAACAAAATGAAAGAGAGACACCCCACCCCCAACCGTATAGAAGACTGAAAGAAACCCCAAATAAAATAACTTGGTGGTAGCTTCCTGGAACAAATCTGTCCATCTCCCATTGCAAGGAGAGACTAAAGAAACAGGAAAGCAACAATAGACATTTTTAGAGACGCACCTCCCCACCCATTACCCACCCATCACGCATGTTGCAGGGCAGCATAGGGTATCAATGTGGCCCTGAAACATGAATAATGTGTGAGTGATGGGTGGGGAGGCACTTGGATTAAAACATCCTATATTGCAAATATACTGTCTCCCTGCTCAGGATGTTGGGATTTTCAGCACAAAGGAACCAGTCAAAGGGTGATGCACCAGTTCTAGTAGCCTGTCTGCCCTAAGGCATGTCGTGGTAGTCTGAGGCATAAATTTAGTGGGTGGGAGGGACTGTGCTTTTAGGGTTGAAATGAGAATAGAATTTATTTGTGTGAAAATTTTGCAAGAATCGAGAATCAGGATCAAGATCTCACAGACATCTCGACCCTGATTCAGAGTTTCATGAGATTTCTGGCTCACCTCTCCCCCACCCCGTGAACCTAGGCTGGTTTCCCAGCCTGGAGAAATAAAAGGAGTGAAGTAGGGAGAAGGAAGTCACACTGTTCCCAGCCCAGCTTTCTTCAATTTTCAGGAAGAGAGAGCAGGAGGGAGGGGACAGACACATCTGATATCTTAGCATTCTATTGACTAGCAGGAGTCAGCAGTAGGGATGTGCGAACAGAACAGGGTTTTGATGTTCGGCCCGAAAACTAAGTTGGGGTTCATGGGTTCGGTCCCGTCGAATGTTCTGAACGTTTGGCTGCAGCGGAAGCTTGGGGTGCTCCAGGGGGGCCCATGGCGGCATGACAGGCCATCGGAGACACAACAGCAGCAGAGACCAGGAAGGCTTGGCCCTTGACACACCAGCTTGCCTGGGCAGGCAGACTCGGCGCTTTGCCCCCAGGGTGCCCAGTGTGCCATGGCTGGCTGTCTGAGACTCAGAGGCAGCAGCAGAGGCCAGGAAGGCTTGGGGCTTGGTGGCTGGCCCGGCACCCCTATTTGGCCAGGCATTGCAAGCTGCCAGGCACACACCACCCTGAGTCAGGCTGCCACCGATGCCTGGCAGTCTGCAACGCCCGACCAAGCAGGACCATGAGTCCTGGCCGAGCTTCTGCCGCTGCTCCATTGATGCCTGGCAGCCTACAACACCCGGCCGTAATGGTGACTAGAACTGGAGAACCCAGCATAGAGTGAGCAGAATCAGAGGCCTGCCACAGCACCACCCTGAGTCGGCAGGTGGTGCCATCCCTGTACCAGGCTTTAAAGGAGCAGGTGAGGGAACAGCTGGCATGGACTGGGGGTGCCACCATACACGTCACCACCGACCTGTGGTCGAGTAGGAACACGCAGCACCCTACCTAGCAGTGATGACGCACTGGTGGCAGGACCCAGAGGAAGCATTTGGCAGTGGCAGGAGGGGTCCTGAAGCAGGGTATAGAAGGGTCCTGCTTCAGGCAGAAGGCATGGACACCACATCCCCCACACTTCTCAGAACATCAAGGCACCCCTGACTGCCATGGTGAGGGAGTGGGTCACGCCAGGCATGCCCTTCAACCAAGGGGTGTGTGGTGTTGCACAATGCAGCCAACATATTGAGGGCAGTCCATGAGGGGGGCTTCACCAGTATCCCTTCACCTGATGGTCCGGGAAGCTCTGGGATTGGGGAAGAAGGGGATTGGGGCAAGCACCCTTAGCTCCCTGATCGAGCGGAGGAGGAAGCTGGCTGATTTCTTTAATCAGAGCGTGATGGGCAGCGACCTCCTCTGGCTGAGCAAGCAGGCTGAGCAAGGCTCGCCAGTGCACCAGCTGGTGCAGGATGTGTCCACCCAGTGGAATTCCTCCATGTTCCTGATGCTTGAGCAGCTTCTTGAGCAGAAAGCCACCTTGCATCAGGTTCAACTGGTGATGGACAGTGGGGCACTTCCAGGGTACTATGGGGCAGAATAGGAGATCCTGGATCACACTGTCTTTGTTCTGAGACTGTTCCTGGCCTTGACGGAGACCATCAGCTCCTCCATGGTCACCATCAGCTAAGTGATCCATCTGGTGCAGAGTCTCCTCAGGAGGCTGGATTGTGGCCCTCAGGGCAAGAAGCTGGTGGCTGAGGAAGCTGCCCTGGTGCAGCAGCTGCAGGCAGGGCTGAAGGCGCGATGCGATGAGCTCCTGCTGTGGGAGGAATATGTGTTGGCAGGCAACCATGCTGGACCCCAGGATCAAAGGCAGTGTGGCACACCAGACACCATTCTATGGCCACTGGAAGGGTGAGCTGGTGGAGAGGGTCTGACAGACAGAGAGGGCTCTGGAGAGTGCTCGGCAGCAGCAGCATCAGGATGCCCCTGTGGGTGGTGGGAGTGGGAGAAGCCACCCCTTTCATCCAGAGGGGTCTATCCCTGCCCCCAGCCCTAGCAGTAGCAGCACCAGCAGCAGGCTGAGAAGCAGCAACACCCCTGTTGCTTCTAGATGACGTGGATGGACAGTCCTCCCTGCCTGGAATGTAGATCCAAGAACCCTGATGGTGTGTCCTGAGACTGGAGTGGCTGGTACTTGATGCAGTGGAATGACAGCTCTATGTGAGCAGAATGATGGCCCTAGAACCCTGATGGTGGGTCCTAGGACTAGAATAGCAGCTTCTGGATGATGTGGATGGACAGCCCCCCATGCCTGTAACGTAGGCCTCAGAACCCTACGTTGAGCCTCTGCTCAAGAAACCATTGCTTGACGCTGATTCCCCTGCCAGCTATCGGCCTGTCTCTAACCTTCCCTTTTTAGGGAAGTTTATTGAACAGGTAGTGGCTCAACAGCTCCAGGAGCATCTCGATCATGTCGGTTATCTTGATCCTTCGCAGTCTGGCTTCCATCCGGGGCATGGTACTGAGACAGCACTTGTGGCCTTGGTGGATGACCTTCTCCGAGAAAAGGACCGGGGTCGATCGACCCTACCGGTCCTGTTAGATCTTTCAGCAGCATTTCATACCATTGACCACAAGATGTTGGTGATGCACCCGTGTGACAGTGCAGGGGTGGACGGGATCATTCTTGAATGATTCCGCTCATTCATGACCAGAAAAACTCAGCGGGTGGTACTCGGTGATTATTTTTCATCTTACCGAGACCTCCCGTGTGGGGTCCCGCAGACTTCGGTTCTGTCCCCCCTCCTGTTCAACATGTGTATGCAGCCACTTGGCAAGGTGATCAGAGAGTTTGGGGTGAGGTGTCATCAGTATGCTGATGACACCCAACTGTAACTCTCACTTTCGACCGACCCAGGCTTGGCTGTCTCGGTGCTTACCCGGTGTTTGGCAGCTGTGGGGGACTGGATGAGGGCTAACTGACTGCGACTGAATCCTGACAAGACAGAGGTGATGGTAGTGGGTAGGTCAGCAGAGTTGACAGCTCCATCGATTGATGGAATCTGCCCTCCGTTGACAACCCAGGTGCAGAATTTGGGGGTGCTCCTCGATGCACAACTCTGTCTGCATCTCCAGGTGGAGGCTGTGGCGAGGGGGTGCTGGTTTTAGTTCTGAACCTGGCCACAATCATCCATGCTTTTATTACCTCTCGTTTAGACTACTGTAATGCACTCTACATGGGGTACCTATGGTGACGGCTTGGAATGTGGGGTGGGGTTGGGTCACCGGGAGCACATTACACCAGTGCTCCGATCTCTGCACTGGCTGCCAGTAGTCCTCTGGGCCCGATTCAAAGTGTTGGTTTTAACCTATAAATTCTTACACAGCCTGGTCCCTGCTTATTTGAGAGACTGCCTCACCCTCAGGGTTCTGGACCGGCCCCTGAGGTCATCTGAGGCACCATGCTGGGGATTCCCCAGGTTTCCTTGGGGGCCACGCAAAGTAGGGCATTCTCAGTGGCTGTGCCATGCCTTTGGAAATCCCTCCCAGTGGGGGCACATCAGGCTCCGGACCTCCAAGCCTTCCTTTGGAACTGTAAGACCTGGCTGTTCCATCAGGCATTTGGTGAGGGAGAGGGGTAGGGTTGGGTGGGGGTGGGGAGAGGGTTTATTTTTTGTGTTTTTATGCTTTATGTGGGTTGAAAATGTTTTATATTATATTTATATTGTGTTGTAAACTGCTCTGGGCTGCCTGAGGTGGGATAGAGTGGGATATAAATCTTGTAAATAAATAAATAAACAAAAAACCCTGACAATGGTTCCTGGGGCTGGAGTGACTGGCTGCTTCTTGATACGGTAGGATGACAGTTCCCTGTCAGCAGAATGATGGCCCCAGAACCCTGATGGTAGGTCCTGGGACAGGAGTGGAAGCTTCTGGAAGATGTGGATGGACAGCCCTCCCTGCCTGGAACCCTGATAGTGAGTCCTGGGGATGGAGACACTGTTACATGATGCAGTGGAACGATGGCTCTCTCTGAGCAGAATGATGGTCCCAGAACCCTGATGGTGAGTCCTGGAACTAGAGTGGAAGTTTCAGGATGACATGTATGGACAGACCTCCCTGCCTGGAATATAGGCCCCAGAACCCTGATGGTGGGTCCTGGGGCTGGAGTGGCTGCCTGTTTCTTGATGTGGTGGAATGACAGCTCTCTGTGAACAGAATGATGACCCCAGAACCCTGATGGTGGGTCCTGGGACATGAGTGGCAGCTTCTCAATGATGTGGATGGACAGCCCCCCATGCTTGGAACGTAGGCCCCAGAAATCTGACAGTGGGTCCTGGGTCTGGAGTGGCTGGATGCCTCTGAAGTCTGAATCACTGTCTGTGTTCAACAGGAGAAGAGCCGGCTCTCCCTGGGCCATGCTGTAAGCAAGTAAGGACCCTCCACATGGGTCAGTGGAATGATGGTCCCAGAACCCTGATGGTGGGTCCTGGGTCAGGAGTGGCATCGTCTCGATGACTTGGATGGACAGCCCTCCTGGCCTGGAATGTAGGCCCCTGAACCCTGAGGGTGGGTCCTGGGGCTGGAGTGACTAGCTGTTTCTTGATGTGGTGGAATGATGATTCCCCATGAGCGGAATGATGGCCCCAAAACCCTAACAGTGGATCCTGGGGCTGGAGTGGCCAGCACCCTTACTCATCTAGGCATTGCAGGCTGGCTAGCATTGGTGGCACAGATGCCCGGCCAAGGCTTGGTGCCTGTCACCCCTGCTTGGCTGGGCATTTCAGGCTTGCATCCTACTCTCAGGATCTCAACAAACTATTCTGCCAATTGGTCAAGACTTGCCCAGTGGTGAATCACATGGCCATCCAGTAGCAGACATTGGATTGCCAGGGCACAGTACCCATGGCACAGCAGAGGCAGCAGAAGCGGACATTGGGTTGCCGGGGCACAGAACCCATGGCACAGACAGCAGAGACAGCATTGGAAGCAGTAGCAGACATTGGATTAGCCTGCCACAGAACCCGTGGCACAGAGAGCACACCTGGCATTGGTGGCATCAGCAGCAGAGATTGGATTTCCCGGTAGCAGAACCCAGCAGAAGCAGACATTGGATTGCCGGTGCACAGAACCCGTGGCACAGACAGCAGAGGTGACATTGGCAGTGGCAGCAGACATTGGATTGTCCCATAGCAGAACCCATGGCACAGAAAGCAGAGGCGGCATTGGCAGAAGCAGTGGACATTGGGTTTCTGGGGCACAGAACCCATGGCGCAAACAGCAGAGGCACCATTGGCAGCAGCAACGGACATTGGGTTGCTGGGGGATGAACCCATGGCACAGACAACAGAGGCAGTATTGGCAGCAGCATCAGACATTGGATTGCCCGGGCACAGAACCCATGGCGCAAACAGCAGAGGCACCATTGGCAGCAGCAACGGACATTGAGTTGCTGGGGGACAGAACCCATGGCACAGACAGCAGAGGCGACATTGGCATCAGCAGCAGCCATTAGATTGCCCGGTAGCAGAACCCATGGCACAGACAGAGGAGGTGGCAGTGGCAGCGGCAGCAGCAGCGGACATTGGGTTGCCAGGACACAGAACCCATGGCACAGACAGCAGAGGTGGCAGTGGCAGCAGCAGCAGATATTGGGTTGCTGGGGCACAGAACCTGTGGCATAGACAGCAGAGGCGACATTGGCAGCAGCAGTGGACATTGGATTGCCCGGGCACCGAACCCATGGCACAGACAGCAGAGGCAGCATTGACAGAAGCACCAGACATTGGTTTGCCCAGTAGCAGATCCCATGGCACAGAAGAACCCATGGCACAGACAGCAGAGGCAGCAGAAGCAGACATTGGATTCCTGGGGCACAGAAACCTGTGGCACAGACAGGAGAGGCAGCATTGGCAGCAGCAGCGGACATTGGATTGCCTGGGTACAGAATCCATGGCACAGACAGCAAAGGCAGCATTGGCGGCAGCAGCAGACATTGGATTTCCCAGTAACAGACCCATGGCATAGACAGCAGAGGTAGCATTGGCAGGAGCAGTAGACATTGGATTGCCGGGGCACAGTACTGATGGCACAGACAGCAGAGGCAGTATTGGCAGCAGGAGCAGCGGACATTGGATTGCCAGGGCACAGTACCCATGGAACATCAGAGATGGAAGCAGCAGAATTTGCCTGTGCACAGCACCCATGGAACCAGGATGGTAGGATTTGCCAAGGAAGAGCTCCCATACAGCAGCAGATGGCAGCAGCAGGATTGCATGGGTACATTTGGATTTGCCAGGACAGAGCACCCATGGACCAGCAGACAGGATCAGCGGGATTACCAGGCCAGTGGAGCACATCACCCAGGGTTTCCAGGGCTGGCAGACAGGCACCTTGGCATGAGAAGCAGGCAGGCTGGGGCAGGGCTTCAGCTTTGCCCACATGGCGGGCAGACAGGCAGCGTGGCATGAGCAGAAGGCAGACTGAGGCAGGCTTTGATCTTGGCCATGTGGGCAGGCGCGCGGGTGGGCAGACAGGCAGCGTGGCATGAGCAGAAGGCAGACTGAGGCAGGCTTTGATCTTGGCCACCTGGGCGGGCAGGCAGACAGGCACTTTGGCATGAGCATTTATTTATTTATTCAAATTTTTAATCTAATATTATATATATACACACTAACTCTAACTGCTATTAACTATTCTAAAATCTATGGAACTAAATGGATTATATTTACAAAGGCCTAGTCCTACAAACACACTATAAAATATTAAAACTGATTCACTATACACTATCTCTATCTATCTCTATAACTAACTAAGCTAACTCCTACAACTATCTATCTATAGTAACTATCTAATATCTAAGATAGATAGATAGATAGATAGATAGATAGATAGATAGATAGATAGATAGATAGATACAAGGATGGGGGAGGACAGAGACAGCTCACAAAAAAACAACACAGGGAGGGGTAAAAAACTGAAATGAAACCTAAATCAATCTAATCCTACTCTAAATAAATCCAAAACCAGGGGAAGGGAATCAGAGATGGAATATATAGTGGGAGGAGGGAAGGATTCAATGGAGGGTAGGGAGAAAGAACACAGGAGGGGGTAAAAAATAAAAATAACACCTAAATCTATCTAATCTAATCTAAATAAATGAAACTATGGAGGTAAATGTGTGGGAATAGGTGAAATAGAAGGAGGATGACAATGAATTAGGAACACAAACTGCTGGGAGAGGGAGACTTCTGAAAACGCCTGCTGTCAGGATCAGTGGCTAGCTCAGAAGGAATTGGAAGGGGGGAGGGCAATGACTTTTGTTACTTGCTGCGCCCGCCTTACCACAAGCCCCATTGGCTTTGTGCAGCCTAGCCCCATGACAATCGCAGACTGTGAAGCCAGTGGTCTGAGGAAAAGAGGGATGGTGATTGGGCACGCTGACTGCTAGTCCAAGCCTCTCCACCCCTGGCACCAGGAAGTCTTCTCCTCAGCTGCCTGCTCCCCCAACTTGGCCTTCCAGTCATGTTTTTCCTGCCCGAACACCACCAAACTCACCCCAATGCGGCCGAACTGTTCGGCCACTTCCACGTTCAGTTCGGCCGTTTGGTTCAACCATCTGAACGGGCCGAGCTCGGGCCAAACACCAAACACCCGAACCGCGTTCACACATCCCTAGTCAGCAGCCAATAGAATGCTGAAAAGCTATACTGAGCCCACCTCTTCCCTTCAGCTCTCCCCTCTCCCAGCTGGAAGTACTTTCCAGATGGGAGGGGGGAGAGCAGGATGAAGGGGGCAGATCTTGAGCATTCTATTGGCTTGCAGGAATCTGAGCAAACAATAGAATGCAGAAAAACTGTATAATAATAATAATAATCATCATCCTTTTATTGCGTGGCCGACTGACCATCGCAAAAACATAAACACATATAAAACAATGATATACAAAGACAAAAGAGAACAGAACAACCTTATAACAAACAAATACAAAAAAATAAAAATAAAACCAATTATTCTGCAAGGGACAACTGGTGTGCCCTCCAACTTTCCAAACAGCCCTGAAGTTGATTTACTAACATACACATAAAATAAAAACTGTGTCACTTTCAACAAGCTGTGATGAGCTTGCCTCTTCCCTTCAGCTTCCCCTTCCCATCTAGAAATAGGGAGGAGTACATAAGTTGATTTGAACATACCCATGTGATTACCTTGTCTGGGGCTGGAAACTCTATCAAACATTTTGTGAGGGAGACAAGGAGATGAGAGTCAGAACTCTGGGAGAGTAGGAAGTGAATCTGCAAGTGCAGGAAGAGAGAAAATTAAGAGTGAGAGCGCTCTGGGAAAGAGGAGAGAAGTGGTACCCAGTTCGCAAGGAGACGTTGCCCAAAGTGAGCAAAGTCAAGAGAAGGAACTGAGAGAGCTGATAAATTATTATTATTTTTATTATTATTCATATATTTATTTTATTTTATTTATTTTAAAAACTTATTACCCCACCCCTCCTGCCACAGGCAACTTGGGGTGACTTACAACAATAAAAACAATTAAAACAATTAAAACATATCATAAAAAGGAGGAAACGGAGGAAACAATCACTCCCTACTCCCCCCCATCATCCCTCTCCCACACCAAATGCCTGGCAGAACAGCCAGGTCTTACAACATTTCCAAAAAGAAGGGAGGTCCGGGACCAGCTAGGTCCCCACCAGAAGGGAGTTCCATAGGCACGGTGCGGCCACTGAGAATGCCCTCTCCTGCGTGGTCCCCCAAGAAACTCGGGGGACCTCGAGCAGGGCATCCCCAGACGACCGCAGGGGCCGATCTAGGACATAGGGAGTGAGGCAGTCTCACAGATAGGCAGGGCCCAGACCATTTAGGGCTTTATAGCTTAGAACCAACACCTTGAATTGGGCATGGAAAACCACCGGCAGCCAGTGCAGAGAGCAGAGCACTGGTGTACTATACTCCCGGCGGCCCAATCCCACTAGAAGACGGGCCTCGCATTCTGCACCAGCTGCAATTTCCAAGCCATCACCATGGGTAGCCCCACTTAGAGCGTGTTACAGTAGTTTAGTTGAGAGGTGATGAAAGCATGGATGACTGTGGCCAGATCAGAGTCTGAAACAAATGGCCGAAGTCATCGCACCAGATGCAACTGGCGGAAAGCACTCCTCAGCACAGCCTCCACCTGGAAATACAGGCAGAGCTGCTCTTTGAGCAGCACCCCTAGAATCCATACCTGGGAGGTCAATGGAGGACAGACCCCATCAATGATGGGGGCCACCAATTCCATTGCCTTACCAACTAACATCACCTCTGTCTTGTCAGAATTCAGCCGCAGTCAATTAGCCCTCATCCAATCCCTCACAGCCACCAGGCACCGAGTAAGCACCAAGACTGCCGGGCCTGGGTCTGTTGAAAAAGAGAGGTACAGTGGGGGGGGGGATAGCTCAAGTGATAAGAGTGAGTGCTTTGCATGTATAAGGTCCCAGGTTCAATCCCCAGCATCTCCACCTCAGGATCCCTGGTAGCACACCTGGAGGAGGCCTCTGCTGGGGGCTTGGAGGGGCCTCAGGTAGCACTCATGGATGGCCTCTGCCAGAGACCCTGGAAGAGCCAGATTTGGACCTGAATTTGAAACCCCTGCTGCCATGTCAGGTTGTGACAATACTGGGCTAAGATGGACCATTGGTCTGACTCAGTTAGGCAGTTTAGTTTAGTTTAATTGGGTGTCATCAGCATATTGATAACACCATACACTGAACCCCCTAATCACCTCACCAAGCGGCTGCATATACAGGTTGAACAGGAGAGGGAACAGAACAGAACCCTGAGGAACTCCACACGAGAGGTTTCGGTATCATGAAAAACAGTCCCCGAGAATCACCCGCTGGGTTCTTCTGGGCAGGAATGAGCAGAACCATTCAAGAACAGTCCCGCACACTCCTGCACAGTCCCACAGGCGCGTTACCAACATCTCATGATCAACGGTATCAAATGCAGTGAATAGATCTAACAGGATCAGCAGGGTCGAACGACCCCAATCCGTATCTCGGCGCAGGTCATCTATGAAAGCCACAAATGCAGTCTCAGTGCCATAACCCGGATAAAATCCGGGCTGAGAGGGATCAAGGAAAACCGATGCGATCAAGATGCTCCTGCAGCTGCCGAGCCACTACCTGTTCAATAACTTTCCCTAAAAAGGGAAAGTTAGAGACAGGCCGATAGCTGGCAGGAGAGCCAGCATCAAGTAATGGGTTCTTGAGCAGAGGCTGCACCACTGCCTCCTTGACTCTGCCCTCCCGCAGGGAGGCATTGCCCATCCCAGCAAGCAACGGCCCCATTGTCTCCTGGCACAAACGCAGTCTCAGTGCCATAACCCGGATGAAATCCGGACTGAGAGGGATCAAGAAAACTGATGCGATCAAGATGCCCCTGCAGCTGCTGAGCCACTACCTGTTCTATAACTTTCTCTAAAAAGGGAAGGTTAGAGACAGGCCGATAGCTGGCAGGGGAGCCAGCATCAAGCGATGGGTTCTTGAGCAGAGGCCGCACCACCACCTCCTTGAGGCAGCCCGGTACTCTGCCCTCTCACAGGGAGGTGTTGGCCACCCCAGCCAGCAACAGCCCCATTGTCTCCCGGCAGATCTTAACCAGCCAGGACAGGCAAGGGTCTAATTCACAAGAAGTGGCCCTGACCTCCCCAAAAACATCCACCACATCGGCGGGCATCACTGACTGAAACTGATCCCAGAAAACCAGACATGACAGGTCTTCTATAACCTCTGGTTCCCCTAAATGCTACGTCAAAATCGTAGTGAATACGAGCAATTTTGTCCACAAAATAATCCACAAACATGTCACAGCAGACAGTAGATGACTCCTCTCCAAGATTGAGGGAGGCCGGACTGACCAGCCCCTGCACTACCCAGAACAGCTCTGCTGGACGGGATTTTGCAGCCGCTATGAGGGTAGCAAAGAACTCCCTCTTTGCTGCCCGCATAGCCACGGCATAGGGTTGAAAACTGGCTCTATGCTGCAATCTATCAACTTCAGCACGCGAACGAAGCCACCATCGCTCCAACCACCGCCCATCTCACTTCAGCAACCGCAGCTCCTCAGAAAACCAAGGAGGTCTCCAGAGCTGCCACCTGGGCAGCGGACGTCTAGGAGCCATCTGATCAATAGCCTCTGTCAGCAAGGTGTTCCACAGCATGATGAGGTTATCAATGAGAAGGTCATCAAGGTCAGAGGGTATTTCCCCCAGAGCATTCTGGAACCATTCCGGTTCCATCATCTTCCAGGGGCGAACCATCTGAATCGGCTCAACACCCTTCCAGGGGAAGACGTGCGCTAGGAGCGAGCTCTGCAGGAGGTAATGGTCCATCCATGACAAGGGCACAGCTGATATCTCCCACACTAACAGAACACCTGCCTCAAGGCAGGTGCAAAACACAAGGTCCAAGGTGTGTCCTCCCTGATGTGTTGGGCTGATAACCATCTGGGACATGCCCATGGCTTCCATGGTGGCCATGAACTCATGCTCAGCTCCCCCAAGTGCGGTGTCAGCATGAATGTTGAGGTCCCCCAAGATTATTGTCTTTGGAGACTGCAACACCACCCCTGACACCACCTCTGCCAGAGCATGCAGGGAGGCCGCTGCACAGGTAGGTGCACGGTATACCAGAAGCGCTCCCAAACTGTCCCCTGCCAGATCAAACACAAGATGGAGACCTTAGATACCCAATATGGATTGCACCCATTCCTCCTTAAGAATCATAGCCACACCACCCACCCACCCCTGTCCCCCCAACCACAGCTGGTGCTGCACGGAATACCCAGCCAGAACAAGATCAGCCAGAATAGGCCCCGATTCATTGGCCAGGTTTCCATGATACATACAAGGTTGGTGGCATGGTCCAGGATTGTTTCCTGGACTGTTGTTGCTTTGTTAGTCACCAATCTCGTATTTAACAGCACCATCATACAGTTGGGGAACCTCTAACCAAGGACCACTTGTTCCACTACTTGGGGGGTAGTGAGCAGGACATGCAACAAGCATCTATCCCACCTCATCGATCTAGGATGTGCAATATGCCTAGCCTAGAAGAATCTTGAATCCGAGACAAGTCCTTGCCCTGGGTAGCTTCAGAGGCATAGCTAGGTTGGAATGGGCCTGGGTGCAAGAAATGTACTTGGGCCCCTCCCATCACCATCCTCTCTCCTGTCCTACATCCTTTTCTCCACCCTCCCCCAAGCACCTCTCCCTCCCTCTGATTGCTGCACCTGAGGCCTGGAGGCAGCTGTACTGCCTGCCTTGTGCCACCACCAGTGTTGCTTTGTCCTGTGCCACCCACCGGGGGTGTCTTTAGACATAACTCTGTTCAGTGTTCTGTAACACAGTGTCCTACCGTTACAGTGTTTAGACATACCATCAACACAGTGTTCACCCCAAATACTGGAAGTGAACACTGCCAGGTCTTGACAGTTTAATCAGTGTTTGCGGTGAACACTGTGCTGAAGGTATGTCACTGTAATGGTAGGACACTGTGTTACAGAACACTAAACAGCGTTACGTCTAAAGACACCCAGTGTGGGTCTCACACATACTGCACACTGCAGGAACTTCTGCTCAGCTCAGTCTCCACCTGGCTGTGCTGAAACAGGACAGGATTTGTACCCCCACCCCCAGCTTGGACCCTGGGACAAATATCTCTCCTGCTCCTAGGATAGCTACGCCCCTGGGTGGCTTATAATCTAGGACAGGTGAGTGAAAAGGACAAAGGAGAGGGGAACATATGGAGAGAGAGGGATCTGTTCATGAAGTTGAGAAATAGGGGCGGGACACCGGGCCCATTACCGGGTACCGGATTTACCGGTTACCGGTTTCACAAAAACCGGTTTCCCGGATTAAATCCGGTATACCGGTGCCGGATTTATTGCATTGGTTTCAATGGGGCGCTGTGTCCCCATTGAAACCAATGCAAT
>QEPC01013045.1:1002744-1039449 GCA_003113815.1 Sphenodon punctatus
ATTGCATTGGTTTCAATGGGGACACAGCGCCCCATTGAAACCAATGCAATAAATCCGGCACCGGTATACCGGATTTAATCCGGGAAACCGGTTTTTGTGAAACCGGTAACCGGTAAATCCGGTACCCGGTAATGGGCCCGGTGTCCCGCCCCTAGTGTTCAGGTAGGGAGTTCCAGGCATAGGGGACAATATGGGAGAAGAGGCAAAGATAGGTTAGACAGCAGGAGATTCTGGGGGAAGTGAAGAGGATGGCAAAGAAGGAGTACTATTATCAGGTGGAAGCAAGGCAGGAGATGAAGTCAGAAAGATAGGGAAGATCAGGAAGAACCTTAATGGAAGTCTCTAGAAGTATGGAAGAACAGCACTCAGAAGGGGGGACCTGCACTGTAAGAGCCTGGAGTGGGGGAGGGAGCTTGTGGAACTGAACTTGTTGGAAAAATGAAGTGATGACTGAAGCTGTACTTGAAGACCTGTGAATAACTAATCGTACCAGTGCATTCCAGCAGGGGAACCTGAGGCACAGAAGGTGGAAGATAGCCCTAGCGATGGAAACACAGGTACAGTCTCATAGCTGTAGTTAGTTATAAGTGTCTTAGTTTGTGTTGTAAAGTACTCCCCTCTCTAAAAGCAGAATCAAGTCTGCTGAAGGTATTCCAGGACGCTCTTGTTTTCTCAATTTATGCTGGTTGCAGATTTTTAGGGATGGGCGAACAGATTGCGGTTCAGATTCAGCCATTCTGTTCGGTTCGATCCGGTTCGGTTCACTCGTTCAGTTCGGCCATTCGATCCGTTTGCTGAGTTCAATTTCGGCTCGGTCGTGTTCGGTTCGGTTCGGGCATTCGTAAAAAGGCTCTCTGTGCAAGAAATGATGGCCCCAGACCCATGACAGTGGGTCCTGGGGCTAGAGTGGCAGCTTCTGGATATTGACCGCAGCCCTCCCTGCCTGTAACTTGGCCCCAGACCCCTGATGGTGGGTCCTGGGGCTGGAGTGGCTGTTTCTTGATGCGGTGGAAAGACATCGTCTCCCTGCGAGGAATGATGGCCTCAGATCCATGATGGTGGGTCCTGGGGCTAGAGTGGCAGCTTCTAGATACATATTGGCCACAACCCTCCCTGCCTGTAACTTAGCCCCAGAACCCTGACAGTGCATTCTGGGGCTGGAGTGACTGTTTCTTGATGCGGTGGAATGACACACCTCTGTGCAAGGAATGATGACTCCAGACCCATGATGGTGGGTCCTGGGGCTAGAGTGGCAGCTTAAAGATATTGACCACAGCCCTCCCTGCCTGTAACTTGGCCCCAGAACCCTGATGGTGGGTCCTGTGGCTGGAGTGACTGTTTCTTGAAACGGTGGAATGACAGCGCCTCTGTGCAAGGAATGATGCCCTCAGACCCCTGATGGTGGGTCCTGTGGCTGGAGTGACTGTTTCTAGATACATATTGTCCACAGCTCTCCCTACCTGTAACTTGGCCCCAGAACCCTGACGGTGGGTCCTGGGGCTGGAGTGGCTGTTCCTTGATGCAGTGGAATGACATGCCTCTGTGCAAAGAATGATGTCCCCAGACCCATGACGGTTTGTTCTGGGGCTAGGGTGCCAGCTTCTAGATACATATTGGCCACAGCCTTCCCTGCCTGTAACTTGGCCCCAGAACCCTGATGGCAGGTCCTGGGGCTGGAGTGGCCGTTTCTTTTTTTATATATATCTATCTCTACACTAAATCTAACTGCTATTAACTATTCTAAAACCTATTGAACTAAATGGAATATCCTAATAATTAACTACAAAGGCCTTGTCCTACAAACACACTGTATCTCTATCTATCTCTATAACTAAGCTAACTACTATGTATATCTATCTAGTAACTATCTATCTAATAACTATCTATCTATATATACAATATTACACAGGGGGAAACACAAAGAACACAGGGAGGGGTACAAAACTGAAATGAAAATCAATCTAATAATAATCCTACTCTAAATAAATCCAAAACTTAAAACAGGGGAAGGGAATCAGGGATGGAATAAGAGGGAGAGGGAAAGGATTCAATGGAGGGGGGAGGGAGGAAGGAAGATTGAACACAGGGAACACAGGGAGGGGTAAAAACAAAAAATAACACCTAAATCTATCTAATATAATCTAAATAAATGATAATATGGAGGTAAATGGGTTGGATGGGTGAAATAGGAGGAGGATGGCAATGGATTAGGAATAGGAAGGAACAAAAACTGCTGGGAGAGAGGGAGCCTTCTGAAATGCCTGCTGTTCAGGAGCAGTGACTAGTTAGAAGGTATTGGGAAAGGGCGAAGCCATCAGTTTTGTTTCTTGCTGCGCCCGTCTCACCACAAGCCCCATTGACTCTGTGAAGCCGAGCCCATGGCCAATCACAGACTGCGAAGCCAGTGGTCTGAGGCGAAAAGGAATGGTGATTGGGCAGGCTGACTGCTACCTCCAAGCCTCTCCACCCCTGGTGCCTGGAAGTCTGCTCAGCTGACTCCCCCTCCCTGCCACGTTTTGCCTTCCAGTGACATGTTTTTGCCACCCGAACTCACCTGAACACGATCCGAACTGACCGAACTGTTCGGTCATTTTGACGTTCTGATCTAGTTCGGTTCGGTCAGTTCGTGTTCGGATTCGGGTTTGGGTTCAGTCATCCGAACAGGCCGAGTTCAGGCCGAACTCTGACTTCCGAACCGCGTTCGCTCATCCCTACAGATTTTCAACAGCCCACAACTTTTACCTCATAAAACACCGAAAAATGTCACCTAGCACAATTGTTTTACTGATAGAATGCCATGTTTTATTTAAACCTCATTTGAAAGTAACTAAATGCTAGGGGTGAATTGAGTAGCTAAATTGCTGCTTGAAAGAAATTTCACAATATTAGGAACCAGGATCGATTTCCTTACCGTATCCCGATACTGATGTAATTTCTCAGTACTTATAATACTGGGTGTTTTTACACACACATTTCTCCTGCATGTTTGCTGTTACATCCTGAACTTTCTGTGTCTCTAAATCACTCACCCAGATCTTAAACACCTGGCTCTTTGAATTTCTGCATAGACCTTCTCCCAGAACTTTTGTGTGTAAAACGTTCTCCTGGTAAACTGCTTTGCTCCAGGCAGCTGTGGTCACTTGGTTTCCATGGCAGCCCCTCACGACCACAGCTGTGGCTACTTTAGGTTGCCTCAGGGCAGTGTTTGTGTGAATAATGCATCCAGGAACGGCCTCAGGGCAGTGTGTGTATTAAAAATGCATCCTGAACTTACTTGTGGACTTGTAAACCCAGAAGATTGAAAGATCTGCATTTTAAGTTGTGTGTAAAAATGCCCATTGTGAGTTACCGTCCCAATTTACTGGCTTTCTACTTATCGTTTACAGCATACCATTCATTTACCACTTACCTCATTGCCAAGGGTACAGTTTTACTTCCAGGTTTGTTGCTTCTGCATTTCTGAGCCAATCAGTGAATAGCCCACCCCTTGCATTCTCTCCAGTGCCCCTTAATCTCCACTCCAGTACCTCCAACCAGAATTGTTGTTCCATGTTCCCTTTGCTTTGACCAATATGCAATTGGACTGTCAATCTGTAAATGAAACTTCATACCAGCCAATAAGTGACAAGGAGATACAAGGGGAAACAGAGTGTACGAAATGTGGTATTGTGCTGGTATTACCTCTCAGGATTTGAAAAGGATGACAAAGCGGTAAATGGAATCCCAGTAAGTGGGAAATCAGTAAATCAAGAAATGAAATGTCAATGGAGACATTACGGAGTGCCAAGAGGTTCTTGATTCGACCAAAACAGTATTGGGACATGGGATTTCAATATTTCACATTTTGGTGAAATCTTGTTCCAGTCCTACTAAAAGCCTTAAGAAAAGAAATAACTACTCCCTACTGAAACTAGGACTGTCAGATTCAGCTCAAGCAAGATTGACTATAGTTTGAAGCCTGTGAAGAAAAAACAGTATGACATAACCTTCAACTCAGAATGGGAGGCGGTGATGACAATACGGCTTTTCATAGTCATTTGCACAGGCAGAAGAAAATTGCCAGTCTCTTTTCTGATAATGGTTCCAGTTGCATAGATTTCAAAGGCTGCACTTAGTAAGACAGTGACACCCTGGCTCTGACGGCACTTGAAATGGCTCCTTTCCACATAGGATTCCAAGAGTTAACAACAGAATAATAGAACAAAACAAAATGAAAAGAAAAAAATCTCTGACAATCACAAGGATTTCCCCCCTCCTTTCCTTGGGCATGTGAATCTAAAAGGAGACAAACATAAAACTTGGATTTCTTCCAACCCATAAATAATTGTTTCATAATTAAGCAACACTAAATTTAGTTATTAGAGCAGAAGACGGGAAGTCAGTCCTTCCAGCTGGGTTCTCCTCCTGACCCCAATGCTGTCTCGTAGTCTGAATTACAGCAAAGCCCTTTAGCTTCCCTAATTGAACCTAACATTTATGGTGAGTGTCCAGAAGTGTACACACATGTCCATATGCACGTTTTACGTTATTTTGTTGCCAGTAGAACAATTTAAGTGGACAATCCTGAAACTGAAAGTCAAATATGATTGTACAATTGAATATGCAAAAAGAAATGTGTTCAGATGATATCTTCTATTCTTGGGGTGCATCTGCACGAGCTGGGACTGGCCCAATCCTCCATGTGTCCTGTGATGGGTAAGCAGAGCCACCGCACTTTGGGCCAGCGGGAAGTGCTGGCCACACAGTCTGTTTCCTGCAGCCCTCACCAATCGCTCCACACCCCACAGGGGTGTGCATGTCACATTCGTTATTACAATAACAATAATGAAAATTGTATTTTCATTATTGTTATTGCAATAACAAAAATGACAAAAATAAAACAATATTTTGTTTTTGAAATAAAGGGAAAAAACTGAAAAACATATGTCCAGCTATAACCTTTATGTTTCTTATTCAATTCTGAAGAAACTTGGAGAGATTGCACCCCTAATGGAGGGCACTATGTGTGCCAATTTTCAAAACAATTAGATAAAGGAACCCGATTTTAGAAGCAGTTGAATATTGTGCTTTTAAGAAAAGCTCCATACACATTAATGGCTTCTACTTTTTTAACTTCCATACAACTTGCATGAAACCTGTAACTGTTATGGCCGTCCACACACTAAACACTTCTGCCAGTTATCAGAACAATTGGATAAAGGGTCCTGATGGTAAAAGACATTAACTTGAAAATATATTTCCAGCTGTAACATTTGTATATTCCATCCAATTTACAAGATATTTGGCAGGAAGGTATCACATACCTTACCTGTCATCTCTGCCAAACTACAGGACAATTTGATAAAGGGACCCAATTTTATAAGCAATTCATGTTGTCCTCTTAAAGACCATTATTCAGATAATAGCAGCACATGCAGTGCCAGTCAGAGGCAGGCACCTGGCATAGCAGGAGGAGAGAAGCTGTAGGGGGGAGGAAGTGGACCAACCCAAAAGATTGACAGACACATTCACTGGCCAATTACTGCATGCTTCTAGCTTAACAGGACCAATTGGTAGTGGCTTCAAGGCGGGCATAGAAGGGACATAACTGGGACTTTGGGTATCACATCCCAGGAATCAAGAGACTTACAACGTTTTTAGACGAGGCGCTGCAGAAGCGCCTCTCGAGCTGCGCGTTAAGACAGAAGCCGACTGCGCTGCCAGAAGTGATGTTCTCCCCGTTGCTGGCAATGGCAGTAGCCAGAGACATGGCGCTTTGCAAAGGCATATTCTAGAGACCTGAAAATTGAGGTCTCTAAACGTGCCTCTGCAAAGCACCGCATCTCCAGCCGCTGCCATTGCTGGCAACGGGGAGAATGTCACTTCCGGCACCGTGACCAGCTTCTGTCTTAACGCGCGGCTTGGGAGGCGCTTCTGCAGCACCTCGTCTAAAAACAGTGATAGTTTACACATCCAGGCTGGCCAATTATTATCACAGTAACATCCTGCACCACTTTGACAGAGGACATAAGAGAATCTCTATTGGCTCTTTCCTAAACAGATACTTCTGATTTCCCAGTAAGTGGGGAAGCAATGTTGGGATGGTCACAGCACAGAATAAGGATATATGGTTGACATTTATACTGATCAATTGACATCACAAACCGATCTTACACCAAAGTGACACATAAGAGAATCCCTGGCATTGGCTCCTTCTCTGCATATGCTGTGCAGGCATATAAAATTGGGACCCTTTATCACATCTTTCTCATATTTGGCAGAGACAATCAGGAAAGTATGATATACAGTCATGCGAAATTTCATGTACACTAGTTGGACTACAAAGATGTTACAGTCAGACATACATTTATAAGTTAATTACTTATACCACCAGGACCTTTTATCCAATCCTTCTTAATGTTGGCAGAGATAGTAAATATGGGAAGGGGTATAGATGTGTCAAATTTCATCTATATTAAATGTAAGGCAAAGAAGTTACACCTCAGAATGTTTATGAAGAATTTAGCAAAGTAAAATAATTCAATTGCTTCTAAAACTGGATTCCTTTAAAGATGCTGCACACTTGTTCATGTGCTGCCATATTTCCTTTTCTTCCTCCTCCTCTATAGGTATATTCATGTCCTTCCTCCATGCTTCCATGTATTTTACAGGCGATTTATAAGTTATTTCCTTCAGTTCTTTGTATATCCTCCCCAGTCTGCCTAAGGTTTTATTCCTTTTAAAGATTATTGTTTCCAATGTAAATGGATCTCTACTGAACCTCTCTTTATTTTGAAGGGAGCTTTCCAAGCCCTTTAACTGTAAATATTGGAAGGTATCCAACTTCTCATGTGTCACTTCCTCTACCTTATGAGGGAGCATGAACTTTCCGCCCCCAAAAAGAGTTGTCCCATTCTAGTTATCCCCTTTTTACTAAGTAAGGCTCTGAACCTCGGAGCAATACTACATTGTCTGACTTGTACTGAGTTTATCGGAGTAAAAGGGGGAAAGCCTCCTTCCATTCCCATCTTTTTCCTTATTTTTTCCCAATTCCTGCATAGAGCACCAACAAATGAATGTTCCTTTCTAATCTCTGTGGGTATTTTCCCCGGTCCACTATTAGATCCTTTAGTGTCTGTACCTGTGTGAGTTCTTTTTCTAGTTCTGGCCATTCAGGCACATTTAATTTGTGATACCAGTCATACATCCCCACCAGAGATGCTGCTCTATAGTATAGTCTTATATCAGGGACATTAAGCCCCCCCTTCTCTTTAACTTGCATTAAAGATTGCTTCCTGATTCGTGTTTTTTTCCCATTCCAGACTATGTCCTTTATAAGTCATTGTTTAGTTTAAAAAAGACTCTGGATCCAACCCTGCCTTTCTCACAGTATCTTATGGAACTATATATGTTTTTTTAGGTATTTATATGCAATTGTATATGCTTTTTAAAATATGCTATTCCCCATCTTGAGCCTACAGGATATTGTCAAATATAACTTTAAATAATAACACACAAGAACAATATCCTTAGAAGTCTTACGGTCAAGAGACATCAGCCATGCAAATAAGCTGGGAGAGAAAGAATTCCCTTCCCCCCACCCTCAGACACTGGATCCGTGCGTACGGTGCCGTAGTGGGTGGGCTGGAGGGCTTTGCCACTTGCCTTCCCCTCTGAAGAAGTTAAGTGGCTGCTTGCCGCTCCTAGAGTGGGCCACTGCAGGTGCAGTGCACGGTTTGGGTGTAAACAGACATTTTATGCCTCGCAGTGCTGCAGTTCAGTCAGCCCAGCAGCGCGTGAGGGAAAGAAGCAAGGAGCGGTGCTCCCAATGTCGGCGGTGTTTGTGAGACTCGGAGGAAAGATCTTTGTGGCTCTAGTTGCCTCTGATTGTTGGTAAAACAAATTAAAGGTGTCAGCCGGCTGGGAGAAGGGGAAAAAAAACCAGGGGGCTTTGGAGGGAGTGGGGGCGATCCATAGGAGGGCAAGTGGCCCTCCCCCTTGGTTGAGTGAGAAGTTTCCCATCACCACCACAACTCATCCTCCATTGGTCAAGGGCATAGTGCCCCCTTTCTATTTGTGGTGACTGCTTCAGGTAACAGGCAGGCCACCCAGCACCACCTTCACCATTCATTGGCAGCATCCGGCTCTTTAGAGCCTAATGGTTCTCTGCTATTAGCAGAGGGGAGGTTTAGGCTCATAGGCCCACCCCTAGCAATATTTGATGCCCCTGTGATAAGGAGTGAGAGCAAAAAATTAAAAGGGGGGTGTGCACCGATTTCCTCTTTACTTGCTGAGATGGTGAAGGGTGGAGGGAAGAGTAAAGGTAAGGTCCTGGCCAAGAAAGGGATGGGCTCCCATGGGGTGACTCAGGGCAGCCATAGCATGGCGGGTCCTTCAGGGGACTCATTTGAAGCAGTGCTTCAATCACTCCAAGATGTGACGAGATCCTATCACAGCTTGCGGAGGTACCCCCTTGTCAATTGAATGTCTCAGCCACAGGGAGTGAGGCCACAGAGGGTTCAGAGGCATCGCCTCTGCCCCAGTGGTGGGGGGGGCAGCGCCGTGTTCTGTCTGTTTGTTTTAGGGAGTACAGGCCAGCGCATAAAAGAGGGAAGATTGATCCGCAGCTGTCTTGGCAAGATCAGATGGATGTGGTGGTACAGCGGATGGAGGCTATTCAGCAGGCTGTACAAGGCATGACAGAAACCCCCATACAATCAATACAGCTCCAGAAAGGGCTGTTCATGGATGACAAGGTGGCAGGTCCAAGTGGGAGGCCACTGCAAAACCCTGTTCCTCCACTGCAAGGCAACGGTGAATTCCATATTCACCCAATACAGGGTGGAGGGCGGCCCCAACTGGGGTGCTGCCATGGTTTTTTACAGGAGGCACCTCCCCCTCTATCGCCTGGACTCGAGTGGAATGGGGCTTGGGCCCCATGGCCTGTGCAGCAGCTACATCACCCATACCCAGAGATGGGATATGGAGTTCACACTCCTGTCCGCTCAGGGATTGGGGGGTTGCAGGCTGCATGGGTCTGCAACTCAGCAGGGAGATGTTGCTCCCCATGGTGCCATGTGACAGATGGGGTGGCGGAGTCTCCTCCGCTGGCAGGGGGCTATGCTGATGGGTCGGCACCTATGGGCACTCACCTTATGCAAGCCACAATGGAAAAAATACAGAGGGGAGAATATGTTGATTTATTCTCCCTCCTATTTACTGACCCCATGCCTGATCCGAATACCAAGGAAGAGGGCAAGGACAAGGAGGGGTTCAAGAGACCAAAATCAGACTGTAATTACTCCAATTGGTCAGCGGCATACTCCACCTGGTTGGGAGTGATGTTGCAAATTTTCCCGCTACAAGCCGCGGAGCTGGTTAAGTACCAGGACATAGTCCAGTGGGCTTTTGACACTGGACATCCAGGGGCTTTGCTTTGCTATGATGAAGACTTTAGGAAGTGAGCAGCAATAACTCCAGGTTTGAAATGGGATAGGTATGCACCCGACCGATGGCTGGAGTGTATGAATAACGCGTCAAGTGCCCCCCAGGCCGATAGCGAGCATGCATTAATAAAACGGGGAGTGGCACCCATGAATGATTCCTTTTGGACTAAGGAGCGTCGGGTGGTGGCAAAGGCTCCCACCTGTTGGGAATTTAATGGTTTGGGGAGTTGTACCTGATTCCCTTGTCGATTTCGACATGTTTGCTCACACTGCACCGGAAACCACTCAGCGACCCATTGCAGCCGTGTCTGGCAGGTTGGCAACTGAAATAAGCAGCCCGATATCTCTCTCTCTCTCTCTCTCTCACACACACACACACACACACACACACACACACACACACACACACACAAAGTGGAGGGGGAGGGAACTTGGGAAAAGGCCCCAACTCCAGTGCGCCATGAAGTAATGGCAATGACGCTTTGCAATTGCCCTGACTGCGAAGCAGTGGACTATGTGACGGAAGGTTTCAGGGTAGGTTTCAGAATACTGGTGAGTGGATTGAGGGTGCAGCAGTGGGTAAAAAATTTGAAATCCACAGCGAGTATGGAGATATTAGTGTTGGTCAAGCTCCAAAAAGAAATCAGGGAAGGATGGGTAGCAGGCCCATTTTCAGACCTCCCACTGGAGAACTTACATGTTTCCCCCATAGGTATTGTACCGAAAAAGACACCAGACAAGTTTTGACTGATACATCGTTTGTCTCGCCCGAAGGGGAGATCAGTCAACGATGCCATACCGGCAGAGCTGTGCTCATTTCGATATGTGTCATTTGATACAGCAGTCAAACTCACTAAGGGTTGTGGAGCATCTGCATTGCTAGCGAAGTATGATGTAAAATCAGCATTTTGACTGCTGCCTGTTCACCCAGATGATTTTCACCTATTGGGCTTCCAGTTTCAAAGAAAATTTTACTTTGATAAAGTGATACCAATGAGGTGCTCCATATTGTGTGCTGCTTTTGAGAAATTCAGATCCCTACTCGACTGGTTGGTCCGACAGCGCACACAGTCAAGCAATCTCCTTCATTATATGGATGATTTTTTGATTTGGGGCAGAGCGGGCACCAATGATTGTGGTTACCTACTGCACACATTTCAAAGTTTAGCACAGGAGCTAGGAGTTCCCTTTTCTGCAGAAAAGACTATAGGTCCTACCACGACCTTTTCATTTCTGGGCATTGAAATGGACACCGTACATGATTTGTCTCACTTGCCTAGAGAAAAAATAATCACCTTGCGGGAATCTCTGGAGGTGGCCATTATTATTATTATTATTAACAAACATTTATATAGCACCAGCAGTGTACCTGGCACTTTACAAAGTAATAAAATAGACATGGTCCCTGCCCCTAGGGCTTACAATCTGAGAGACAGGAGCTGGGGGAGAGACTTAGGAAGGGGAACAGAGGGAGAGACAAGGGGTCTAACATTCATGAAGATGCGAGGTCTCAAGTGCACGTACTTGGCTTGGTTACGATGAGAATGACAGCAGGCAGGTCCATGTTGCAAGGATAAGGGTAAACCGATCGTAGGTATAGGAATAGTGGCTCAGCAGGATAAAGAGTCAGACAGAGCAGAGCGAAAGAGGTGAGTTTTAAGGAGAGATTTGAAGGTATGAAGGGAGGGGGCAAGGCGGATGTGGACAGGGAGGGAGTTCCAGGCATGGGGGGCAGCAAGTGAGAAGGGACGAAGGCGCTTAGGGGAGCAGGGAAGGCGTGGAAGGGTGAGAGAAGGGACAGAGGAGGAGCGAAGTGCACGGGCTGGAGTATGGAGGGCGATAAGTGCAGAGAGGTAGGGGGGAGCAAGGTTGTGAAGAGCTTTATAGGTGAAGACTAGGAGCTTGTGCAGGATTCGTTCAGGAAGGGGAAGCCAGTGAAGCGAAGAGAGGAGGGGCTGCACATGGTCGAAGCGACTGGCGAGGTAGATGACCCTGGCAGCAGAGTTTTGGACAGAGATGAGGGGAGAAAGGTGAGACCGGGGAAGGCCAGTGAGAAGGAGGTTACAGTAATCGAGGCGAGAGATGACCAGAGCATGAACAAGAGTTTTGGCAGACGAGACAGAGAGAAAAGGGCGAATCTTAGCAATGTTATGGAGGGAGAAGCGACAGGATTTAGCAACAGAGTCAATGTAGGGTTTAAAAGAAAGGGGTGAGTCAAAGATGAAGCCTAGGCTACGGGCTTGGGGGACAGGCAGGATGGTGACTCCATCAATAGTTATTGACAGTGAGGAAGGAGAGGAAGGATGAGGGGGGAAGATAAGGAGTTCAGTTTTAGCCATGTTGAGTTTGAGTTGACGTTGAGACATCCAGGTAGAGATGTCAGAGAGACAGTTGATGAGACGAGCTTGAACAGAGGGAGAGAGAGAGGGAGTAGAGAGATAGAGTTGAGTGTCATCAGCATAGAGGTGGTATTGGAAGCCATGGGAGGCAATGAGTTTGCCTAAGGATGAGGTATAGATCGAGAAGAGGAGAGGGCCAAGAACAGAGCCTTGAGGAACACCAACTGAGAGGGGGAAGGAGGAGGAGGTGGAGTTGGAGAGAGACACATTAAAGGAGCGGTCAGAGAGGTAGGAGGAGAACCAGTTATGGACAGAGCCACAAAAGCCAAGGGAGTGAAGGGAATCCAGCAAGAGTGAGTGGTCAACAGTATCGAAGGCAGCAGAGAGATCAAGGAGGACAAGAATGGAATAGAGACGTTTAGATTTAGCCACCAGAAGATCGTTGGTGATCTTAGCGAGAGCAGTTTCAGTAGAATGAAGGGGGCGGAAGCCAGATTGGAGGGGGTCAAGGGAGGAGTTGGAGGATAGGAAGTCAAGGCAGCGGGAGTAGACAACACGTTCAAGCAGCTTGGAAGCAAAAGGAAGGAGTGAGACAGGACGATAGCTAGAAGGGTCAGAGGGGTCAAGAGTGGACTTTTTGAGAATAGGAGAGACTGTGGCATGTTTGAAGGCAGAAGGGAAAGAGCCAGTAGAGAGGGAGAGGTTGATGATGTGCAGGAAGGAAGGGGCGACAGTGGGAGTAATGGAGGTGAGGAGGCGGGAAGGAATGGGATCAAGGGGGCAAGTGGAAGGGTTGGAGGAGGAGAGCAGAGAGGAGATTTCCTTAAGGGAGGCAGGGGAGAAGGAGGACATGAGAGAAGGAGGGGGAGGAGGGAGAGGGGTGGGAGTGGGAAGAGGAGAGGAGTGGGACCAGCAAGGTTACAGTTAGACAGCTGCAGTCCCTACTGGGATCACTGAACTTCGCTTGTAGTGTGGTAACTGCTGGAAGGGCCTTTTGTCTCAGCTTTACGCCAAGATCTCAAGTGATATGCCTCCTTACTATCACATAAGAGTAATCAGAGAGATGAAGTATGATTTCAGGACCTGGCTCCATTTTTTAGATAAATTTTATGGAGTTAGTTTCTGGAGGGGCAATTTCCTCTTGGAGGTAGAGCTCCAGGTACAGTCAGATGCTGCTGGTGCCATTGGTTTTGGGGTATATTTCAGAGGGCAATGGTGTGCTGCACCATGGCCCTGTGAATGGGTGATGGAGGGGGTCACAAGAGATTTGACATTCTTGGAATTTTTCCCTATTGTACTGGCAGTGCAATTGTGGGTGAATGCGTTCGCAAACAAGACTGTGGTGTTTTGGTGTGACAAGCTAGCGGTGGTTCACGTCATAAATTCCATGTCTTCAAAATCCACGAGGGTCATGCAGCTGGTCAGGAAATTTATATTGCTATGCCTAACGTTTTACATCATGTTTACATCAAAGCATGTCCCTGGAGTTAACAACGGTGTAGCCGATATGCTCTCTCCTCTCCATATGGACCGTTGGCACCAGAAGCGGCTGTTGAGCTGGAAGCATTGCCTCCAGATACATGGAACCTTGGATTGTAGACCTATTCCAGATGGTTCAGGGATTACTAGTGAGGTCTACCCGCCTGTCCTACGGGAGGACGTTTAAAGAATTCCAGGCATTTAGGGCCAGTCAAGGATGGCCCACAAGTTTTCCTATCCCCAAGCACCATGCCATTAGGTTTGCTACCATCCTTAGGCAACGGGGGTCTTGTGCTGGGCACAATTGCCAGCAAGGTGTCGGCCATTACCTTCTTTAGTAAATTAGTGGGCCAGCCCTCCCCAGACAGCATTTTTTTAATGCATAGACTTATAGAGAGCTGATTCCGAGACAGGGGTCAAACCCGCAATGCACGGCTGCCCATAACGGCATCCTTCCTTGACAGTTTGGATGCCACAATATCCCAGGTCTGTTTTAACCAGAGCGAGGCATGTTTTTTTAGTGTATTATTTAAGCTGGCTTTCTACGGTGCTTTTCAGGTAAGTGAGCTGGTTGCTAAGTCCCAGAGGTCCGTGTCCGATAGAGTAGTCAGAGCCCAGGATGTTCAAGTTCAAGGTGATCTGATCCAAATTATTCTCTGTTACTCCACAACCGACCAAAGAGGTAAAGGCCACCTTATTACCCTCTGTCGGGCAGGGTCCCCATCCCTTTGCCCTGTCGCAGCAGTTCACAGATACCTGCACATCCGACCGGGTATCCCGGGTCAATTTTTGATCCATAACAATGGTTCACTTCTCACTAGGCACTGGTTCACAGCAATAATGCATAGGTGCCTTGGTCAGAACCACTTGCCAAGCCGTAGATATGGGTCCCACTCCTTTAGAATTGGAGCAGCTAGTTTAGCCACAGGTGAGGATCTCCCGGAGTCCCACATCCAGGACATCGGTAGATGGCACTCAACCGCCTTTCATACATATGTCTGTTAATTACACGAGTAAGACAATTTTATGTTAATTGTTCATAGTGGAAATTTTAATGTTTATTGTTACAGGATGGAAGGTCTCCAGGCTGCGTAAGCTGGTGTGGATCATACACTGGGCCGCCAAGGCAACAGGCAGATCCCATTGGGGCATGCAGCTCAGGCTGGGTGACAAGTTGGAGATAGTGTGGAAGGCCAGGAGTGGCATGCATTGAGAACAGCTCATATCCCTCTTACACAGGATAGCTAGTGGTCAATATCCCGAGTTTATTGTTGTTCATCTTGGGGAAAATAATCTACCAAAAAACCCTGGGTTGCAGTTAGTAGTTAGGATTAATTGGGATTGGGTGGAGGCGCAATTTTTTTTGCCTCACACAAGGTTCATCTGGACACACATGATCGAGAGGATCAGATGGCGTGATGCAGTCTCACCAGGGAAGGTTGACAGAGTCAGAAAGAAAATTAATAGGGAGGTAGGCAAGCTTGTAATTGCGAGGGGTGGTGACTGCATCGTGCACAAGGAGATTCGGTTCTCAAAGCCCAAGCTTTATTGGGATGATGGGTTGCACCTGTCTGACATGGGAGTCCAGATGTATCTTGGAGTATTGAAAGAGATATTAGTGCAGAGGGAGGATATTGGGAGTGAAACCAGCCAAGCATAGTTGGTGGTTTGCTGTGGCAGGGGTCCAGGTAGTTGTTTTGACAGTTGTTAGGGGTCTGAAGGAAGACGTCTCCATAAGAGTTGGGGCCAAGAGCAAAACAAGATCAGGAACGGACAGGTTGGGCACAAGGCCCAGGATGGGGGGGAGGAGCAACTCAGACGAGGACACGGGCAGTCCCAGTTGGCAGGGCCCTCACCTTCCAACCTGCTTTGGGTTGCTACAGGGCGAGAGCCTTATCAACCAGCTGTGCGGCTGGGGGTGAGAGCAACCTAGGATATTTAAGTGCTATAGAGCGATATTGAGGGACATCGGGCCACCCTTTATACTTGTTAGTAAGTTGGAACCTGGATCCGGAGTGTGAAACTCCCTCTATTCTAATTCAATAAAGAGTGTGGCCTTTCAAATCCATATCTGAGTGCTTGTCTTCTTTGGGGTGCGGGGACAATGGTGATTGGTTCATCTGCTGCTGATGTCACAATTAGCACAATTTGCAGTGACCTGAGTTGGATTTCTGCACTCATACCAGGAGAGAGGAGCTATGCTGAAGCCACTGCAAGTGAGCTCTACCAGAAGCCTTATAGAGGGTGTCTGGAGCAGCAGGTGTGGGTGTCAATGGTTGTCTGCTGTGTGAGCAATATCTCAGGTTGCTCTCAACACCCTTCTGTCTGTGAAATTTCACAAACATTTTCCTACTGCATTTAAAAGGAGAGCTGGTGTTGGGGGGCATAAATCCATCAAATCTGTACTTTTTGAACATAAATTGGCAGCTCAGGTTGAGAATCTATTTCAGCTATTCCATTTTGGGTTTTTTGTTTGTTTTGTTATTTCAGTATTTTGGTTAGTTTGATATTTTGTTTATGTGATTTTGGCAATACTTGCCACATGCACAATGGCTGAAAATGATGCAACCAAAGTGACCAAAATACTGAAATAACTGAGCCAAAAAACTGGAAGCCCGAATGAACCAAACAGAAGACCCAAAAATTCAGATATGCAAATATCTGGTTTGGTCACCAATAATATTGACGAATTTGAAGAGTTACTTGAAAACGTGAACAACACACCCACTACCCATAGCAGCACTATTCAAAACCTGCAAAGCCAGACTTACTGATGCACTGGGTGTTCTTAGATGGATGAAGAGACTGCCTGACCTGGACCTGCTCCAGGGGTGCAACTGCACACTAGCATCCATTCACTTCCAGCCCCACCTCAGTCCACTTTAGACAGACCCAGCCGTTTCCCCAGCCCATGGTCCCCCTCCCACCCCTGCACCATAGAGTTGCGGATGCTCAGCCGACGCTCTAAGATGGTGACCACAACCGAGGGGTGATGTCCGGGGCAACGGCTGACTGGGTGTGGAGCTGCATCACGGGTCCGCCCAACAGACAGCAGCTCCGGGATATTCCAGAGCACCGTTGACTGGACTGCCTTGGAGCAGGCATAGCCTGCCCTCCTTATACATCTGGCCAGCACCTTTACTGGCTGAACCAGGGATGAAGCAGGCTGGCGTGGGCAGAACCAGAGCTGCTATCTGTCTAAAAGCACCCGCTGTGGCTGCTTTGCTCTGCTCCAAGAGAAACAAAGCAGCACACAGGTAAAAGCTAAATTAGGTTAACAAATACTTTGCAATATCACTAGAGCTGCTGCATTCCACCTCCAGGGTTGGTGCAAAGCATTTGCTTCTGGGTGGGGCAATTGGGGCAGAGGGGGACAGACTTGGGGTTATGAAACAGGTTTTAATCTGTTTTTTAAACCGTAATCTTAATTGTAAGTATTTTGTAGGCAGATGGATGTTAGGATATGTGCATTCTATATTGCGGGTGCTTCTAGATGTGACACAATGCTCACAGATTTAAATAATCCGCTTTTAGGAAACTCGCGCTGATGGTGTTTAGACGCGCCTCCACCGTTAGAAACAGCGGCTTGCACATTATTTTGAAACTGGATTTGTAAAACCCTGATATTTTGCAGAGGTTTTTACCTTCTGCAAATGGCCCCAAGTCATTCATGGAAAAGGGAGAGATAAAAATGTAAAATAATAATATTAAATAACAATAGTAATTAATTGTTGTTTTAATCAGGACCTTAAACGTCTGTTTGAGATTAAGTCAGTGCTGTAAAAGAGTCAGTGTATTCATGAGGATAAGCTATTAGACTTAGACCTGCGAAACTTGGGTTCAAGCTCCTTTCAGCCATGAAATCAATGGGTAGAGTAGTGTTGAGCAAGTCACTCTCCCTCAGCCTGCCCTCCTTACACATCTGGCCAGCACCTTTACTGGCTGACCCAGGGATGAAGCAGGCTGGCATGGGCAGAACCATCTGTAAAATGGAAATAATAATGGCCTACCTTATAGGATTATCATGAGGAAGAATTACATACTATTGTAAAGCAGTCTGCATGCTGAAAACGCTATGTAAATAGTAGACTAATTCAACTGAGTTTTCTGCATCTTCTTCCCACATCTCAAGCCTGAAGATGTTTCCTTACCCCTCTTCTCCACTACCAGATACCATGTGACATATCAGGACTGACATTCTCTAGAGTACCATTCATCCTTGCCTGAAATTACTAAACCAGTCAGTGTAAGTATCCAGTAGCTGTTCATTTTATAACTGAATGTAAGGCTGTGCCTCAGTGCTAGAATTTCTGCAGGAAAATTTTCAGCCATATATCTTTGGTTGCTTTTCAGTGACGGATACCGCCTAAGTAATTCTCCCGTTGTTACTTATGGTACATCTTGACTGGTTTGCACTGTTTGGCAGCTTCAATGACGAATACCTAATCTCTTCACTCTAGCTTATGTTTCTTCTTTATTCTCTCTGTCTCTCATGCCTGACACAACCTTCTTTGCACAAAAACTCCTCCAAAGGCTTACAGAAGCTGACATCCTTCTTCTCCCTCCTCCCAGTCACCAGAATCCCTGAGAGTCTACCCTAAATAGTGTCATAGAAAAATCAACCACAAATGGCAATGTTGTTAATTCTAGTCAGATTTTTACCACCTTCAAGATAAATCATCACTATCCTTATTATTAATAATATTAATTTTGATTTATAATCCACCTTATCCAAAGAGGCTTAAGGCAGCTCACAGTAATAAAAGTGACAAATGCAACACCTAAACCCCAACCCTCCCCACACGCCTCCTATCCCAATCATTCTTCTCACATGGAGGACCCACACACACACACACAATTCCCATTTAACTGCCTCTCTCTCTTATAAACCAAATGCCAAGCCTTTCCTCCCAACAAATTCCCCAGACACATTTCAGTTTAAAAGGAATTACAGTTCACAGTCTAACCCCTCTTGTTTAAGAGCCCTCCTTGGCCTAGACTCCATCATTCACAAAGGGCCTATGGCTATCCCAAAATACCTCACACTCTGCATTCCCCACTAAAATGAAAATGTAGATTAATACAACTCCCTCCACCCAATCATTCCCCTCATCTGCGGGAACCCTCATTTCCACATCCAAATCCCTCTCAGCCCATACTTTCCTCTGTCACAGGAGGGGAGCTGTGACTGTCCCCACTTGAAAGCACCCTTGCCGTTCTCTTTGGAGGGAGGGGGGAAACAATTTCCCAATACCAACAATAGTATAATACCACTGTGCTGATATCTAAAATTACAAAACATATTTTTGTTTGTGATTTAATGAGAATACCTTGATCATTTTTCAATGTATTTATTTTTCTTGCTTTTATGTCACCTCATTTCCATTTTGCAGCTCCACTTTCTGCTGCTTGGATACCCCTTCTCTTTGTTTTAAAATTGAAACTACCAGATGTAGCTTCCTCTTGCATCTCTACAAGGCAGTCGCCCTGGCTTTTAGCTTTAAAATTTCATTTAGGAGTTAAATCCAGCCCTCATAATGTTCCAAATTCTGACATTTCTGGCATAAAATTGAAGTTATAAGTCATTATGTCTGTGGGTAAAATACTACAGAAAGCCAGCTTCCCTTGATGGAAGTTTCTATTTTTTGAAAAACAGTGGGGGTTTGTTATAGATCTGGGCAGTTGCTCAGCTGTCAGTTAAAAATCTTGTTATATGTGGACCTTGATGTCAGATCAATATCTGACAAGATTTTTGACAGACAGAAAAAACTGTTATACATTGGGTGTGGTTGACACATCCATGTATAGCAAAACGATGCAGAACAGCTGCCTAATTGTAGAGGTCTGCCATTCATACAGATGTTATAATAGTAGATAGGGCAGTTTCCTGAGCTCTCATGTGCTGTCAAAACAGGAATTCCATCTCTGCACCTCAACAAAATTTTATTATAAGCAGACGCATCATTGAGAAAATAGGGAGTCTTTCCCTTCTGAATCTTCTGTATTTGACTTCTCTAGTAACACTGCTGTTTTCTTCTCCAGAAATGTTTTGCTTAAGGACCAAGAGACATGCTCCAGTGTGCTCCATCAAAGCTAGGATAGGAGAAGCTGGTGAGCTTAGTATTGTTTTGGCTCACCCTCTATCTAAGTAGTGGGAAGTTTCCAGTGTGGTGCTGCACTTTTGTGGGTTATTGTGTCCTTTTGAGAAGAGATAAACTGCAGTCTGATTGTCAGGGTTAGAGGGGAGGGGAAAGAGGAGACGACAGGGGACAATAGCCAGGAGATCTCTTAAGGTATAACAGGACCCCTCAGGTTGTTAAATGGCTAGCCCAATATAGGCAACGCCAAACTGTCATCACAGAGGAGGGCTGTTGTTTCCCAGCTGGAGAGAGAGAGAGAATACCAGGATACAATAGCACACACTGAATAACACAGTGGGAGAGAGTAGCCTAATTCCCAGAAAAGGAAGTGCACTGGTATTGTGCGGAAGCACCAGGCAGGGGAGGGTCCCCTGGATAACCCAGGAATAACATCAGGGTGCAAAAGGGGTTCTACAGGGAATGCTAATGAGACACAAAAGGGAAGCATGGGTGGGGGGAGGAGGGGGAAGGAAGTTAGCTAGGTAACAAGAAATTAAAGGTGAAGGGGAGAGGACTTAAACACAGGGAGGAATGTAACAGACTCTTAAGGAAACACAAGAACAACAAACACAGAAGGGTAAACACTTAACTCCAAGATCAACAGGAGCAGGCACAAAGAACACAAGCCATCTTACATACCAAGCACTAAGGCCGTTTTTAGACGAGCGCGGCGGCGCCCGCGCTTGTTTCCAAAAAAGCCGGCAGCTCGTTCTACACGAGACGCTGCCGCCGAATACGCGCATGTGCGGCCCGACGCGCATCCATTTCCAGCCGCGTCTGACCAGCCTCGATCGCCGACCCGGTCAGTTCGCGCACGGAAATGGATGCGCGTCGGCCGCGCATGCGCGTATTCGGCGGCAGCGTCTCGTGTAGAACGAGCTGCCGGCTTTTTAAAGAAACAAGCGCGGGCGCCGCCGCGCTCGTCTAAAAACGGCCTCAGGCTTAATCATCAGCAAAGGGCTTCCTCCTGGGCAGGTTTAAATAACCCCTTGCTAGCAAATACCTGCAGCATGGATTCAATAAGTACCATGAGTCATAATGGTACATCTTAAAGGGGCTATTCTGCCTCTTAAGGTAAGCCTAGGAGCGTCTATAACTGACACTGATGGTGTGTATAGAAATCCATTTATTTACAATGTGCAGGTTGAGGAGGGGAAGGGAAACAGCTAGCAGCTCCTGCACATGCTCCTTGAAGCAGACACCAAAATAGCAGGGCCCAGGGTGATGCCAGCCCTGAATAACCCTGCTCAGTTAACCCCACCTGTATCCAAGGGTTACAATCCATGGGCAGGTTGAATACCAGTGTTCACTACTCCATGTACCTAACAGTATAGAAAAATAATGGAGAGGTTAGTCAGAATAAAAGTAGTCTAAATAATAGTCAGTATACCAAAGTCATGATGAACTATCTTTATGGAAAGCTTTGCCAAACACCTGGCATTTTTACACACACCTTAAAGTTCCAGATTTTTCAATCTTCTGGGTTTACAAGTCCACAAGTAAGTTTCGGACGCATTTTTCACACACACACATTGCCCTGAGGCAGTTCCTGGATGCATTCTTCACACGAACACTGTCCTGAGGCAGCCTAAAGTAGCCGCAGCTATAGACTGTCAGGGCTCATCTTCGCCGCCGACTGTTTTGGCTCCATAGGGGGTGGGGTCTAGATCAGCGGGCACAGCGTGGCGGCAAGTAGGCGCAGGGTCACGCCTCCAGGTGCACAGAGAGGGAAGCCCCAGCCCTGTACACAGCAAAGGACACGGAGGCAGGGCCCCAGCCAACCCCACAGGGGAATGGCGAGATGGAAACCCCCCCAGCGCATTGTACCGCTCAACACAGCTCCACACACAAGGGGGCATGGCTGGCCCTATTTAAGGGCTGAGAGGACAACACAGCACTGCCGTTGATCAGCAGCGCTGTGAGACTGGCCTCTTTGCATGTAGTGAATCTTCCTATGAAAGCTAAGTAGTATCGCGTGTGAGAGAGTGAGTGTGTGGAAGAGAGTGGGTGTGTGTGAGGGTGTGGGTGTAGGCTCATATATCAAGGGTTGTTGAGTGAGTGGGTGTTGGGAGGTGACGGTCACAGTGGTGGTGTGTGAGGCATAGTGGTGTGGTTGACAACTAGGTGTGTGTGTGCCACTGTGGGTGACTCCTACTCCCCCTCCCTGCTCCATCTGGGTTGCCTTCCCTTGGGTGTTGTGACAGGAGAGTGCTACGGGGCTCCTCCCTTGCCATCCCTGGATCTTGTTCCCCCTGTCCCTCACGTGTTCCCTGCACCAAGTTCCTCCCCAAGCACCATAAGATTGCGGGGGTTTATAGGGGATAGTTTGAATGCAAGTGTGATAGAGCATCAGGGAGTGGAGGGTCTCCACTCAGGGCCTTGCTGGTCTCCCCCCTATGATGATCTGGCCTCTTCCCGGTTGGAAAGTAAAGGGCCAACTAAGATCCGGAGGGGTTGTTTTTCCCCTTGCCAACGAGTGGAGTCCTAAGCACATGAGAGAACGCAAGGCCGGGAATGAGTGAGTCAGGGTTACTGGGGTCACGATCTCCCTTGAGTCCCTTCATCCTAACATAGACATGAGGGGCTGCCATGGAAACCAAGTGACCACAGCTGCCTGGAGCAAAGCAGTTTAGCAGGAGAATGTTTTACACACAAAAGTTCTGGGAGAAGTTCTACGCAGAAGTTCAAAGAGTCAGATGCTTAAGATCTGAGTGAGTGATTTAGACACACAGAAAGTTCAGGATGTAACAGCAAACATGCTGGAGAAATGTGTGTGTAAAAAGACCAACTAAAACTTCAAGTCTCAAGGAAACAACTTTTAAGAGTTGTTCTTCCTGAAATGTTGCCAAAAATATAACCCACCTTTGATTGCAGTTCTGAAGCCACTTACTTTGGAGTCATCCTAGTTATGCCAATGGGACTACTTTTAAGTGGTTTACTGATTGTACATGATCCAAGTTCTTTGTTCCCATGGAGGTGGGACATGATGTCCACATATAACAAGATTTTTGACTGACAGTAGAGCAACTGCCCAGAACTATAACAAAACTCCCACGGTTTTTCAAAAAATGGAAACTGCCAGCCCGGCAAGCTGGCTTTCTGAGAACTTTACCCACGGACATAATGTCTTATAACTTATACTGGTAAACTGCAAGGTAATGGATGAAACTCAGAAAGCAGGCTGTTCAGTGAAGTTATTTTCCAAGACTAGGGGTGTGCAATTTGCTTTGGTTATTATTTTTGTTGTCATTTTCTTTTTGGTTTTTGTAACACACCTTCCATATATGTATCCCACACCTTCCATGTCATCTCTGCCAAACTAAAGGACAATTTGATAAAAGGACTGAATTTTATAAGCAATTTAAGATGTCCACGTAAAGACTATTATTCAGATAAATAGCAACACATTCACTGCCAGTCAGAGGCAGGCACCTGGCATGGCAAGGGGAAGAGGAATGTAGGACGGAGGATGGGGAGCAACCCAGAAGACTGACAGACACCTTCATTGGCTATTACTGCATGCTTCCAGCTTTCCAGGACCAATTGGTAGTGACTTCAAGGCAGGCATAGGTGGCGGCTCTGAGGCAGGCATAAAAGGGACATAACTGGAACTTTGGGGATAGCATCCCAGCAATCAGAAGACATAGGGTGATTTCAGACATTACGGGCACCCGAATCACCACAGTGGATTCCCAGGGGTGGCGAGCCAACCAATCACCCCCTGTGGTCCAGGAAGGCCCCGAACAGATGTGACGGGAGCGGGACCACAGCAGGGAATTGCCTCGACAGACCACGGCCCGGGGTAGTGCAACAGATGTGATGCCGATTCCGGGCCATGGTCAAAAGACCCAGAAGGCACCGGGGAGGGGCGGGAGGCAGACATGGCCAACAGAGGGCAAAAAAAACACAGAAGGGCCAAAAGGAAATGCCCACACAAGGGAAATGGGAAGGGAAAAGGAGGAGGGTGAAGAGCTGCTGAGGCAGTACACACAACAGCCACAGAGAAAATGAGGTCACAGTGGCACAGTCAGCATAAACACATGTCCGGGCGCATACACACCCGCATGGGAAAGGAAGGGAAGGGGGACCACAGCGGGACGGCCAACATATACGGCACAATCGGCAAAGGGTGGAGGGGGGGACCCAGGGCCAGGGAAGCAGGGGGGACCAGCCTGGGGGCATGGCAGGACATGGGGAATGGCATCCAGAACCCCAACAACAGCACAGGCAGCACGGGCAACCCCACAGCTACACAGGCAGCCTTGGCATGGGGGGACCCCTCAGGGGCAGAGCACAGGCACAGGGGGAGGCCACACGGACAGGGAGCAGCCCGGGAACAGTCCAGGAGGCAGACAGGGATGCCATGCACCAGTGAGGGTGTGATGAATGGGATGGAGATGAGCTGGAGCTGAAGAGATGAACAGGCAATCCAACCCCCCCCCCAGGAGGATGCCGGGAGGCGCATTCCAGGGGCCCCAGAACCCCATGGTCACAGAGTCAATCTGGGGGGGCATGGGCACAGGAGGGATTACAGCTGGATGATGAAGGGTAGCAGCATCCGGGGTGCTGGGAGTTGGCCCGGAAAGCAGGACACAGACACAGGAAAAGGCAGCCACAGAAGGGAACACCAGGTGCAGAGGAGGAGAGGGGGGCCCCGTGGAGAAGGTCTGGAGGCACAGGCAGGGGAAGCAGAACCCTCAAAACCAGCCAGAACAACAGCGAGCCTGGGACATCATGGAGGGAGCGGGCAGCGACCCTCGGCGTCAGGGCGGAGGCGGGAGCTCACATCAGGGTCAGCATGCAGGGCCTGGAAGGCACAGGGGGCCTCACAGCCAGCTGCAGGGGGCCACAAAGGGGCCTGGGGCCGGGTGGCCCACCAGGTGCACATAGTGGGGCCACTGAAGCATGCCCCGATGGTAGTCCAGTGCACACATGTGGTGGACGACAAGTTAGTACGCCTTGAAGGGATCCTGCATGGCGAGCCCCACCTGGACATCGAATTGGGACCACCCACCAGCCAGCACCATCAGTTCTGCCCTGGTGGGCTCTGACAAGCCATAATCAGCAGCTGGGAACCATGGAAGGTGACCGAGCTCCAACACGTGGTGATAGACCGCCCCATGTGACCGCTGGTACCCATGGGCTCCATGAACACAGCCAAAGAAGACACAGCCAGGGCAAGGCCCTCCTCTACCAGACAGGCCATGTAGGCAGCCAGGCTGCACACAGAGAGAGCATACATGCCGCAGACCACCCCACATGCGAGCACCTCATCTCCGGGATGAGCCCATCTGGAAAGGGACGCAGACCCAGCATCTCCGCATGAAGCCAGCAATTGCCGGAGCTCAGACTCGGATAGGAACCTGTGAGGCTATCTGGGAATCTCAGGAGCAATTTCATGGACAGGGAATGCCACAGATCACACAGGGCCATGGTCTCACAGAAGGTCCAACATGGAGGGCGCCAGCGGTGGTGGGACCCACGAGCTCTGGGGAAGTGCTGGCAGCAATGGTCCAGCAAGCGGCTGATACTAACTGCAAGGAAAGAGGGGGCCCGCAATCCCAGGAGGGATGGGAGGGGAAGCAGGGGAGCTCCAAGGCCAAGCGATAAGGCCGCAGGTCGCAAGAATGGCACAGCAAACAAGCGAGGCATGGGGTGCGGACCCAGCTCAGCTGCTGGAACCAAGCACACAGACAGGACAGCCTACACACAGATCAGGGCAGTGAGGACCACAGGCAGCCAACACAGATAGGTGGGAGGTGTGACAGCAGGAATGCAGCTGTGGCCCGTTTGCCCCCTGCAGGAGCTGGGCCAGCCAACCTAGGGGGCTGGGCAGAGGTGACCCTGGGCCCCCTTCCTGGTTGCCGGGTCATGACCTGGGGATGGGGCTACACATGCACCAGTCTATAACAGTGGGGGCTTCACCCACCTGGGGCTCCATTCCCCATGGATCTGGAAAGGTTGAGTGCCGGCGGGATGCACCTAGCCATCTGCGCAGAGTGGTACAGCTTGCACACTGACCTCTTGCACATCCTGACCGTGGAGGTGCACCTGGTTGCCCAGCTGCTGCTGTGCATGACCAGGAACACAGCTAGAGCCCGGCGAGCCCACCATGGATGCAGGAGCTCCCTGGCCCAGCTCAGGGCCCAGCAGGTGTTCGGGGAGGCCTGACAGGCCCTCATCCACACCCGGGAGCAGACAGAGGTGTTCCGCAAGGCAGCTGGCCAGCTCCAATGGCAGAGGGAGACCATGGGGCACGCAACCCTGCTCATTATGCCCATTGCCTGGTGGGTATGGGTCACGGACCGGACACATGGGTGGTGGGCCAGGGTGCTGGCTCACTGGGACGAGGCCACCTGGAGAGCACACTTTTGAATGGACAGGCACATCCTCCTGTGACTCGCGGAGCTATTGACGTCCTGGCTGGTGTGCCAGCACACCCCCATGCGGGCCCCCATTTCCATGGTCCAGCGGGTGTCCATCAGGGTCTGGGCCCTTGCAACATCCAACTCCTGCCGGTCCGTCTTGCAGCACTTCGCTGTTGGGATGAGCACTGTCACTGGGATCCTGCAAGACGTCTGCAAGGCAGTGGAGGGCATGCTCCTGGACGAGTGATCCAGCTGGTGGACCAGGAGGCCATGATGGCTGGCTTCGTGGCTGGAGGATTCCACAACTGCATGGGCGCTGTCGATGGCAGTGCACCCACATTGAGATCCTCCGCCCATTTGATGGGGAGGCCTTGGAATATGTCCACCAACACAGGTACCACTCCCTGCAGCTGCAGACAGTCATGGACCACTGGGGGCGGTTCATAGACATTTACACCGGCCACTCTGGGTGCAGCCATGATGCCCAGATCATGACCATCTCACCATTCTATGCCCAGATGTACCATGGGGAATTCACGGACATGGTGATGTCCCAGATCGAGGGAGTGCTGATGCCCCCCTGCATCCTGGGGTACCCGGCCTATCCACTCACCTGTTGGCTGATGAAGGCATACCCAGTCGCCAGGAACCCTGCGGAGGCATTCTATAATAACTGCCTGTGTGCCTGCTGGACCTTGGTGGAGAGGGCCTTAGGGGCCCTCAACCAGCGCTGGAGGTGCCTCACAGTCTGGCTGGACTACACGGTAGAGACCTCGGCCCTGGTGATTGGAGCCTGCTGTGTGCTGCACAATGTGTGCAAGACTGATGGGGCTGTCCTCGACTACCCCGTGCCCCGACGCCCTCCCGGCCCCGTGCCTCTCTATGTGAATGCTGAGAACCCGAGGGAGTACCGATATGCAAAGTGCATCCATGCTGCCCTGGCACGGCGGATCAGCTGGGAAGCCGAGGTGTGAGACCGCACACCACCGTCACCACTGTCACCACCGCCCCGGGGCCCCCACTGGCACCCTGGTCACGCCCCTGGATACCCACCCACCCCCATCCCCGGCCCCATGACACGGAATAATGGCTGCTACTGTGGTGCCTGTGGAGCTCTTCCAGGTTTTGAAGCCAATACTTATTAAGACCCCATGTGGGGACAAGGACAGGGGGGTTGCTTATGACTGGTGGGATGCAGAGTGTCGACAGTCGCGGACCGCTCTGAGGGCATGTTCATTATATCTTAAGATAAATGATGGCGAAGCTCTTCTGGCTTTGTATAGACAGCAATATCGCTCTTATACACACTTGTTAATTAAGAAGAGAAAGGATTTCTATGCCAAGAGATGGACTGGTGTTTTGAGGGCTTTGGAAAATCATGAGGGAAAACAGTTTTGGAAGTTGGTAAATGGCTCCCTGGAGGGAAAATGTTGTTTGGTGGATCCTCATATAAATAGCGCTAAATGGGAACATCATTTTGGTGAAATTTTTGCCGCAAGTGTTTCGGTAGAATGCATTGTAGATAATGGGGATCTTGTTCTCCCAGAATGGAACCCGGTTACTGAACAGGAAGTTACAGATGCTATAAATTTCTTAAAGAATGGAAAAGCCCCAGGAGAAGATTTTATTCCCCCAGAATATTTAAAGATCTGTCATTTTGGTGGGCTAAGGGCCTGGCTAATCTTTTTACATATATTAATATCTTCTTGGAAAACTGCTATTGTAATACCTATTTACAAAAAAGGGGATAGAACTGATACTAGTAACTATCTGCCTATTAGTCTACTTCCTATAATTTCAAAAATTTACTCGAAGCTGTTGTTGGATAAATTACAGACCTGGGTGCTGCAAAACCATATTATTGCAGCTGAACAAGCTGGTTTTACTTCAAAAAAAAGTACCTTGGATCATTGTTTTCTCTTGGCACATTTAGTTGAAAAATATAAGGCAAAAGGTCAACATTTATATTCTGTGTTTGTAGATTTTTCATTGGCTTTTGACCTGATTAATAGAGAGAAATTATGGGCCAAGTTAGTGAATCTACGGATAGATTTAAGATTACTGAAATTAGTTAGATCCCTGTATTCTGATATGGGATTGCAGGTTAGACTTCATAAAGTGGTCCATCTATCTGATAGGGTCCACTCAACAAGAGGTGTCAGACAAGGGTGTCTTTTGGCCCCTGTACTTTTTAACCTATATGTTAATGATTTAATTATTAACTTACGAGACACTGGGACTTATATGGCTCCTAAGTTAGGACAAAGAAGAATTCCAATAATTATGTATGCAGATGATACTGTGTTATTGTCTACATCTGGTCTGGGTTTAAGGTGCCTCCTTGAGGATTTTTCCCAGGAGCAGAAAATTCAATTACTCAAAATCAATTATAATAAAACAAAGGTGCTGATTTTTAAGAAAAAATTTAAGGAGTCCTGGTATCTGGATGCCGTGTCAATTGAACAAGTTAAACATTTTAGGTATTTAGGTGTGGTTTTTTTCATATAATGATTCATGGGTTCCACATATTGACTCTTTAAAGAAGAGTGTACCTGGTATAGTGGGAGCAATTTGTAAGTTTTTTTTCACTAAAGGAGAACAAAGGTTTTCCCCTGCTATAAAGGTCTTGGAGGCCAAAGTTATAGCTAAGAAAAGGTATGGGGTTTTATTATGGGGTTATTCCCTGTCTGTGATGAAGATTCTGGAACCTATTTATAATAATTTTTTGAGAAGAATGATGCAGGTATCAAAGTCCACCCCAGCGGTTTTGTTACGGCTGGAGTTTGGGATAAGATCCCTGAAGGCCTATCTAACAGAGACAATATTGATATCTGTTTTAAAAATTAGTAGTGCCTCCGTTGAGGATTTTTCTAATATTTGTCTATCAGAAAAAATGGATAGTAGCCAGCTGACCTATTCGTGGTGGGAGAAGGTTGATTCTAATTTTAAAGAATTGGGGCCGTCTTATTGTTTTTTGAAAAGCTATCTTGCAAAGTGGCAAAGGCCATGTTGAAATCTAGAATCTTGGATATTGATATGCAAACGGCTAGATCTATGGCATATATGTTAAAGATCTCAGAATACATTAAAAGTGATCTGCCCTTTCAGCACAAGCGAGTGTTTCTTTGTTTACGTCTTCAGATTATGCCCTCGGCGTGGCGGTGCTGGAGGTGAAATTTAAGGGGACTCCCTACTTGGATAGGGTGTGCCCATGTTGTCTTTTGAAAGTGGAAGATTTACCTCATTATTTGTTTTATTGCCCTCAATATGCCCATTTACGCAATTTTTGGAGGAAATATATGATAGTGCCAATAAATTCAACGGTGCAGTATAAAATTGCACTCCTCCTTTCAGATAGGTGTCATTGTAATATTACTAGGCTAGCATTAATTGCATTCTTAATGGAAAAATCAAAGAAAAAGAAAGTGGAAATGGTTGGGTGAATTCAAGATTAAGACTATTTTTTTGGGTAGAATGATCAGCTTATTGTTAGTCCTCTGTTATTAATTGAGCTAGTTATCCTTTGTTGTGTCTTACGTTGTTTAAATATTGTAATTTTGTACTATTGTATCACTGCACTGAGGTGTTTCTTGTATTTTAATGGATATTTTTATTTTTGTTATTTTCTTAATTTTTTGGATGATTGGATATCTTTTTATGTGTATAATTTGTCATGTCCCAGATCCAGTACAATAAAGATTAATTATTATTATTATTATTATTATTATTATTATTGTGAATATATTCTACAATTTACCCACCACCACCCACCTACCAGTGCCGTGTCAACACCCCCAGCCCACTCTCCCTCTTCCCCTCCCTTCCCCCTTGACCTGCCTGTCTCCAGGGCCTTCCTCTCAGGCGCCCTGTGGCTGCCGTGGAGCTCTGGGAGCTCCCCTCCCCCCGCTGTCCATTTCCCAGACAGTGTCCTGGGACTGTCCACTGTCCAGTGTCCTGCATATGTGCGGGTCCTGCAGGCGTGCTGGCGCCTGAGGCGGTGGCAGAGGAAGTGGGGGTGCCACAGGGCCCAGCATCGGGGCTGGGGCAGGCAGTTTACCTGGCGTGGTGGCAGCCATCATGTATGTGCTCATAGTTCGCGCATGCAGCAGCAGCAGCAGCGAGGTGCCTATGTCATGGAACCGGTCCATCTTGGCAGAGTGCTCCCTCACCATCCGGTTGATGGCCTGTTCCAGTCACCCAAATGCCTCCACCTGCCTGCTGTGCTCCTGGCACGCCCGCCGCTGTTCGAGACACACCTCTGCCTGCAACCTCCGGTCCCTGGCCTCTGCTTTCTCCACGGCCCTTTTGGTAGAAGCCTCCATGTGGTCGATTGCCGCTATCATCCGCTCGCCCTGCTCGATGGTAGTGTGGACTATGTCCTCCGACTGCTCCTCCCTCCAGTGCCGTACCCGTGCACAGTACTCCCTCATCCACTGTTCCGGGGGCACGGGACCGGCTTGCTGGGCCTCGGCGGGTCGACCTGTTGGGGTGCACAGTAGGGGTTGGTTAGGTGCCCCTGCTGCCCACCCCTCATCCTGTGCCATGGCTGGGGGTGTTGTGCACCCCCCACCCAGGCAGGTGGCCGGTGCCCTCTACCAGTGGTCCCCTGCACCCAGGCCCCCCTTCCCCCACACCACATGGTCTAGGTCTCCCACCCAGCCTCCCCTGGACTCCTCTCCACCCCCTTGCCATGTTGCCTCACCTGGGACCTCCGGCTGCTCCTGGGACTGCTTGCCGATGTCCCCCTTGCCTGCCTGTCCCGCATGCACCATGACCTGTGAGGATATGGAATGAGGTGGGTGGGAGTAGGCAGAACATGGCCCCTGGCAGCCCCCTGGCCCCCTTTCCATGGTCTGGGGTGTCAGGGGTTTCTGGGGGCAGCCCCATGACCAGTGGGACCCCCTCAGGCCATCCCCTCCAGTCCATCTCCCCTCCCACCCACTTGCTTACACTCGATGTTGGTCTCAGAGCCCTCCGAGGCTGGCCCCTTGATGTTACTGGGGTCCCCCTGCATCCACTGGCCGAGGGTAACCAGTGTGCTGGCCTCAGATCCACCCACTTTGGACATCAGATGTGGGCTCTCAGGGCTGGGGCATGAGGGGGGCCTGCTTCTCCCTGAGGTCCCAGGGCATTCCCCTTGGGGAGCAGGGTCCCTGGAGCTGGTGCCTTCTAGCAGGGCGGCAAGGGGAAGTGGTACATTGGCCTGTTCGCTGCCCTGGACCACGGCACTCCCCATGAGGTGCAGAGCGACTATGGATCCCTTCATGTGGAGGATGTGGTCCAGGGCATCATAGTAGGGGGTGGTCTGGGCTCCATGCCCGGACTGCTGGTTGTTGTCCTTGATGGCCTTGTACCCCCCTCTTGAGCTCCTTCACCTTTGAGCAGCACTGGGCCACTTTCCTGTGGTGCCCCGCTGCCTCCATGTCCCGCACAATCTCCTGGTACACGTGCTCATTCCTCTGGTTCACCGCTAGCTCCAGCTGGTGCTCCAGGGTCCCCCAGATCCTAATGAAGTTCTGGGTTTCCTTGTGCCCCCATTTCCCCCCTCAGTGGTATGGCCGTCTCCTGTATGGGCTTTCCTGGTCCTCCTCCTCCTCCACATGCCCATCACCTGTCTCCTCTGGGGGCTCGGGCTCCCGGGCCCGTTTCCATGTCTGTGGGTTGTAAGGGGGGGCGGTTGGTTGACGGGTTGCCTCAGCCCCATGGCCCTCCCCCTTTCCCCCCTCCCACCAGCCCACCCACCCCCCTTGGTGCCCCTGTCCTCCCTCGCTCCCCTTACCCATTTCTGGGGTGCCTCATCCCCCGGGCCGGTTGTCAGCTCTGGAGCAGCCTGGCCCGGTTGCTGCTGCTGCTCTCCCTCCACCACTTCCATGTGCAGCACGACTACCTCCTCCACCTGTACCTCCTCCCTTGCTCGCTCACCCTCCGCTCTCCTCTCCCTTCTGCCTCACTCCATCCTGCCAGTTTTCCCTGCTGCTGGGTGCCCTTTAAATCTCCCTCCCTCCCTGTGTTGTTGCTCATTGCTTGGCAGCAATGCTACATGCTTTGTCCCCGGCTGGGAATCATCTTGATTGCTTCCGGCTGGTGGTTGCCGTTCAGTCATTACATTTAGCTGTTTCCCGGTGGGAATTGCTTTGACCACCCTTTCGGAGATGGTCTGGGCTGGACCTCCAGAGTGGTGGTTACCTTTGTCCCCTGCTAGATATTGTCTGTGGTGAACATCTGGCAAATGCCCAATAGACGTTCAGGGCCCTTTAGCCCCACCATGGGGTTGTGTGTGGTTCACTGTGGTTGACTGTGATCTCATAACATCTGAAAACACCCACAGTTTACACATCCAGGCTCACCAATCACATCCTGCAGCACTGTGATAGAGGATATAAGAGAATCTCTATTGGTTCTTTCCTAAACAGATGCTTCCAACTTCCCAGTAACAAGTGGAGGAGCGAAGTTGAGGTGGTCACAGCATAGAATGAAGATATTTGGTTGACATTTCTGCTGGCCAACTGGCATCACAAACACATCTTATACCACAGTGACACGTAAGAGAATTCCAGGCATAGGCTCCTTCTCTGCATATGCTGTGCAGGCATATAAAATTGTGGCCCTTTATCACATATTTTAGATATTTGTCAGAGATGATCCTGAAGGAGCTAGATACAACTCTACCATATTTCATGTACACGGGTTGGAATACAAAGATGTTAGAGTCAGACATACATTAATAAGTTAATTTCTTTTACCACCAGGACCCTTTATCCTGTCCTTCCGAATGCAGGCATAGATAGTAAAATTGGGGATGGGTATAAAAATGATAAGTTTCATCCACAGTAGATGGGAGACAAAGAAATTACAGCTAGGAATGTATATGCAGATTGTTGCAAAATAACATAATTTAACTGCTTCTAAAATCAGATTCCTTTATCCAATATTTCTGTAGTTTGGCACACGTAATGCCTTCTATTGGAGGTACAATCCCTCCAAGTGTCATTCAAATATAATGGAAAACAAAATATTTACAGTCATAAATGTGTTTTCCATTTAAACCAAAGGAAATCACAAACAAAAGCAAAAACAAAAATGAAATGTTGATATCAAACCAAGGAAGAACTTTAATTCTGGTCCTTGGTTTGATGTGAAATTTAGAATATCCAAGAAAGAGGCCAATAGGGCACTCTAGCTCTTCAGACATATTAGCTGGCAAAGTCACATATAAGGCTCTGGTCCCTAGGAAGAAACGCAACTATCAGACCTTTTTTGTGGTCCTGTCTTGAAGAGGCAGTTAAGGATAAGGATGGCACCCAATTCTGGTCTATAGTAAATGGAAGATCCACTAGAAGGTCCTCCTCCCCCCTGGATTCATGTCTTGAAAGTATCACATGGCAATATTTTCTGCGGATATTTAATCAAACATCATCTCCTCTCCCTGTATAGGACTTTGTTACTCTTCCTGTTTGGGATCCAATCTCCGCTTATGAACTTGATGACTTGATTGATCAAATTCCTTTAAAGAAAGGTTATGGGGAGGATGGACTACCTGGAGAAATCTTCCGGGAGTTAAGTCCTGGTGGACCCCCATCCTGGTGCACCTCTTTAATTACATTTCTCATCACAGTATTATTTCTAGTAGGTGGACCAAGAGTGTAGTTATCCCAATCTACAAAAAGGGAGATAAGAGCTGCCCTGTGAATTACAGACCTATTAGTTTAATTGACATCGTGGCCAACGTATATGCCAGATACCTCCTTTGCAAGTTGGAATCCTGGGCAATTTCTAACAGGATCATTTGCAAGGAGCAGGCCTGATTCCATCAGGGTAGATCTACGGTACATCATTGTTTTATTCACATTGACATTAAGTACTCAAACATTTAGGGAGGGCCTTTGTTTGCTATCTTTGTCAATTTTAGAGCTGCTTTTGACTCTATCGATCAGACGATCTAGTGGGAGAAGTTGGGGAAAATGAATATTGATAAAAGGTTGCTCTTCTTGATATGGGTACTGTACAATCATACCACTATCACTGTTAGATTGAATCAGGACGGGAATGTAACAGATTCTATCCCAGTAACTAGGGTCACTAGGTCAAGCAGGGTTGTGTGCTTGCCCCTTTTTTGTTTAACATCTTTATAAATTATATTGTGTATTCTTTAACAAACTCTGACTTTCATCATCCCTGTGTACTGGGAAGGTCACTCACATTGCTATTCTGTGCGGATGATATGGTTATGTAATTCACATCTAGAGTAGGCATGAGAAGGATGACTGCCTCGCTTGCTGATTATTGTACTAGTCACCGCCTTAAGATCAATCAGGATAAATCCAAGGTTGTCATTTTTTCCAAGAGATTCCACAAGTATATCTCGCACTATGGCCCAGTGAGATTAGAACAAGCCAGACAATATAAATATTTGGGTGTCTGGTTTGCCAGCTCTGGGAGTTGGCATACTCCCATAGAAATGATAAAGCAGAAGGCCTCCCAAACAATAAATGGCCTCCCAAAGTTTTGGTGGACAGCTAGAGGAAAAGGGACAATCCCCATTCTGAAATTCTTAGACTCAAAACTGGTACTGCAGATTATGTACAGTGCAGATGTCGGGGGGGATGCTAACATAGATAGACTTGAATCTATTCAAAACAAACTGCTGAAGTACATTTTGGGGGTCTCTAGAGATACCCCTTTGTGTATGATGAGAGCTGAAATAGGGGTCTTACCTATTAATGTTAGGACCAGGCTTATTAAAATAACATATTGATTCTGGGTCTGCAAAATGAGGGGAGACCGGTTGCCAAATATGTGTTGGAAAGAGTAGCAAAATATGCTTGCTCAATATCACTGGAGAATTACCCTTGATAAAATTATTTTAACTCATGGGTTATTCAGAGATTACTTAGCTGCTTGACCTTATCTGCAGGCAGGGGTGGTGGGCATCCTAGGGATGCAGGGGCAATGTCCCTTCTGGCCCCCCAGGATTCCCCTGGCCAGCGGCAGCTTAAAAAAATTGGCCGCATCGGCATCATGATGAATGTGCAGAGCCATCTCAAAGAACCTTGTGTAGAGAGGCAGAAACCTTCTGAAGGTTTCTGCCTTGCTAAGCAAAGTTCTTTGAGATGGCTCCACACATTCTCACCGGTTGTGTGTCTGCGTGCTCACAACCGGTGACTCACCCCCCCGAAGGCTTCCTAAGGGGGGTTACATGGGGGACGAGTGTGGGCACATGGGGCGAGGGGCTACATGGGGGGCGAATGCGGGCACACAGGGGGAGGGGGGAGTGGTGGTGGGTTAGAGNTGTGGGCACACGTGAAGGAGGGATTTGGGGTGGGTTAGAGCAGAGGGGCTGGGAGTCAGGGCTCCTGGGTTCTCGGGGAGGGGAGTGGGGGATAGTGGGTTAGTGAAGGGGGGGGCTTTTTGTGTGGTAAAATGGAGGTTTGGAAATCCTAAGAGAAATGTCACTGCAAGTCATGCGATTTCAGTTGCGTTCAAAATGCTGGAAATGGGATATGCGTGGTAAAATTGGACTCAGACGTCTGGGTTCCCTGGGAGGGTAGTGGGGGGCTAGTGGGTTAGAGCAGGGGGATGGGTGGGTGGGAGCCAGGACTCCTGTGTTCACTGGGAGAGGAGTGGTGGGGCTAATGGGTTAGAGCAGAGGGATGCTCCAGGGAACCCAGGAGTCCTGGCTCCCACCCATGTGGGTGGGTGGGAGACAGGACTCCTGGGTTCTCTGGGAGAGGAGTGGGGGGCTAGTGGGTTAGACAGGGGCCTGGGGGTCTGGGAGCCAGGACTCCTGGGTTCACTTGGAGGGGAGTGGGGGCTAGTGGGTTAGTACAGGGGATGCTGGGAGCCAGGGCTCCTGGGTTCTCACGGAGGGGAGTGCAGGCTAGTGGGTTAGTGCAGGGGGGACTGTATGTGGTAAAATGGAGCTCTGGAAATCCTGAGAGAGATGTCACTGCAAGTCATGCAATTTCAATTGTGTTCAAAATGCTGGAAATGGGATGTGTGTGGCAAAATTGGACTCAGGCTGTGACTGGGGTGCTTTACAAGGATGGGTCCCTGTGTTTTGGGTTTATACATTAGTTATTTTGATGTGCATGTAGACTGTGTTTTCTTCCATCCGATGTTAACCCTGGGCACTCCTTGCTGCTGGGGTATGCCATGCCACTGGCCTACCATCCCCCTGGCTCTGCCTACCATCTCTCCGGCTCTGCCCCTAGACCCACCGTCCTTACTGCCCCAGTGCCCCTCCAACATCAAAACCCACCAGCCACCCCTGTCTGCAGGAGAAAGGGGAAGTAAGCCTCAGGCTGAGAGATATTGACATCTAGAATGATCTGGCAGCAATAAACACAAGTGGCATGGCACCTTGGTACCCCTTGTTTAAAACTACTCACAGCTTGGAGTCTTATTTGGCTGAATTAATTCACTTTAAAACCAGGAGAGCCCTAACCATGCTCAGGTTTCATACAATGCTTTCCATGGTAACAGTTGGCAGACAGCTGGGAATACCTTACCCCCTCAGATTTTGTACCTGTGGACTGAAAAAGGTTGATGATCTACCTCACTATCTTTTTGATTGTATGTACACGGTCAAAAATGGGATACGATACTCCCTCTTCTCTACAGGGACAAACAATTGCCGGATATCCAGCTGAAAATATCATTTCTCCTTGCCAATACCGATAAAAAAGTACAGAAGCAAGTGGCTTGGTTAGCCTATAAGCTGGATGTACTTTAGCACGTGTAATATACAGATATCCTAAATTAGTTTAAGTTTGGGACCCTCGATAAAATAACCTTGTCAGGTTTCTATATGTTGATTCACTAAAACAAAAAACTTAACAATTTAAAAAGACACTTAAATGTACAAGAGTTTTCTTAAAATACACACAAAAACACAATTCAGTACAATTACAATTCAAAACACCTTCCACTTCATACATTGCAACAAAACATAAAC
>QEPC01013045.1:1042375-1143368 GCA_003113815.1 Sphenodon punctatus
CATTCTCATCAATAATATAAAATATTAAAACAGGACTAAGAAACAGTATAAACCAACGTAGGTGGGGGAGCTAAAAACGCCCTTCCCTACCCACCCTCCCTCCCAAAGGCCTGGGTGAACAGCCAAGTCTTACAACTTCACCAGAATGTTAACAGGCTAGGGGCCAGGCAAGCTTCCTCCGGAAGGGAGTTCCAAAGCCACGGTCCAACCACCGAGAATGCCCTCTCCATTGTGGCCCCCCGCTTAACACGGGGGACCTCCAGGAAGGCACCCCCAGCAGACCGCAGGAGCTGCTCTGGGGTGCGGAGGGTGAGGCAGTCCCTGAGGTATGAGGGGCCCAGACCGTGTAGGCCTTTATAGATCATCACCAACACCTTGAACTTGGCTCGGCACGCTATCGGCAGCCAGTGCAGAGTTCGGAGTACAGGTGTAATATGCTCCCGACGGCCCATCCCCGTAAGAAGACGGGCCGCCGCATTCTGCACTAGCTGCAGCCTCCGAACCAAGAACAAGGGAAGTCCCATGTAGAGCGCGTTACAGTAGTCGAGCCTCAAGGTGACGAAGGCATGGATGAGGGAGGCCAGGTCTGGGCCGGAGACATATGGACTCAGCCTACGCACTAGATATAGCTGGCGGAAAGCCTTAGCGACTGCCTTAGCAACTGCCTCCACCTGCCGCTCCAGACGGAGGTCTGCATCCAATATCACCCCCAGACTCCGAACCTGCTGAGCTATAGGAGGGCAAACCCCCCCAACTAGGGGGGCCACCACCCCCTTTACTCTCCCCACCAACATCACCTCCATCTTATCGGGGTTGAGCTTCAGTCTGCTCAGCCGCATCCACTCCACCCACGGCCTCCAAACATTGGGATAGCAACGAGATAGCAGGGTCTGGGTCAGTAGAAAAAGAGAATACTGGATATTAACTATGGATAACTATGCATTTCAACTCTAATACAGAGGGTGGGAATGGATGCTGGTACTGCATTTGAACGGAAATGAGTACCCACAAAAATAGGTATACCTGTCGAATTTCTGATACCCAAATCAACCCAAATATTTTGGGGGGTTTTGGTACCCAAACCATTTTTTTATTTTATTTTTATTTTATTTATTTTTCAAAAAATAAATGATATTTCCTCAGCTAAAAAAAATTCCACAGGCTTTCATTACAGTAACATCACAGTCCCAGTTCAACTTTATCCACATTTCTGAATATTATAAAAGTTTAATTTATGCATTTTATTAGCTTACTAAATTGCAAATCATATCTCAACAAACCTGTTTTCAGTTACCATACCTTGTACTTCATCCATTTCCTGACGGTAGATTCTATTTTCGTAGTTGGTTATTAATAGCTTTAAGTCATCAGAGCTGCGTGATCTAAAGATATTCATATTTCTTGCCTTCCCTGATGGCAAAGAACTACTTTTCTTCCTCAGTCACTTTTTAAAAATGATAATTAGTCTACATCTTGGCCTCTCCATTCATTCATCATTCTCTTCTATTGCTCTTAGTCTTATCACTCTAACGGGCTTGAGAGAATTGGCTAGTAGTACCACCACTAAGTCCAATTTGAAATAAGGCTATCAAAACTGATAGATTAAAATGCCAAATCTTTGGACAAAGTATAATTGGAAAGAATGGCACAATGTAGTAAGGGGAGAGAAAAATCATAAGTCCCGCGAATTTCATGCGGTTTCTTTTCCCTTTTTTTCCCTCGTTCTTTGGAAAATGTTAAATGGAAGACAAAGGCAATGAGAATTCATTGGGATTAATCATTTTATTTATGTTAACACTGGTCTGTGCTGGTTGCCTGCTAAATGTTTATTGCAATGTGTTAAAGTGGGATATCACTGTGTCGCAGCACACTCCTCAGCAGGGATACAGAGAATTAATCTTAAGACACCTTCAAAGAGCCACCACCAGAGACAAATTGTGACATGGCAATTTTCTGTCATGAAAACGATTATGTTGTCATAAAAGCTGCTTGTAGAATCACTGATGAATCAAGCAGTCAGAGCAGGTTGATTAGAAAGACGGTTTCAGAACTGTCCCCATATCTTAGCAATCAGCAATGATGAAGAAAGAAAATATGGAAAACAAGCCACAATTAAAGGGATTATTAATTTGTGCTTGGAGTGCAGTGTTTCTAGGATTTGTATGACTGAGGTTCTTGGTGACTGTCTTATGTTAATGAAGGTGATACAGCCTTTTCAGAGACTGATCCAAAACTGTGGAACAAACTCCCACAGGAATACAGGAATCAAAGCCATCCTGCACTCAGTTTAAGTGACCTTCATATTTTATACAATACACATTTCCAGGTTATCATCTTTTTTTTCCAATCCAATTTGGATGATCTTTGGTTAGACTGTTCCTCACTCACAGGAACATCCCTGAAAAATTTCAGAAGAATTGGATAAAGGGTTCAAATTTCATAAGCAATATCAGTTTTAACAGAATTTGTAAATTTCCTTAAATCAGTTGCAGGTGTCCCTTCTGTTTAAACTATAGAGGTTTTACTAGATGCATGCATCTGCTTTTGGGGACATTTGTACAGAGTGAAGATGACAGGAGGAGGTGGTCAGAGCAGAGGAGGAGCAGGTATCAGAGGCACTGGCACTGGTTTCAATCATTGGAACCCAAAACCGCAAAAAGGTCACAGCGGGTGGAAGATGACTCAACCCCCAGGTTGAGGGAGGCCGGACTGACCAGACCCCGCACCACCCGGAGCAGCTCCACTGGATGGGATTTAGCGAATGCTATGAGGGCAGCAAAGAACTCCCTCTTTGCTATCTGCATAGCCTTGACATAGCCTCGCAAACTAGCTCTATGTCTGGCTCGCAATCTAGCTCTATGTCTAGCTCACAAACTAGCTCGCAATCTGTCGGCTTCAGTACGAGATCGACGCCACCATCGCTCCAACCGTCGCCCTTCTTGCTTCAGGACCCTCAGCTCCTCAGAGAACCAAGGAGGCCTGCAGGGCCGCCGCATGGACAACAGATATCTGGGAGCTCATCTTGTTACTAGGAAGTTGGAAGCATCTGCTTAGGAAAGAGCCAATAAGAGATTATCTTACGTCCTCTGTCACAGTACTGCAGGGTGTGTTTGGGATAAGAGTTGACCAGCCTGGATGTGTCAATCATGTCTCTTGATTCCTGGGATGCTTCCCCCTTCCCTGTGCCTTGCTGCCTGAAATCCCTCTTATGGTCTGAAATTTTCTTTTTCACAATTTCTATTGGCATGACTTCTGTTAAAACCACAAGCCTTTAATTGCTTATAAAACTGGGTCCCTTTATCCATTTGTTCTGAACTTTGGCAGGAGTGTTCCCTTCAGGGAGAGGTACATTATGTCCAAAATCTGTTAAACTTGGACACAAAATAAAAACGTTACAGCCTAAGAACTGTGTCCCACAGTCAGAAAATAATGAAATAATTATGAATTCCAAAACTTCATTATTTTGGAATTATTAAATTGGTTTTTGTAATTCTAATTACAATAACAAAATGTGAAATTTCATTTTCACAATTATAATTATGAAAATGAAATGCACACTCCTACTATCCAATAGATCTAAAATGAGTACCCACAAAAAATGGGTGAGTCCATTGGATATACCTGGAACCAAAAGGGCAGTTTGGGTAATAACCAATATAATTTATGCTCCATTTTGGTCATTCTGTTGGTGTTGCTGTTTTTGTTGTTCTTATTTTTCACTTCCCGCCTCACCCCCCGCCAGCCCAGTTCAGTCATTTCTGTTATTTGGTCATTTCAGAATGCCAGTTATGACATTTCAATGATATTTGTGCTACTGTGCATGCACAATTGCCAAATAGTTTAACTAAAATACCAAAATGACCAAACCACCAAAATAATTGAACCAAAACATACATACATACATACACACACACACACACACACACACACACACACACACAAATAGGGCTGATGCGGCAGCAGCTTTTACCGCGCCGCGATTCCGTTCCGCTATTTCGGAATTGCCCGCGCCACACCGCGACATTTCTGCGGATATTCCGCTAATTCCGCCTGAATTCTGCAAATCGCGGAATTGCGGAAAAATCGCGAAAAAATCGCGGAAATCGCGGAAAACCACTATTCCGCTATTTTTTGGCGCTGGCGGAATTGCGGAAATAGCAAAAATGTCATGTTTCCACGATTCCACTAAGTTGCGGAATTAAATAAGCGGAATCGCGGAACCGCGGAATGAAACTGCGGAATAAAAGCCTCTGCCATGCCATTCCACTAATTGCGGAAACACTGTTTCCGCCGGAAATAGCTACCGCTGCGATATTCCGCTACAGCCCTACACACGAATGCGTGCATGCAACAATTGAAAAACAGAAAATGAATACTGGTTTTGGTTGCAAATATTACATTGAAGGGCTACTTGAAGGGCTACCTTCAAAATGTGAATCATACCTGCAAGTAATAAACCCACTCCCTTTTTTAGCTCTACCCTCCAGCAATGCTGCTTGCTACTACATAGGCCCTTTTCACACAGACACTCTAACACTGACAAAATGGGTGTTACATTTTGTTATTCATGTTGCAGGGCACCCATAGAGCACACCTGCAGCCCTGCAACATGTATAATAAAATGTAACCTCCATTTCAGTGTTAGAGTGTCTGTGTGAAAAGGTCCATAGTCTGGTGACAGTTGAACAAGCACTTGATGTTTAAGCAGCATGAGGGCTTGGGATCTGAGAACTAATAAATAATTTTTTTAAATGCAATGCATACAATAAAAGTACAAGTTCCCAACCACCTTAGAGAGAGCACTGCAACATCCTCCTCCTTCAATGCTGTAAACACTTTTTTTTCTCCTTAAACAACGTTTTAAAGTGTTTTACATGGAATGTGATAACATGTCCAAATGGAACTCATCCAATTCTACTTCCATGAAGCTCTCCTAGGAGCTTTAATGACCTCCACTCATACAAATGGACTGCTTAATGCACGGTAGATTATTATTACTGTGAATGAATGGAAGCCTTTGACAGGCAAAGCCATTCACAGATTTGCAAAGTGGGTAATAAAAATCACCTTGGTACCAGCTTCCCTTTGTGAATCACTGATATTTAGGTTTTTTTTGAAGTCAGAACTGAGTAGGATTTAAATTCCTCTTCCCATGCCAGTGTGCAAAAATCAAGAGGGCATTATGCCAGCAGTTCCCAAATTGTGGGCTGAGACTGTGGGGCTTCTGAAGAGAAATTCTCTCTTTGCTCCAGCACCAGTGAGACAGGCAAAGTATAGCATTGTCAACCTCTTTTATGAGAATACTGTACCGATAGTACAGAATCCAGTTCCAGGTTTAGATAAGACTGCTGTACAGAACCACACAGAGACCAGATGCAGGTTTCAGAAGCCTGCTCGCTTTGGAGTTTTATACACATTCACATGAGCTGGGACAGGCCTGATCCTTGTCTGTGTGCCCTGTGGGGGGCAAGCACATCTGACACACTGTGGACTGGCAAGGTGAGGTGGTCACACAGTCCATTCCCCTGCAGCCATCACCAGTTCCACCACGCCCCACGGCAGGCTGAGGAGTCGATAACTTAAGGGTGGCTACCTTGAATTTTTGTATGTTTATGGCCTTGGGGCTAAAACAACAATAAAATTTGATTTGATTTGACATAGGGGTGGATGCTCCAACTCCTGCTGCGGTGCAGGATTGGGTCCGCTGCAGATAGGAAAGTGTTGGGGGGTGGGGTGGAGAAATGTGTGTGCTCCATCCCCTGCCTAAGACCTGATCGCAGGGGAAGGGGAACCTGGGAGAAGCACATGCATGCCTCTCTCCCCACCCCAACAGACAGCTGATTGGGGGAGATCAGGATTGGGAAAGAGGCACGCGTGCTCTTCTGGGGCCCTCCTCTCCCCAATCAGCTGTTCGGCAGGTGAATTGGGGGGAGAGGGGCCTGTCTGGGAAGAGGGTGCACACTCCTATCACCCGTCCTACAGCTGATTGGGGGGAGTTAACCTGGGAAGGGGGCATGTGCTTCTCCCAGGCCTACTTCCCCCCAATCAGTTGTTGGGTGGGTGGAAGGAGTGTGCACCCTCTTTCCAGTCCCCCCCCCCTCCAAGATCAGCTATTAGATGGGGTGGATCCGGGGGGAGGGTAGCCTAGAAAGAGTGTGTGCCCTTTTTCCCACCGCCTAACAACTGTTCACTGGGGAGGGGCCTGGGAAGAGTGCATGTCCCATTCCCAGGCCTGATCCACTGTTAGGCAGTAGGGAAGAGGGCATGTTCTATTCCAAGGCTCCCCTCCCACACGAAGAGCTGTTAAGTGTGGGAGAGGAGCGTGCTTCTCTGGGCCCAGTCCAGAGACCCTGCCTCATGGCAGGGCTGTATGACCTGGCCACATGGGAGGCTGGCCCTTTAAATCACTTTGGGCAGCCTTATCCCACTTCGGGCAACCTTACTACATGCTGTGTCCCTGGACTTTTTCCGAGGACATATCATGTAGTAGCTGGCTGACAACCACCACCATGCGGTGGGGTGAATATCTGGTGGCCGCCGGGCATACAAGCCACTGCATCACATCATAACATTGCCCAGCGTGGGATATCATCTTGTGTGGCTGCACCCTTAAGATTTCATAGTATTCCAGGGTACAATATATAAAGCATATTGATTAGGGTGTATGGATTACATCCACTGCAAATCTTTCAATGGCCACAATGGGTTGTTCTACCTGGTGACAATGGTAGATGTGAGCATATGTAATTAATAGGGATGTGTGAACAGAACATGGTTTGGATGTTCGGATGTTTGGTCATTCGGTTCGAAACCCGAGTTCGAGTTTGGTTGTTTGGTTTGGCAGAGTTCGGTTCAGCCAAACATCCAAAAATAGCGCTATTGATACCGATGCCAATTTTTTTTTCGGTATCAGTATCATTTGGTCCTGAAACCATCCCTGGTCTCCACCCCTGGTGCCAGGAAGTCTGCTCTTCAGCTGTCTCCCCCTTACAGTCACGTTTTCCTGCCCAAAGTCATGTTTTTCCTGCCCTCGAACTCATCTGAACTCATCCAAACTTTTCCAAACTGTTCGGCCGTCTGAACATTTGGTTCGGACATTCGGTTCGGTCGTCCGAACAGGCCGAGTTCAGCCCGAACGCTGAACATCCAAACTGCATTCGCACATCCCAAGTAATTAAGGGTGTTAACAAAGCAAAAAAATAGTCCACAATAGTTCCCACCAAGTGCATGACCACTTGCCTGTGTACTAGGTGGTCACCAGATGTTCACCTGCAGCTCCCACTCACTCACCCGCTCTGCAGCCCTCACGTATGGAGGGATCTTGGAGAATGTGGAACCCACCATGTGGGTGATGGCGCACCCACATGTCCATGTCTCATCAAGTTGCATGCAGCCTTGCGTGCATACAACACCATACAGTCATGGGTGAAGGTCTAGAACTGCTTCTCGGTGGTGGGGGGGGGGGAAGAGCACAGTGGGAAAGAACACCTGCTCATCTGTGGGGTTCACTGCACTAAAGCTGTGAGTGGGGGCTGTGGATTGAACACGGAGTGCAGTGGGCTATTGGCTCATTTGTTTTTACCCTAAGAAACTATATGGTTGAGTTTGATGAAGATAAGATGGGGAGTTTCCTTATCTTGGGAATGGCTTAATAGCCCTGGGAAGGCTCAGATGTTTTTACAGGAAGCCCATGACTAGGCACTTACCTGAAGGGGCTTACATGATAAGTTTTGGGGCTATCCTAAGCGTTAAAGCAGTGATTCCAAATGGGATTGTGTCATCTGTGGATGACCTCACAATTCCAACTGACTTTTGATAACCATCACATATCTTTGTTGCTGTCTGGGGTTGTGGGATTCTATTTAAATCCTTAAACAAAGATTGCTCACTCCTTCTATATCTATGCCTATATCTATCTATGTAGCAGCGTGCTGTGGGCAAGTCATGGCAGAATGAGGCCCGCAGCAGTTTGGCACTCTGCTACTGGATAGGTCCGGCAGTGAAGGGTTAAGTGGAGGCCAGTGAGAAGTAGGAGATGATATGACCTGAAAGGGTGGGTCACATGGCCTGTCTGGGGCTTAAGAGCAGACAAAGCCCAGTCAGAGAGTTGGTGTTATCAGGAGACAACAGAGTGAGGAGCTCCTGGGTCAGCTGGAGCCACCCTGCTGGGGAGGTTCGAAGGGACCCTGCATAAGGAAAGAGCAAAGGGGGAAGAGGGGGGTCAGGAAGGCCCTGAGGAGTAGGGCCTTAGGCCAGTAAGAGCTTCATAAGCCCCAAGTGTAGGAAGCTCTGGTGAGAGCGGGAACTCTGAGGATAGACTGCTGGAAAAAAGGATGCGCTGGTGAGACTCTACGGTTTTCAGGGTGGTGACGGAGCTGGTAAACCCAGTGGGAGAGTGTGGAAACCAAGCACAGGCCTGCAGGGAGGCCAGGAAACAAAAGATCCAGTTCGGTCCTGAGACACAAGAGCTGGAAGCCCTAGAGAAATGGGGTAGTGCTGAAATTTCTGAGAGCTAATTCCCTTAGAGACTCTACGGTTGTCTGGGTGGCAATGGAGCTCACTCAGCCAAAGGGGTTCTGCTAATCTGCTGCTTTTTCCAAGCATCTGGGCTTTCACCTTATCAGGTTCCTCAGTTCTCATCATAGACTCAGCCCACACTTGCTAGGCACCTCTTTTTCTTAGAGCCCTATCTCTTGACTGGCTGCCATACTTGCTACCAACCTGGTTACTTGAGGATCCCTAACCCTAGCCTCCAGAGTGATGTAATACTGGATGTTCTTCTCCTCATCCAGATGTTATACTGGATGTTCCTCCTCTGCCACCCAGGCCTAGTGCTGCCCCATTTTTCTAGGGCTTCCAGCTCTTGTAATCTCAGGACCCCACCCCAAGAACTCGATCTTTTTTTTCCTGGTCTCAATCAGTAGACTGATCAACGTCTGCTCCACTCTTGACCGTAGAGAGTAGGGAAACATAGGGGACCCAGCAGGTGTTTTGGCATTGTCTTATGATCAAAAGCAACACACCACACCGTGGGACATTATCCAGGGAGGGAACTGTGGGAGTGTCTGCTCACCACAAATTTACCTCTTGATGAAATGCATGTGTAAAACACCAGTTACTTTGTTGTTTCCTTCTTGCTGTGTTGCCACTTGAAAAATATAAAGTGTGAAAGGCCCACAAACTTTCTCCTGTGTTTTAGAACATACCATGAGTTTTTATGCCTAAATATTTTTCCCTGTCTTAGGCCCTTTTCACACAGACACTCTAACACCGATAAAATGGGTGTTACATTTTATTATACATGTTACAGGGCACCCACAGGGCAACAGTGGAGCCCTTTTCACACAAGATGTCTGTACCCAGTTTCTCTGGGTGGAGGTGTCTGTGTGAACACTGCGGGCGGTGGGTGTAGGTGTGTGCGTGCTCCCGCGCAACACCCATCTCCAACACCCACCACCCACCCACGGAGCAACAGACTCCATTGACGGTTGCTCCGCGGGTGGGTGGTAGGTGGAGATAGGTGTTGCACGGGAGCATGCATGTACCTACACCCACCATCCGTGGTGTTCACACAGACACCTCCACCCATCTCCAACCAATGAAATACACCCCACCCACTGACTGCAGTGTTTACACAGATGCCTCCACCCAGTGAAACAGTATGGAGGCATCTCGTGTGAAAAGGGCCCATGTTGCAGGGCTGCAGTGTTGCCATGTGGGTGCTCTGTAACATGTATAATAAAATGTAACACCCATTTTATCAGTGTTAGAGTGTCTGTATGAAAAGGGCCTTAATGACTTCCTAGACCTGTACACTTAACCTTGGAAATCTCTCTAGCATCTCTGAGAAAACCAATCACCCTTGACAAAACTACAGATCACAGATGTGTCAAAATCAATTAGCTCTCTCCATAAAAAGTTTGACTAGAGGGAGATGACAACAAATATTTTAAAAGAAAATTCATAACAGGCTTGCACTATCCAACCTGAAATCAGATTCAGCATCCTGCTGGATATTTACATTATATAAAAATTCTCTCAGCACTCATTTGTGTGACAAGGAGCTCCTAGGAACAATTATCTTTGACCCCTTTTCTAAACACCAATCAAATTTACATTTCTCAAGACAAAAAGGAGCATGTTTTTTTCCACCATAAAAAGAAAAGAATAAAAAGAAAACAAGACTGAATGTCATCATTTTCCCTCCAATTGGAATTATTCATGAGTTGTATCAGCTTCTATTCAGTGAAAAACCAGAGTAAGTGCAGAATAACTGAGTCACTGTTTCTCTTCACACCAGGCGGGAGACCTTGCAAATAATAGTAACTAATTCAGTTTTAGGTGAGGCTACAAGAGTACTGAGGGCATGATCCCCTCACCGCCTCACGGTTGGCAATTGCCACTGCCACCACACTGCGGGGCAAGCGCAGGGAGCCAGCCAAATGGTATAGGACTGGACCTGCTGCCCACTTCACTATTGGGGGGCAGAAGAGGGCTCACTTTTTTCCCCTTCTGCCAGACAGCCTATGGGGAAGGGGATCCAGAAAAATATGCACCCTCAGGCCCTCCTCCTGCATAGCAGCTGTCAGTTAGGTGGATTAGGGGAGAGGGGAACCTAAGAAGAGCTCAGGCTCCCCTCTTCCCCTGATCCACCCAATGAACAACTGATCAGAGGGGAGCCCAGAGGAGCATACGCGTGCACCTCTCCCCACTCCAACAAACAGCTGATTGGAGGAGGAAGAGACCAGAGGAGCACCCATGTGTGCTCCTCTGGGTCCCCTTCCCCCGATCAGCTGTTTGTCGGGGTGGAGAGAGTGGGATGTGTGTGCCTCTCTGAGCTCCCCCTTCCCCTGGCCAGCTTGGCTGGACTGAGAGCCCGTCCATGGCCATGGAGCTCACTGTGCAGCAGGCAGAAGGGGATCAACCACACGGGTTGCCCTGCCCTGGCTAACTTTACCCCATTTGGGGTAAGGCTGCTCTGCAATGTGTCCATCAGATTTTTTTCTAAGGACACATCATATAGGAGGCAGCTGTTTGCCTCGCCTTGTGGTGGGGGAAACTACTGGCTGCCACCATCCACAAGAGCCATTGGATTACATGGCTTATATGCCTAGGGAGGGGTAAGGCTCGACCCACGGTTTGGTGTCCTTTCCTGTCCTGTGTAGCCTCACCCTTTGCTGCCCACAGCGCAACTACGGTATATGAACTCCTCACAGTAAAATTGACTAGAAATCAGACAAAATGTTCCTGTATTTTCAGTTGTCAACAACAACAAAAAAATCAATGGAAAGCAGCTGGTGGTAATCCAGTAGGGGAGTTACTACGCGTTTGTTGTGATGTTTGATTGCTCTACGACATGGTAAACATCTGGTCAGAAGACTGCAACCTTTTTTTATTACATTCAGATCTGGCCACTGTCATCCTCAACAATCTGAGTGAAAGGCTTCAGAAAGAGATGGAAATTTTCTAATGGATGGACCTACTGAAAAAGTACATTAGAAGAGAAAAGTGAAAGGAACATGGTTCTTAATAGCCATAAAAAATTAAGTTTTCATCCAGTAAGAATTGCAGATATCTAGGACTCATCCCTGTCAGAAACCTGCATAAAGTAGAAAAGGATCTGACACACATTGATTAGTTCATGCAACAAGCAAGAAGAGGGTTGGAAATAAGGGGTTGAATCCAAGTGCCAGAATTAATCCTACATCACACTGTAGCATGAATCCTCCTATATGTTTTACAAGTACATCTGCTTGAAAAAATACCTTCTTACAGTGCAGGGATAGGGTAGTGACAGGATAACAGTAATGTTGTTACTTAGAATAATCTCTCATTTCTCAAATGTTCTTTAATATTGTCCACAGAGAAGTAATTTCAAACCAAACGTGTCTGTTTGGGATAACTTAATCTCAGCAGCTAAAACTCAAGATCCCTGCCATCATTTTAGCAAAGTATACTTACAGTGACACTTGGAGAAAAGATAATAGAATAAGAAGTGCATCTCCCAGCATTGCTGTCTTGACTCAATTTGAGGACAGTAGTGCCAAGTTTTCAAGAAAGTGGGAAACAAGTGATATTTCCAAGTTTCCAATATTTTAATAAATATTTAATATTTGTTTTCTAAAAATCTGCCAAGTTATTTGGGGATGGAATGTCCGCTTGCCAGAAGCTTGGTGGAGGTGATGTGGGATTGTTTGTTCTGCTGCATGTGATCTGGTTTGTGAATTTCAGAGTCCGAACCATTTGCTACTGACCACTATCAAAGACATGTTTGACCCATGCATGATGGCAGTTCTTGTTTCTTTTGTTCACAATTTAGTTTTACCAACTACTAAGTAAATAATAGCTATATCAGGGATGGCCAAAGTTCCCAGCCCCAAGAAACATGTACCAACACTTACTATTTTTTCACATGTTCTCGCCTAACACCCCTCCACCCCACTTTTCAGGAATGTCCTTCAGTAAATCGGTATATCAGTGATTTATTTGGTATAGGTACTTTTGTTAGGACTTAAAATGATACATTGCGGAAAATGCTGTTTCCTTTGGAAACAGGTCATTCGTCTTCATTCACATGACCCAGAAACTTACTGGCTTTGTCACAGTTTCCATCATTTGTCAGTATTTTTCATGAGTTGAACAGCGCTGCTACAGGGCCAGTCCCAAGTCCCACATGCACTCCATGCACAACCACCCCCCCTGAGGACTGTGGAGATGCAAAAGTGCTGTGAAACTGTCACAAAAGTCCCGGAAAGTTATGAAAATGATGAAAAATGCTGGAAAGTGATATAATTGACAGATAATGACAAAAAATTACAGGCACTGATATCGACAATGGCAAAGCATGGAATCACTGGAGACTGACAAAGTATCAACGCTCACAACCGCTTCTGAAAGGTTAGTATTTCCTTGCGAAACAAGAACACTTGTTCTCATCTCAGCCCATCTTTTGCAGACACATGCACATTCCTTCCATGCAGCTGCTTGTTGTTTTTTTCACCATTTGTTATCCTAATTGCTTTGTCTTTGGACCAGAAATGACAAAACAAGAAAAGCAAAAACACAAGTCCAAGACATGAAAGTACCAAAAAGTCATGGTAAGTTATGGAAAGTGCTGATAAAGTATGGAAAGTGATGGAAAATAACAGCGCCGATTACAGAGATTATGAAAAATAGCAAAAAAATTGACACTGCATCATTTACCATTGATTCTAGAACAGTCAATTTCAATTCAGCACAAGACATACACACATTCTTGCGCATATGTAAAAAAAACTTCTCCTGCTCCATAATTGGCTGGCTGCTGAGATTCCTAGGAGCAGCTGTGTGTCAGCTGCTGGAATTCACATGTAATGAAGTAAACCATGGGACCATGAAGACAGCAGAGGGCCCAGGACCAGCCCCTGACTCAGAGCCACATTTGAACCACCCCGGAGCTGCATGTGGCTCCTGAGCCACAGTTTGGCCACAAATTCCCACTTTTCAAAAGGTACCTCAACACTTCCTCTGTAGGTAGAGATTACAATGGGAAGTTGGTGGGGAGGGACATACGTTACTGTCATCTAGTATGCATGCACTTTAGAGGACCATAAAAGAACGCCTGGTGAAAAATCATCCTATCGTATGGCTTTGAATCAGGTAAAGAGGCCTCCAAATGTTTTCTGTTTCAACTGTTGTCCCTCTTCACCTCCCTTGAGTGAAAACACCAAGGTTTTTTTGTTTGGGGTTTTTTGTGCATTTTTTGGTAAGTGGGAAAAGCCAAGCCTCACACATGCAAGAATGAACTACCTTGTGTTATAGAGATGAGATCTAAATTCTTGCTTTTGATGAGTCATAATATTCAAGGGAATGGGATGTCTGTAATCAGAATGAAGCAGCTCTAATTTCTTGATCTTATCCTATGGGTCCTTTAATTTATTGCTTTATCTCTTTTCTCCAGTTGAAAAAAAAAAGAACGAAAGAAAGAAAGAAAATGATCTGACCTCCAAAAGGCACATTTTCAATACATCCCATAAAACAGCAGGAGAGGATGCAGATTGAGGATGCAATTCTAGCACCTTGCTCTTAAAAAAGCTTTTAAAGCTAGCCTCATGCATTCATCTTTGTTAACGACACCTCTTATCCTCCTCTGGCTTCCAAAGCAAGGGTAATGTTCTGTCAATGCAAAAGCAGATCAGACCCAGATCAATGTTCTGATCAGATGCTACAGATTTTAGCTAACTAAAATACATATATTTATTTAAATTTCTATTCTGCCCATTCCCAAAATCTCAGGGTGAGTTACAGCATAATATCACGTATTGGATAGGAAGGGGCTTGGCTGTCTGTGGTCTGTCTTCTTGTCCCTGAAGCTTGGGTGATTGAGGATTGGTACCATCTGCTTTCCCCTTCAGGTACAGACTTCATAAGGGGACCAAGCTGCCTGGAGGCCACAGCCATCAGGTGGAGGCCAAAGGGTGGCACTAAGGAGTGCCAACTGTCAACTGTCCTTGGACAAATTGTGAACCATGTGACCAAAGCCACAAAGCTCTGCTGTCCTGAAAGTGTTGCCACCTTATTGCTTCTGCTTTTAGCATTCACTTCTATTACTGCCTTGGTTTTTTGCATAGTATTTTTATGAGGATATGTTTGTATTTTACGGGGATATATCATGGGTAGGGATGGAAGGATGGGTAGGGATGGCTGTGTGGGGTAGTTGGGCAGACTTCCTTGGGTGAGAGATGAGGGAATGGAAGGGAGGCAGGTTGAGTAGCTTTATAAGTTTAGCCATGACCCCTTTGTGAGAGGGATGGTACAAGAATGGGGGAGGTAATTCCTCCAAGTGAGAATTGGAGGAATGGGAGTGAGAAGGTTGGGTTGGTGGGGGACTGCAAGGTGGGGACTGCATTTTCATGATTTTGGAATATTTGGAATTTGCAACCCGGTGGTGGTGGGTGCCCTTGCCGTTTTCTGAGCAAGAGGAGTTTGATTAGGTCCAACCTTACACAGAATAGGGATGCACAAACGTAGTTCGGATGTTTGGACCGGCCTTGGTGTGTTCAGACGTCTGAAGCAAACGTCCGAACCGAACTCGAAAATGACCGTACAGTTCGGTCATGTTTGGGTGAGTTAGAACGAGTTCGGAGGCGGGAAAAACATGACTTCGGGCCGGAAAAACATGACTGGAAGGGGGAGGCAGCTGAGGAGCAGAGTTCCTGGCACCAGGGGTGGAGACATGGGGTTGTTTCAGGGCCAAATTATACCAATACCGAAATCGATAGTGCTATTTTTGACTGTTCGGCCAAGTTCGGCTGAACCGAATAACCGAACCCAAACTCAGGTTTCAAACTGAATGACCGAATGTCTGAACATCTGAATCGCATTCTGTTCACACATCCCTAACACAGAAGTATAAAATGATTAATTATTATGCTCTACTCCACACTGTTCAAACATCTGCAGAGTGAGGATGCCACATGCTTAATGCCTCTCCAGGAGTAGATTTCTTTTAAGGTTTAAGTTAAATTGAAGACAATGGGTAATTTCAGATGTTGCAAAATCACTGCTCACCACAGTGAATCCCAGTGGATTCCCTGTGGTTTCAGCGATTGCGGTAACGTCTGTTTGATCCCAGCCAGATGTTCACCACGGTGAATTTCTGGTGTGGATCAAAGCTAACCATGGTTCTGGACCTCTGGCTGGCCTGAGGTACAGAACTGTGGTTATACTGGCCACGATCTGAGATAGGCCAAAAGTAACATCTGTTACCTTGGGCCATCCCGGATCGTGACCCCAACCATGGTACGGGATCGGGCACAGTGGTCGCATTGGCTGCTGTGCCCATCCGTCTCCCCGAGGGTGGGCAGCCGGGAAAGCGCGGGGGGTGGGGCTGTGCGGTCACACATCGTGCCGTGCAGCCCTGCCCCTCCCCAATCCCTATTAGAGGTTCAGCTGGCACGTCTAAATGAGGGACAGCCTGATCACAGACTGGGATCCGAGATGGAGCCTGGTTCAGGGTTCAGCGTGGCGAGCCTCCAGGTCCATCACGTCTGAAATTATCCAATCTTTTTCTTTCAGTTTTATGATCTGGTTGTGAAACATCTCCCACCATTGCACAGAGCTTACCTATTTATGTCAATGAGGTCAGACTGACACTTCCTACGAAGACAGAATTCCTCTTTAAGTCAGTATGCTAGCACAAAGTGTAGGATTGATCTCCCTGGGAATTGTGTATCAGCAATATATGAGTGTCTGAACATTTCCCACAGTAGAGAATAATTAGAGCTGAAAAGAATAGCTATTTCCCTATTTGTGGATATTATTAGTCAGTCATTTATCTTCATTCCAAGTGTAATAGGAGGCAATGATCAGGTTCTTCCACTTCTCCCAATCCAAGGACTTTGCACATGCCTCATTTCATGATTGGGCAAGATCTTTGCTACCATGTCATGCCATCTAAGAGGGGGAAGTCCTAGTTTTCTTTTCCTAGAAGGCCATCAGAATAAATAAAAATAAAGGTCTATTTGTTTTGGCATTTCTGTTTGGTTACTCGGATTTTTTATTTTTATTTGTTGTTATTATTATTATTATGGCCATTTCAGTCTGGATATTTGATTATTCAACTGAATATTCAACATAAAATAGCCAAAATAACAAAAACAAACAAACAAAAAGTCCAACCAAAACCTGAAATGAATAGCCAAAATGAATAAATGAGGTGGAAAAATAATAGTTCTTTGTATCCACTCCATTGGAAATAAGTCAAAGTGGGTGAATTCATTGAATATATCTGGGTAGTAGTTTGGGATGTTATTTTTTTTTTTTAAAAAAAACACATTGATTTGACTAAAAAATGATGGAGCAATAAGATAATCAGCCAGATACTCAGCCAGTGTGAATGGAAACAACGGCACTGATTTCACTTCTCCTATGAAATGTATGACCAGTTGTATGTTGCTTGATTGGCCATTGACACCATATTTTTGGAGAAGTAAAATTACAGATGCTTGTTACTGTAATAATATTAGTTCTCCTCTCATTTCTTGTCCTCTTCCCCTGACGTTCTGGGTATTTTCATAATTATATATTTTTTTTCTTTTCAGAGAGACTTTGAAGCAAATTCTACCTTGATTAGCACCCATGCAATCCCATTGTTACAGGACCTGGGGAAATCCTTGTCCTCCACCCCAAACTCCAGTCCCGCCCTTTATTCTTGGATGGCCAGTCCCTGATAATGGTGTTATGCAATTGACCTCATGGATACTAAATTAGAGTCTGGTGCAGATTCTGAAATAAAAACAGCATTTTTCTTTTAAAAACGGCTGCATTAATGAAAACGTTTCAAAGAAGACTGACAAGGGTTTCCAAATGTTATCATCCATCGCCTTGGCTTACTGAAGCTATAACTGGATGCGATATTTTCAGTGAGGGGCAAGCTACTGGAGATGGGGGCAATAACTTACCCATCACAACTCCTCATGATTAGATATGACACTACTATCTGGGGTTGGCTGAATGTTTGCCCATTCAGCAAGATGCCACTGCAGCAGGAGCTTGGTGTAGGTTAAGAGTACAGAACCTCCAGTCTGCAGGTCACTTCTAGCCATTCATCTGGCTCATAGGGGCTTCTCTTATCTCACCTTCAGTGTGGCCTACTCTTGGATTGGTTCCTGTGAAGATGAGAGGGGGCCCATGGGCTGGGGAACACTCCAAGCTGGGACGATGCCCCATGCAGAATCCCTGTACTGGGAACCCCCTTTCCCCCCCATCAAAGTGCTCCCAACAGGACCATGCCTCTGCAGAGTGATCTGGACTGGGCCCCCACCCCCTTCAGAGTAGATCTGGCATAGATACATCCCTTCAGAGGGCTCTGGGCTATGGCCATGCTTCTCCCCACAGCTTCCATGCTCCTCTGAGTGCTCCCAGCATAGCCACGACCCACTGAGAGCTCCATCGAGCTTTTGAAAAATTGGGACCCATCCCAAGGAGGGTAGGGAGAAGGTTCCCCTCCTTTGGTGTAGACTATTCCATTATTCAGACTCTATGAACAGGATGAACCTTTCAGAGCACAGAAACAGGAGACAACAATTCTCAGAAAAGTAGTGTAGGATGGCACTAGGAGAGCGGATGGGTGGAATGTTACCACACAGCATCAGGAAAGGACGGCAACTGTGTCCTTTGTCAGGGAGCAGCTACCCCTCCCTAATTCTCATGGCATGTCTAAAGGCTCCAATGCTTCTGGAGACGGTGGGTGCTTTTAGATGGACAGCACCCACAGCTCTGCTCCGCCCCACATCTAAGTGTCCCGTGCGTCTAAACGTGGACTGCCAGATGTGCAGATAGATGGAATGCCTGCTTCGCTCCAGCCCCACTTGTGCTGAGCCAGAACATCCCAGTGCACCACCAGTTAAGCGGGCTGCTCAAACCTGGGGCACTGGCTGGAGGCAGAGCCATAGTCCGTCTGCTTGGTGGATGACCGCTGCAGCTCTCCTCTTGGCCAGAGGTTGCTCTGAGCAATGCCACAGGCGGAAGCCTAGGGCGCTGGACTATCCGCAGCTCTGTGGTTCATGGGCAGATCACAGGCTGCATCAGCTGCCAGGTCGATGCAAACCCAGCGCAGGCAGAGCTGGATGCAGGGGACATGGGGCTGCCCCCCCCCCCCAGGTCCATCTAGAACATTCAGTGTGGTTGCAGCATTGGTCCCAGATGTAAGAGATGGGGACACAATCATTCCAATGATAACTTTCATTGTGTCAGCTTCTGCTGGTGAATGTATGCAAGCTTTCAGACCACACAGAGTGCTTCCTCAGGCATGTCAGCTATCAGAACTACAGCATTTATGTACTCATATTATTATTAATCATCTCCATAACACTTTCCGTGTTCAAAGTGCTTTCCAATCTCTATCTAAACAGAACAGCCGTGTGAGGCAGGTCATTACTATTCCCATTTTACATATGGGAAATTGAGGCTGAAAGGAAGCAACTTGCCCAAGGCCACCCAGCAAGCACATGGCTAAGATGGGATTTGAACCATATAGTTCTATCTCTGTAAATGTCTGCGGAAGGACCCTGTGTGGCCCAAAAGCTTGCATGCTCTCACTGACAAAAGTTGGTCCAATAAAAGAAATCATCTGAACTACTGTTTTCTCCAGTACTATAAGATAGTCTTAATAATAATAGTCGAGTGTTATGTCTGAACAAGGCCTAATTGTTTAAGTGTGGACATTGTTCATGTTAAGAAAAAAAAACATTAATGGAGCTGGCGGACCTTATATGGGGAGAAAGTTAGAATAGTAATGTTTTCAGTTACCCAGAATACACACCTGTTGCCTGCTATGCCTTTATATCCTGTATCAACACAAGAACAATGAAACGCCCTCTTCCCTGCACCATTTCTCTGAATGAGACATGCATAAATCCCTGTAATATCAGTGAAGGTCATCGTCGAGTATCAGAGATTCTTACATTTTTTAGATTTGCCAGGAGAGATACCTAAGGAATATTAAACATCCAAACCCTTCAACAACAATTATCCTTATTAAATAAAACCTGTATCGGCTGTATCTTTAGCACAAAAGACATTACAGGCACCATGACACATCCGTAGCATAAATCCATAGCTGTACCTGATTTCTGCAAGAGAATATTAATCAAGGAAAGTTTTAACTTTATCAACTGCACTAATGAAAAGACATTTTCCATTAAATCTCACACAAAGCTTGACGGGGTGAAGGAGACCAAACCTTAAGCCTTAAAATTTTAGCTGATGTATTACTTCTCCAAATTCACAATGCTTTTGAAGTACCTCAGATCTTAAATCAAGGAATGGATTCTGCAGAGGGAATTTCCACAATAAAATTAACATCTCACTGACTTTGCATGGGCAAGCAATTCTGCTTGTTGTAGAATTCACCATTGATACATTTCTAAAGCAACAGGCAGGATGCCTTTTTCAAAGTCACAATGAACCTAGTGAACAAGAAGATCGTTACCACAGAATCCCCCAGAGCAGGAGGTTGCCATGACATCTCTTTTTTCAACCCACTAAGGCTTTGAGACTTGGCAAAGCAGCTCTTCCCATGACATTGAACCCTACAACTCTCCCTGTGCCCTGACCACCAGGGTCCCAGGGTCCATGTGCCACTTGGTCTATGGTGTCAGAAGTCTGAACCCCTTTGCATTCCCATTATATTTGCTCAGATGTGGCTTTTGGGCACAGGTGACATAAGCAACCACCTAGGGCCTAAGGGGTCCTTCCAAAATCATATGAAAGAAATTATAACATGAACAATGCTATGCCATGATGACCCCACAGCTGGGCCAGCATGGGGAGTAGGTCACATGTCCCCCCCCCCCACTCACCACCACCACCACCATGGGGAAGCATGGTGGGCAGGCTGCTGTTGAACAGGCTACTGCCTCGTGCCACCATGGCACGGGGCAGTCCAAGGCGCTGGCTACACAAGCAGATGCCCAGCCCTACCCTGCCTCCTTTCCCCAACCCAACCACTATCCTGCCCCGCCACCATGACATGGTCATGTGGAACTGGACAGCAAATGGCAGCCACTCAAAACGCTGCAGTGGACCTTTCTGTGCAGCAGAACAGGCGACCAGGCAGACAAGCTGCTGCGCCTTGGTCAGCCTTACCCTATTTTGGACTGGCCTCCACAAATTAAGGCTGATCGCACTGCATCCTCAGCCTTTTGCAGAGGACACAGCACGTAGCTGTCAGCTGCCTGCCCGACAGTAGGGGGAACATCTGATGACCACCAGCAGGACGATGCACTGCATTGTGTGGTAAGGCTGCCCGGAGTAAAGTAAGGCTGCCCAAGTGCCCAAGGAAAGGTAGGCATTTTGTGTGGCTGCACTCTCACTCTCTCTCTCACACTCACACACACACACACACACACACACACACACACACACACACACACACACAGATGTTATTCATTCATTTGTTCAAATTTATACTGTTCTTCCCATAGAGGCTGAGGGCAGCTTACAATCCATACAAACAGCAACAATAGTAATATTCATGCAATAAAAACTCCCACCCTCCCCTCAAAGCCCAACCAATCCCTATCCCTGCCTGCCAAAGGCCTTTTCAAGTAAAACCATTTTACACCACCTCCAGAAGATGCTTAGGCTTGGGCCCAAGCAAACTTCCTGGGGGAGGGAGTGCCACAAAACCAGCACAACAATTGAGAATGCCCTCCTGTGTACCCCAGTCCTACAGACAAGGGTAACTGAAAGAATCTGAAAGAGGATGGCCCCAGATGTTCATAGGGGCCACAATGGGAAATGGTAGGACATGTGGTCTTTCAGATATGTGGGACCCAGACCATTTCGGGCTTTAAAGGTCAAAACCAGCACCTTAGAATTTGTGGGGGCCAGTGCAAAGATAAAATGGGGAACCCCTGGTGGTCCCTTCCCTTTGGGGGCACTATTCATGCGGTGAGGTCAAAGATGATTGTGTTTTGGGCACCTCTGAGAGGGAATAGAGTCCCCATGCCCTGCCCTGGTGAAGACAAAGGCCACTGTGGGACCCCCAGAAAGATCAAGGTCCAGGGCAATTGCTCGAGATCGCCCTGTTGTAAGACCGGCCCTGCTCCCTCCTTCCGGACCTTCAGATCCCTCCTAAAAATCTCCCTCTTCCATCAAGCTTTCCCTAGCTCCTCCCAGACTGCTCACTGATGCTTCCTCTACTGTCCTAACATTCACCGTCCCCTTCTGCCCTGTAACTAAACTAAGCAGGCACACCTGAGACTTTTCAACTTCATGAATGCATCCCTGTCTCGCTCCCTTGCCCAACCCAGATTATAAGCCCTCTGGGGCAGGAATCTGTCTAATGATGGATCAGTGGCAGGCACATTGCTGTCACTATATAGATAATAAATAGCAACAACAACAACAACTAGATAGGATGCCTTCCTCTTTTATGTTCCATCGCATTCCCAAAGGTCAACTTTGGGGCGCCCTCATGCAAGTTCCATTGTTGCATCAAGTCAACATGGCAAGGGCACCAGCGAACTAGTTTTGGTGCCTGTTCCACAACTTTGAACTCCTTTACTCTAGAGGTTTGCCAAAGCCTAAGCGTTTTCTGGAGGCAATAGAAGATTTTACTTATTTCGCCAGGCTTTTAGTGGGCAGGGATAGGATTCGTGGGTGAGAGTGGTTTTAAATGGGATTTTATATAGTTTGATATTTTTACTGTTTTTCATAATTCTCTACATGTTTTTATGCTATAAGCTGGCCTGAGCCTTTGGGGAAGGTCGGGATAGAAATTAAAGTAAACAAACAAACAAACCCACTGAGAGATGACTTCTCCTCTTCCCCTCACAAGCATTTCCATGGGAAGAGATAAAGTTACTCTCACTTTAACGGGCATTAATCTAGTTATTAAGTTGTTTGTACCATTAAGCAAATCATAAACCAATCACTGTTGGATTTGATGAAGGCGTACTGTATCACTTTCCATTTCCAGTAAGCCCCTGATCGTGACATATTTCGAATAGAGAAAGAGGAACGAGAACTGCGATCATTTTGTATCACTGCATGCTGAGACCTGCACATGCAAACAGCACGTTCTGTAATAAGGATGCCTTCAGGTGCCAAGAGCTTGTAATAGTTGCTTTTTATGAAATCAAAAATAAACACATTTAAACCACATTAAATAACTCATCCTTTGAAGTCCACAACCTCTTTTTCTTAGTAATACCATCAAACTAAATTCACCCTCTAACCAAAAGGTATTTATTATTTCAAATTTTAAAATAATGCTGTATTAAATAGAGTGGATACATCTCCATGAAACTCAAGTCACTCAAACTGTATATCCAGAGGGTGTTGGGATGATAAAATAAACTGACATTGGTACTTAAGAAGAGTTGTTAGGTGTGTTCTAACAGCAGTATTTGTACTGGTTAGAAGGAGAGTCTAATAGTCTACACTTCGTGGTAAGCATTCATTCCACTGTCTGTCAAAAATATACAACAGTGGGGAACATATTTAGTTGCCTGTTTTATGTATCTGTATCAACATTTGCCCTGCACTAGTTTGTTTATTTATTTAAATGTACGCTCTGACCTTTTCCTGGGGCTCAGGGTGGGTTACAACACATAAACATGATATAAAATAAATAGACATGCATCAAACTATTTCAAAATCCCACCTATCACCTCTATCCCTAGCTGCCAAACTCTTGGCCAAATAAAAAGACCTTACATTACCTCCAAATATGCTCGGACTTGGGCTTTGGGAATGTGCTGAGGAAGGGCAGTCCATAATTGTAAAGCAGCCACCAAGAATGCCTCTCTGCACATCAGTGCTATATATATATTATTTATTTATTTTTACCCCACCCTTCTCCATGACTCAGGACAGCTCACAGCATCAAAATTAAAAATCAAAACCTAAAATAAAATAATTCCTTAAAACCCCATCATCCCACTCATCCAACCATGTACCGCCACCTGCTACCCACCAATCCCCCTTCCCAAACCCTTCTACCAAATTCAACGGAACCCTATTCCTGTCTACCAAATGCCTGGCCAAACAAAAAAGTCTCGTCCAGAAGACGAACAGTCTCAGGTTTAGATGAACCACCCATAACTGTGGGCATGACACACCAATGGTACATGTAAGAAGGGCACTCCCAGACAGGTGTGCACCAGGGACCCATGTCATTATTAATTTTAATTTTTCGTGTTCGTTATTTAAATCTTTTGTTTCATTTTCATAAATATCATTTTTGATTTCCATTAGTTTCAATGGAAAACACATTTTCAGCTGTAACCTTTTTGATTTTCATTATATTTGGATAAACAATGGCATTATTGTACCTCCAAATGGAAGGCATTATGTGTACCAAATTTCAGAAAGATTGGATAAAGGAATCCGACTTTCTAAGCAGTTGAATTATGTTCTTATGAAAAAATCTGCATATACATTCCTGGCTGTAGCATTTTCTTTCCCATCTAATGTGGATGAAAATTCACAAGTTTATACCCCTCCCAAGTTTACTAGCTATGACAACTTTCAGAAGAATTGGATAAAAGGTCCTGTTTTATTTATTTATTTATTTGATTTGTACCCTGCCCCTCCTGAAACACAGCTCAGGGCGGCTTCCAACAATAAACACATAAATATAACAATTTAAAACATATAAAAACACAATATCAAATATTAAAAATATTAAAAATATTAAGAACAGGGCCCGGGATATATTAAACAAGCAGTAGGGTGGGGGGGGGGATAAAAATCCTCTAATCCCTCCCCCCCTCCCCAAAGGCCTGGGCGAACAGCCAGTTTTTACATCTTCGCCGGAATACTAAAAGGCTTGGGGCCAGGCGAGCTTCCTCCGGTAGGGAGTTCCAGAGACGCGGCCCGGCCTCCGAGAGGGCCCCCGGCTTAACATGGGGGACCTCCAAGAAGGCACCCCCGGCAGACCGAAGGAGCTGCTCCGGGCACCTTGGATATAAGCAATTAACTTTTAAATGTAAGTCTGACTGTAGCATCTTTGGAGTCCAACCAGTGTACATGAAATTTGACAGAACATTATCTCACAACTAGGGGTATGCATGTTGTTTTCGTTATTGCAATAATGATAACAAAAATTGTCATTTTTAGTATCCTTATTGCAATAACGAAAATGACAAAAAATAAGAAATAGGGAAAAAGCCGACATTCTGCTTTTGAAATAAAGGGAAAAAACTAAAAAACATATTTCCAGCTTTAATGTTTTTGTTTCTTATTCAATTATGATGACATTTGGGGGGGGTGTACCCCCAATGGAGGGCATTATGTGTACCACTTTTTGAAACAATTTGGTAAAGGGAACAGATTGTAGAAGTGATTGAATGTTGTAATTTTTAGAAAAGCTCCATACACATTCATGGCCACAACTTCTTTATCTTCCATCCAATTTGCATGAAACCTGTGAATGTAATATCCCTCCACAAGCTTAATACACATCTAAATTATCAGAAATATTGGATAAAGGGTCCTGATGGTATAAGACATTAACTTGAAAATATATTTCCAGCTGCTCCATTTGTATATTCCATCCTGTTTACAAGATATTTGGCAGGAATGTATCACATACCTTCGCTGTCATCTCTGCCAAACTACAGTACAATTTGATAAAAGGTCACAATTTTATAAGCAAATGAAGTTGTCTGCTTGAAGACCATTATTCACATAAATAGCAGCACATGCAGTGGCTGTCAGAGGCAGGCACCTGGCATGGCAGGGGAAGGGAGGCTGTAGGAGGGAGGATGTGGAGCAACCCATAACACTAACAGACACATTCACTGGCCAATTACTGCATGCGTCTAGCTTTACAGGACCAATTAGTAGTGGCTTTGAGGCGGGCATAGGGGGTGGCCCTCAGGCAGGCGTAGAAGGGACATAACTGGGACTTTGGGGATAGAATCCCAAAAATCAGGAGACATAGTTTATACATCCAGGCTGGCCAATTAGCATCACAATCACAACCTGCAGCATAAGAGAATCTCTATTGGCTCTTTCCTAAACAGATGCTTCTGATTTCCCAGTAACAAGTGGGGGAGAGATGTTGGGATGGTCACAGAACAGAATGAGGATATTTTGTTGGCATTTCTGCTGGCCAATTGGCATCACAAACCAATCTTACACCAGTGACAATGCAAGAGAATCCCTGGCATAGGCTCCTTCTCTGCATATGCCATGCAGGCATATAAAACTGGGACCCTTTATCCCATCTTTCGGATATTTGGCAGAAATGATTGCGAAAGTGTGATATAGATCCCTGCCAAATTTCATTTACACTGGTTGAACTACAAAGATGTTAGAGTCAGACATACATTTATAAGTTAATTGCTTATACCACCAGGACCCTTTATCCAATCCTTTTGAAAGTTGGCAGAGATAGTAAATTTGGGAAGGGGTATAAACCTACCAGGTTTAATCTACCTTAAATGTGAGGCAAAGACATTACACCTAAGAATGTATATGAAGATTTTTACAAAATAAATTAATTCAACTGCTTGTAAAATTGGATTCCTGTACCCAATATTTTTGGAATTTGGTACACATAATGTCTTCCATTGGCAGTATAATAAATACATGTTTCAGCCAAATATAGTGAAAAACAAAAATGTTACAGCCAAAAATGTGTCTTCCATTGAAACTAGTGGAAAACGAAAACGAAAGCAAAAACAAAAACGACAATTTGATATATATGAAAACAAAAATGACAGATTTAAACAACAAAAATGAAAAAGAAAATGACATGAACCCCTGGTGCACACCTCTACTCACAACCTCAGGATCATCTCTGCCAAATATTGAAATGATGTGATAAAGGGTCCCAGTTTGATAAGCCTGCATAGCATATGCAGAGAAGGAGTCTATGCCAGGAATTCTCTTACATGTCACTGTGCTATAAGAGCTGTTTGTGATGCCAATTGGCCAGCAGAAATGTCAACGAAATATCCTCAAGGGCAGTTATAGAGTTTCTGAGAGGTGAGGCAAGGGGTCCCAAAGGCACTTCTAGCACAAAAAGGAACCCAGATGAACTCAGGAATGCTAGTGCTGAAAAAGAAACCCTTGCATGATGTGTTGGGGAAAATAAAGTCTTGAAGGATTTCACTGGGAGGCATGTCAGGATGAACAAGAGGGCAAAATGGAGTTTCTATAGACAGGGGAAGAAGGCTATTCTTAAACAGGCGTGAAGCTATCAGCCTAACTATCGATCTATTGCTTGCTCAGAGTTTTGGGTGGCTGTGGAGGGCTCATCTCAATAGAGGGAGGCTACCTGTTTTTGACTGCTCCATTGTTTACCCAGGGACATCCCTTGTTCCATTCTCTTGTCCCTTCCGACCAGACCGGTTTTGCATGGGGCTTTTCTTTCTTTTTCCTTTTCCCCCCTCTGTTCCCCTGCACTTTTTGACCTGTGTCTCGTGGGGTGCTGCCAAGGGGTGTGTGTGTCTATGGGGTTTTTTTGGGGGGGGGAATGGTGTCGTTCCTAATAGTTCCTCCACTGGCTTCTTTTTCAGACCAGAGACCTGCCTAAACCTCTCAAATTAGGTTTTCCATTTGATCCGATCATCACCAGCCTTTAAAGTAAATGGCTCTGGGGCTGGTATCTGATAGACTGAGCCAGCTGACCTGGTGACCATTATTACACAAAGAGGTAGCAAATCATGTAGAACTCATTCGGATTAGGTTTCAGGCTTCCACTATGATTCCATCGCTACCACAATGTGTTGTTTGGTGGGGTTCTTGTCCTCCCTAGTCTTTAGGATCCATAAACACATACACACAGGCCCCTGAACAGTAAGAACACATCTTTAATGTGTTCCCTTCTAGACCTTAACAATCAAACCCAGAATACTCAAACTGTATTCTAGCGATCCCTAGGTGGAGTGCTTATACGATTACAGGTTACTACACAACATCAACCTAATTCCTGTATACAGTGTGGTCTCCTATATCTGGATCTTTTTCTTTTGGAGCAACTTTCTGATGCCTTTCCTTATCCTGGATGTTCATGACCCTCCGACTTACAGACATCTCTCTGACATGGAGTAAAGTCATGTCCCCCACTGTGTCTAGAATCAGAAGATACTATTGTATTATTATTATTATTATTAAACATTTATAAAGCGCCAGTAACAACCTGGCGCTGTACAGAACATATAATCAGCTGCGGTCCCTACCTGTGGCTTACAATCTAAAAGACAAGGAGGGGGAGACAAGGAGAGGGGACAGCGGGAGAGACATGGGAGAAGACAAACAAACATTCAGGCGGATGCGAAGTCTCAGGTGCGTGTACTTGGCTTGGTTACAAGGTGGTCGGTAGCAGCAGTCAGCAGAGGAGGGCTGACAGTAAGAGCAAGGGGAAAGACTAGAGGGCATTGGGAAAGGCAGCATGGAAAAGGTGGGTCTTGAGGAGGGATTTGAAGGAGCGGAGGGAGGAGGCGAGGCGGACGTCGGCAGGGAGGGAGTTCCAGGCATGCGGGGCAGCGAGGGAGAAGGGACGAAGGCGGTTGGGCGAGCAGGAGAAGCGAGGGAGAGCGAGGGAGGGGACAGCGGAAGAGCGGAGAGCGCGCGCAGGAGCGCGTAGGGCGATTAGGTCCGAGAGGTAAGGGGGAGCTTGGTCATGGAGCGATTTGAACGTGAAAACCAGGAGTTTGAACAGGATACGTTCAGGAAGGGGGAGCCAGTGAAGGGAGAGGAGGAGAGGCGTCACATGGTCGAAGCGACGGGCAGAGTGAATGACCTTGGCGGCAGAGTTTTGGATCGCCACAAGGGGGGACAGGTGGGAGCGAGGGAGGCCAGCAAGGAGGAGGTTGCAGTAGTCGAGGCGAGAGATAACCATGGCATGAACAAGGATTTTGGCCGAGGAGACAGATAGAAAGGGGCGAATGCGGGCAATGTTGAGGAGAGCGAATCGGCAGGATTTGGCCACAGAGTCAATGTAAGGTTTAAAGGAGAGGTGCGTGTCAAAAATGAAGCCCAAGCTGCGGGCACGGAGAACAGGACGGATGGTGACCCCATCAATGCAGACGGTCAGGTCAGAGGGAGAGGAGGGGGAGGGAGGAAAAATGAGGAGTTCAGTCTTGGCCATGTTCAGTTTGAGTTGGCGTCGGGACATCCAGGCGGAGATATCAGAGAGGCAGTCGACGAGGCGTGAGCGGACAGAGGAGGAGAGAGAGGGGGTAGAGAGATAGAGTTGGGTGTCATCAGCATAGAGATGGTATTGGAACCCGTGGGAGGCAATAATTTCACCAAGGGACCGGGTGTAGATAGAGAAGAGGAGAGGGCCAAGGACAGAACCTTGGGGAACCCCAACCGAGAGGGGAAGGGAGGGGGAGGTCGACTCGGGGAGGGAGACATTAAAGGAGCGGTCAGAGAGGTAGGAGGAGAACCAGTCAAAGACAGAGCCACGGAAGCCCAAAGAGTAAAGGGAGTCCAAGAGGAGCGAGTGGTCGACAGTGTCAAAGGCGGCAGAGAGGTCAAGGAGGACAAGAACGGAGTAGTGGCGCTTCGATTTAGCGACAAGTAGATCATTGGTGATCTTGGCCAGGGCAGTTTCAGTAGAGTGGAGGGGGCGGAAGCCGGACTGGAGAGGGTCGAGGGAGGAGTTGGCAGAGAGGAGGTTCAGGCAGCGGGAGTAGACGACACGTTCCAGGAGCTTCGAAGCAAAGGGAAGGAGGGAGACCGGCCGGTAACTAGAGGGATCGAAAGGGTCCAGGGTAGGCTTTTTGAGGATGGGGGAGACAGTGGCATGTTTGAAGGCAGAGGGGAAGGAGCCTGTGGAAAGGGAGAGATTGACAACATGCAGAAGGGGGGGAGCGACAGTGGGAGCAATAGAGGTCAGGAGGCGGGAGGGGATCGGGTCAAGGGGGCAGGTGGAGGGGTTGGATGAAGAGAGAAGAGCAGAGATTTCCTGGAGAGAGGCAGGAGGGAAGGATGCGAGGAGGGAGGGGGGCGGGGGAGGGGGCGGGAGGGGAGCGGGGGGCGGAGGGGGGCGGGAGGCAATATCCCGACGGATCTTGTCAATCTTGGAGGTGAAGAACGACGCAAGATCCCGAGCAGCAAGGGAAGAGGGCGGGGGAGGGCAGGGGGGTTTGAGAAGGGAGTCGAAAGTAGAGAAAAGGCGGCGAGGGTCGCGGGAGAAAGATTCGATCCTAGAGGCATAATAGCGCTGCCTAGCTAGGGAGATAGCCGAGGAGAGGGAGGAGAGGGAGAATTTGTAATGGAGGAAGTCAGGGAGGGAGCGGGATTTGCGCCAGAGGCGTTCGGCAGCCCGGGCGCAGGAGCGGAGGTAGCGGATGGCAGGGGTAAGCCAGGGGCGGGGGTCGAGGGGGCGGACGGGGCGAGCAGAGGGGGGGGCAAGAGAGTCAAGGGTCGAGGAGAGAGAAGCGTTGAGAGCAGAGACAGCAGAGTCAGGGGAGGAGGAGGCGAAAACGGGGGGGAGAAGGGGGGAAAGATGTGCGGCAAACTCCGAGGGAGTAAGGGCCTGCATATTGCGGAAGGGGCGCATAGAGGGGGAGGCGGAGGGGGGTCGGTGGGAAAGGCTGAAGGAGCCGAGGAAGTGATCAGAACTAGGGAAGGGGTCAAAGGAGAGGTCAGTTAGAGAACAGTTTCGAGTGAAGACGAGGTCGAGGGAATGGCCGTCAGTATGAGTGGGGGAGTCGGTCCAGAGTCGGAGATTAAAGGAGGAAGCGAGAGAGAGAAAGCGGGAAACAGAGGGGGCGGAGGGCGTGTCAACGTGAATGTTGAAATCACCAAGGATAAGAGTGGGGATATCATCGGAGAGGAAGAAGGTGAGCCAGGATTCAAAGTCCGGGAGGAAAGAGGAGAGGGAACCCGGGGGGCGGTAGATGACAGCAACCCGAAGGTGTAGAGGGGAGTATAAGCGCACAGAGTGGGCCTCAAAGGAAGGGAAGGAGGAGGAGGGGGGAGGGGAGAGGGTTTTGAATTGGCAGTGCTTAGCAAGGAGCAAGCCCACACCACCACCCAGGCCCTCAGGGCGGGGGCGGTGAGAGAACGACAGGCCCCCGGAGGATAGAGCAGCCGGGGTAACAGAGTTGGAGGGCGTGATCCAGGTTTCCGTAAGAGCCAGGAGTTGAAAGGGGCGAGAGAGGAAGAGATCGTGGATGAAGGGAGCTTTAGCCACGGACGAGCGGCAGTTCCAGAGGGAGCAGGAAAAAGGCAATTGGTGTTTGGGAAGGCAGGGGATGCAGATGAGGTTGGGGGATGGGGAACGGCCGGGTTTAGGCCTAGGGGGAATGGGTAAGGGGGGATGAGGGTGGGGAGGGGGGAGGGGCGTGGGTGAGGATAAGGGGTAGGTTGGCTGGAGAAAGGCTGCTGGTGAAGGGAGAGGGAGAAGGAGGGGGTGCGTGAGAGAGGCTAGAAGGAGGGAGGTGAGAGAGGACGAGGAGGTGAGGGAGGTATAGGGAGGCATCATAGGTATTACCTGCTCAGTATCGGGGGGAGTCCAGGCCTGTAGGTGTCGTGTGCGTGCTGTCAGGGGGGTGGCCCCTCGCTGTCCTCGCTCCGGCCGCACAACGGCCACACAACGGCCAGCGCCCTTTTGTCGCCGCCCAAGGGCTGCCGCCCGCTGGGCGCGGGCGTGCACCTTTGGCTTGTGGCTATGGGGTGGGGCCCTGCTCACCTGGAGGGGCTTTCTGGGCGCTGCAATGCCTGCTGGGGGCTTCTGGGCGCTGCAATGCGCTGTAGACCTCCTTTCCGCAGAGCAGCCAATATCCATTGTCCAGAAAGCCAGAGACTGTTCAGGTTGGTCAGACTCCTTAAGAAAAGTGTTGTCTAACTTCTTGGTTGCTGTGAGCCAGATAGTTTTACAGGTTAATGCTGTACGGCTGTATTCACACAAGACTCTTTTAGTGCAGGTGTTGGTCCAAATGCGCACACACAGAGAGTGTTGTATTGTATAACATTCTTAGTACTTTTCTGTCCTCTTCATGGCCACCTGGTAAGCATTTGGCTGCATTCATACAACCTCCTTCTGAAGTCGCGGTTGGCCCAGTGCGATAATCTGAGAGCCAGATCCAAGGTGCATGCAAGCACTGCACAAGCCCCCGCCCACCAACACCATGTGCAGAATTCATACAAACTATTTTTACACCATGTACAGTGCATGCATACCATGCCCATGGTGTGCACGTGTGGTGCATATGTGCCGTGCATGTGTGCACCTTGCACCAGGTGAAAGCTAAACATGCAGAGTTTGGAGGAGCTATTATTGTATGATGTTATTCTGGAAATTTATACTACACTTTAAAAAAAATATTAATATTTTAATAAAATCTCATTTTAAGGCCACAGGTCAGATTGAACCCTACCTGTGGACTGCCATTTTGTCATCCATGAAGTCGGCAGTTATTTGTGGTAATTTGCTCATTATTTGTGGCATGGGGTCTAAAATACAGGAAATGCATCTTCTCTCCTATTCATTGCTGAAATGAGCAACGTGCCAGTCCCCCAACTTCAGAGAGAGCCTGCTTTCCTTGCTGCTGTTCCTGGTGCTGTGATCAGACTGCTTAAAATCATATGGCAGGAGACATAAAAGATACTGGCCAGGAGATATATAGACAGTAAGCGTGCCAGGTGTTTTCTTTCAAGTCTTTGAAGATCAGAGAGCACAGTCAAGCCTGTACCTTTCCATGAGTTTTTGACTGATTATGCAGTGACCAAAAAGACCTGCATGGCACCATAGAAAGAATACGGAAAGAGGAGTCTGCTCCAACTATCACATTGGGAGAGCAGGATGGTAGGTCTCCAGCACACACATTTAAGGTGGAGGGAAAGATGGCAAGCATCTCACTGTTTTCTGCTCATGGAGAAAGAAAATGGGAGCTATATTTGCCAAGGAGACCTGAGAGAGGGAAAATTTTGCTTGGTTGACCATGAACCTCTACAAGAACAGAAATGCTTTCTGAGTAAAAAAACAAAAAAGAGTTTGCTACCTTTGTCTTTGCCCCATCTCTGGCCCATTTCCATAAGAAAATACAAAGTCAAAGTTCTGTGTGACAAAACGACAGACTATCACAATGGCTGTCAATATTACTGAGCTCTATCTATTGTTTTGAGGTAGCATAATTGAATTTCAAAACCTTTGTGCAAAACCTTGAGAAATATTGCAGTAGTGCTGTAAAACATTATATCCTATAGAAAATCTGGCCCACTGAATATTCTGTGGCTGAATACATTTTCTTACGATAACATCTTTAACCATGCATTCCACTGTTTCATATAGTATGTATCATGTCTGAAATGAAGTAATGGGGGGGCAAGATGGGCAGGCAGGGATCTACTATAGTTAGTGATTATCTTTACACTAATATTGTGATAGTTACTGCAGTTAAACACAGGATGGTATTAAGACTGATTCGGGGCCTTTACCATGGGAAATAAATAAAAAGCCTTTTAGTAGTTTGTGTGTGCAAAATTTAATTGCAAGTCTCAACATCGATGTTTTGCGTATACATGCTATGGTTTATAGCCATCTACCTGTTTACGTCATTAATTGAGGAAGATAATTTCCTAGGTTTTGGGGCAGTGAAGCCATGAATAGCAAATTTGAATGTTGGTGTGTTTGCGTGCTCTCACTTTGCTTCTCTCTTCATTTTGTCCCTCTGAATGATTGCACCTTGTGTGGGGTCACATGCCAAACATGCTCCTTTTGGGCACTTCTTGAGGGCTCTTTCAATCTGGGGGCCCAGGGCCCTTGAGTCCATGCCTTAAGATGGCACTGGTTAAATACCAAAGCAACAATCAGAGTCAGTGTAACTTAGTGGAAAAGGTGCTAGACTTGGACCTGGGAAAGTAGGATTCAAATCGTGTCTTAGCGGCAGACTCACTGGGTGGCCTTCGGTAATTCACTTTCTCTAAGTTCCCCATTTGAAAAATGAGCATGTATGTTTCCCTTCCTTATCGAGAAAAAGGCTTTATGGGGTTGATACAATGAATAGGGGCAGGTATTTATGTAGCATCAGCAGTGAACCTGGTGGTATACAATCTTGATAGCACCTTGTCAAGAGACAAGGAAGGGAAACATACAGAGAAACAGGGATACATACATTCCTGTTTTACAAATGGAGAACTGAGGTTGAGAGAAGTCTTATGAGCCAGAGACCTGCCCCCAAAATTATGATTGTATAGCACCAGGGACATTACTGATGCTATATAAATACATGCCCCTATTGATTTTATCAACTGCATAAAAGCCAAAGACTGACAGGTCCATGTATGGGCAATTAAGCTATGTGGAACTCACTTGCTTGTTGCAGAGGCATGAGAAAATGCAGCACCAAAGAGAAGATTAAATTAGCTTTGCACTACAGCTGAAACGGGTACCTGATTTAGTACTCAGTGGTTATACCTGCAATATTGTAAGCTGCCCCAGGCTACCTGATGGCAGGTGGTGCGGCGTATTAAATTGAAAAATAAAAAAAATATTAAAATAATTTGAAGTATCATGTTGGGTACCTGATTACCCAACAAATCAGGTTTAGAGGTTACCAGTTACCGGTCAGTAAATAGTAAATCGGTACGGGAAAGTAGTAAGAATTTGGGACAGTAACTAAAACCATTGTGCTGAAAGTGATGGTGATGGTGGTGGGGAGAGCGAGGGAGGTGTCGGCCCCCCTGATTGGGGGTTCGCCCTCCTGTAGCTCAGCAGGTCCGGAGTCTGGGGGTGGTGCTGGACACGGATCTCCGTCTGGAGCAGCAGGCAGAGGGGGTGGCGAAGGCTGCCTTCCGCCAGTTGTATCTGGTGCGGAGGTTGCATCCGTTCGTCTCCGGCCCGGACCTGGCCTCCCTCGTCCATGCCTTCATCACCTCAAGGCTGGACTACTGCAACGCGCTCTATGTGGGGCTGCCCTTGTTCCTGATCTGGAGGCTGCAGCTAGTGCAGAATGCGGCGGCTCGTCTCCTTACTGGAACAGGTCGTCGGGACCACATAACACCTGTGCTCCGAGCTCTGCACTGACTGCCAATCGCGTGCAGAGCCAGGTTCAAGGTATTGGTGTTGATCTATAAGGCCCTTTACGGTCTCGGCCCCTTATACCTCAGGGATCACCTCACCCTCCGTGCCCCAGAGCAGCTCCTTCGGTCTTCCGGGGGGTGCCTTCTTGGAGGTTCCCCATGTTAAGCAGGGGGCTACAATGGAGAGGACATTCTCGATGGCCATGCCGTGCCTTTGGAATTCCCTCCCGGAGGAAGCTCACCTGGCCCCGAGCCTTTTAACATTTGGTCGAGTTTGTAAAACCTGACTGTTCGCCCAGGCCTTTGGGGAGGGTGGGTTTGTGGGTTTTTATCCTCCTACCCTTCTCTATTACTCTTTATTATTTTTGGCCTTTTCCTGTTTCTATTTGTAAGATATTTTATGACTGTTTTAAAAATATTTTAAGGTTGTTTTATTGGAAATTTGTTAGCCACCCCGAGCTGCTTGCAGGAGGGGTGGGGTATAAATTTATTAAAATAAATACATAAATAAATAAATAAATTCAATATGCGAGGACTGGAAGTTGGTAAATTGGGACATTGGTTAACCCACTGGGCACTAATCAGGTACCAATCAACATCCAACGGTGGCAGGTCCTGTACCACAAATTCAGTGGGTTCTCATTTGAGCTCTAGTTTAGTTTGCACTATGATGGCATTTTATTCTTTGAACTTGTTGATGTTCCCCTTCCTTGATGGTTTGCATAGAACGCCTTTTGCCTCGAAATTCACCAAAGCCCAAGCTTGAGTATCTTTCAGAGGCACTGTAAGACAGTCTTATTTGGCCATGTATTTGGTGGGTAGGGAAGAGTTAGTGGTGAGGGTGTTCATGGAAGCTTTATACTTTATATTGAATTGTGTTTAGTTTATTGTGTTTTTATTCTCTATTTATTTTGTAATCCACCTTGAGCCTTAGGGATAGGACAGGCTAAAAATCCAAATAAATTAAATCAATGGAAATAATGTATGCAAGTGAAAACCTATTAAGGCCTGGAAAATGGTCATTTTAGTAGGTATAGTAAAGCAAAATCTGTGTAAAACCTAGCACAAAATATGATAACGACATGAAATTGGGCATTCTTACACACACGTTAAATTTCTGGACTTTTCAATCTTCTGGGTTTACAAGTCCGCAAGTAAGTTCTGGATTCATTTTTCACACACACACTGCCTTGAGGCAGTTCCTGAATGCATTCTTCACACAAACACAGAACAGAGACAGCCTAAAATAGCCGCAGCTGTAGATGTGACAGGCTGCCATGGAAACCAAGTGACCACAGCTGCCTGGAGCAAAGCAGTTTACCAGGAGAACTTTCAGACTGAACTCGGTCTGTTCGGTTGACCGAACTGAACTTCCGAACCGAACTCGAATTTCAAGCCAAACCTAACCGAATTTCCAAACTGTGTTCTGTTCGCCCATCCCTAGTGGNAGTTCTACGCACAAGTTCAAAGAGCCAGGTGTTTAAGATCTGGGTGAGTGATCTAGACAAACAGAAAGTACAGGATGTAACAGCAAACATCCAGGAGAAATGTGTGTGTAAAAACACTGGGGATGGGCGAACGCGGTGCAGAAGTTGGGAGTTCAGACTGAACTCGGTCTGTTCGGTTGACCGAACTGAACTTCCGAACCGAACTCGAATTTCAAGCCAAACCTAACCGAATTTCCAAACTGTGTTCTGTTCGCCCATCCCTAGTGGCAGCACACACCAAAAAACCTGGTTTTGAATGGCCGAACTTGGTTCGGAAGTTCAGAATTCGACCGAACTCGGTTTGTTCGGTCGACCGAACCGAACTTCTGAACCGAAATTGAATTTCAAACTGAACCAAACTGAACCGAATTTCCAAACATGAATTTCAAACTGAACCGAACCGAACTGAATTTCCGAACTCCGTTGTGTTCGCCCATCCCTAAAAAACACCCATTGTGTCTTCACCATGTTGCAGCATTTTTCAATGTAAAGTGAATTTCAAGCATTAATACTAGTAACACAACAGTGGGTACTGCTGAAAAAATGTGTGCATTATCCATCAGCTCATGCGCCTCAATAAACTATTCAAATGCCACTCAGGCAAATAGGAGGGGGGGAGGAATGAATGACACTAGAGCTGTGTCGCTGGGTGATAACACGACGTCCAGGTTTTAAGACAATGACAAATTCCTTTGCATCCAGCTGCGAAAGAATTATACACATTGAAACTAGGCTGGACTCATGTTCCAGGACTCGCTAGCTTCCTGCAGGCCTTGCTGATATCAATATTTTAAATGATGCCTATGTTTTGCCAGGAGCTCCGAAACAAATTACATGAGCAGGCATGGTGCAATCATACCTTCATCCCCCCTCAGTGTGTGTGTCTCACCATGAATTCAAAAATCAAACAAAAATTAACATCTTCAATTTGAAGTCAATTATCTCCAAATAATCTCCAATTATCTATTGACTTTTCCCCACTCCCTAGTTTATTTGGGTAAAATATATCAAATATATAGAGCTCTAAAAAAAATGTTTTAAAGGAGCACTAAAGAGAAGTGTGCTTTTATGTTAAAGTCACTTCTGTGAACACCTGTGAACTGTGGAGTTTAATTGGGCCACATCTGCTGCCGACTTTGTGAGAGCTGACTGATTATCCGTCCCTGCATTGTGTTGATTTGTCTTTTTCTTTCATTCTTTTCTGTTTTTTCTCTACAGATTAAGGAGGGCTATACGTTTGAGAAATGAATGTTCTAAAATTCTGCAACATGTGCAAAATATGGTGCCTCGTGAATGAAGTATTTTGGAAGCAGACAGATACACATTTTATTTTGACTTATTACTGTGCCCTATTCTGAGGGCTCAGGTCAAGATATAACACAAACAAAATTCAGTATAAAAAGTAACCCCTAAAACACCCCCTCTCTAGAGCCTATCCCCACCCACCAAACGCCTGGCCAAATAAGGGCTCTTTTAGAAGAGTGGGACACTGTTGCGCAACCTGCTCGCGCAATATTTCAAAGTCCCGGAAGGCGGGATTACACGAGACGGAAGTAGGGGATCACGTGCATGCAAGGCGGTCGCGCATTGTTTGCTGACGTCGAATTAAATCACTGACACATCGACCCTTAGGGATAGGACAGGCTAAAAATACAAATAAAATAAATCAATGGAAATAATGTATGCAAGTGAAAACCTATTAAGGCCTGGGAAATGGTCATTTTAGTAGGTATAGTGGGGTCTAGAGATGTGGGGCAGTCAATGAGAAGGCCTCACTGTGGGCTTTGGCTGCATGTACTTGGAGCCATGTTGGGATTAGCAGGAGGCTGTTCTCGGCTAACCTTAAGGATTGTGATGGAGCACAGGGGAAGAACAAGTCCAGCCTACTCACTGAAGAAGATGGCCACTTGCCTAAGGTAAAAGCCTTCCAGGAGTAAAATTGCTGCCGTTGCCATGGACAGCAACACCAGTGTTCCCCACTTCCTCCAGCACTACTGTAGTAGAGTGTATGCACCCCCTGTATTGTCCAGATCCAGCCCAAAGGGAATACTCACGCCATATTCTTTTATTCACAAGTTGCACATCCACAGATTCTCCTCACAGCTGTCCCCCTGGGATCAGTACTTTGGTCTACAGGAAAAGCATTCCTCCACTTCCCATGGCTCACTGCAAAATGGCATGGCCTCAGAGTACTGGTGTACAGAATAGCAACAAAAAAAATAATAATTTGTGAGTGTTACCGAGGTTACAAGTACCTGGTCCAAGTCTTTGGCCATCCTTTGGAACCATGGCCAAAGACTCGGTGTGTGGAACTCAGAACTCGGAACTCAGCGCATAGACACATGGCAGAGACACCAAAACCACACCATAACTGGCAAATGTGCCCCCGGTGCCCCAGCTGGAAGCCATTGCCCCCACTGCTTTCCCAAATAAACCTGGGGTGGGGGTGGAAAACGCAAAGCCAAAGCGGGGGGAGGGGAGAGGAAGAGAGAAGAATCAGAGAAGAAATCCCAAAATTTAAAAATAAGGGGTTTTTTTGTAACCCCCTGTATGGCAAAAAGTTAAATAACCCACAGCATTGCCCTCTACCCAAGCACCCACTTTAAAATATAAAGAGCAGGAACCTCCATTATTGCCTCTATGGCCAGCCACACACACACCCTTTAAAATGTTGTGTCCGCAACGTGAAGAGTGCAAATACAAAACTGAAATACTTACCTACACAAGCAGCTAGCAGCAGTGTAGCACACAGCCAGATCACTAAAGAGAGTAAATAATGTCCAAATGCCCACTTTTGTTTGTCCCTGGCAGCCAATTAAAAACTGTCCTGTGTTGCTTGTCCTTCTCCTCCCCCCCCCCACCTGTCCCCTCCCATTACCTCTGTGCCTACCAAATAAGGCAGTAAGTTTAGTTTCCAAGCTCAGTGAAGGTAAGATCAGGGGTGAGTCACTTAGATCACATCAGGGGCGCCCATGTCCTGTTGACTCCTGGCCAAAGAAGGCACACAGCAGTGCAGAGGAACACTTAATCAAGTGGGACCGAGCGGACTGAGTACCGGACTTATTCCTCAGAACCTCAGAGGTACCGAACCGAGTGCTGTGATTCTCGAAAAGTTCTGAATAAATTTGAAGACCGAGTTTCAACATTACATCAGAGCCCCCAGAAGGTCATGTGGCCAATGGAAGAAAGAACCTGCCTTAAAGAGATAGACACCTGATGTACCCTGGCCTGCTTCCTAGATTTACACCCTGCAAGGACTCACTATTATATCTGTTATAACTGCCTACTGCAATTCTGCTGCTATCCTTAACCTCTGCATCTTCCTTGAGCCTTACTACAGCAATGTTATCAGCCAGGGAAAACTGAAAACAAAATTCTCACAAGGGAAATTTCTCCCCTCAACCTGCTGGGAAGGACTGAGGCAGAGATGGTGGGAAAGCCTATGGTAAAAACTACAGAAGGGGTTTTCATGTATAGGTGAGGTTTTGGGAAATGATGCAAGAATGACAATTTCAGCAGCAAGTCACTATCAAACACACCTTGAGGAGCAAGAGGAGAACAGACTGGAATAGTATGCAGGGATAGACAAATTACAATGGGCAAAAACAGACAAGTGCCTCCCCCACACATTACTAGGGATGTGTGAACATGGTTCGGATGTTCAGAGTTTGGCCTGAACTCAGTCAGTTTGGACACCTGAACCAGAGGCCTGAACCAGACGTGGAACCCCTGAACATTTTGGGCGCATTCAGGTGGGAAAAAACTGGCTGGCAGGCCCGGGGTGGGGCATCTGAGGAGCAGACTGTGGTAAGGTGGGTGCAGCAAGTAACAAAAGTCATTGCCCTCCCCCCTTCCAATTTGTTCTGATCTAGCCACTGATCCAGTCAGCAGGTGTTTTCAGAACTCTCCCTCTCCCAGCAGATTGTGTTCCTCCCAATCCATTGCCATCCTCCTCCTATTTCACCCATTTCCACACATTTACCTCATAGTTTCATTTATTTAGATTAGATTAGATAGATTTAGGTGTTATACCCTGCCTCAGCTTGTCTTCTGCTCATGCCAAAGTGCCTGTCTGCCTGCCCTGTGCGCAAAGCTCAAACCCTGCCTCAGCCTGCCTTCCCTACTGCTTCTCATGCTATGATGCCTGTCTGCCTGCCCTGGTTGCCAAGCTTGAACCTTGCCTCAGCCTGCCTTCCGATGCTCATGCCAAAATGTTGTCTGCCTGCCCTGTGGGCAAAGCTTGAACCCTGCCTCATCCTGCCTTCCTAGCCTACGTGGCACTAGGGGTTTGGTTCGGCGTTGCCTCCTGCCAGCATCCTCCACTGCCACGCAGGGCACTGGAAGGCCTGCAGTCCAGGAGGCTGCAGCGGTCTCTGCTGCAACTGCAGGAGCAGGTGCAGGTGCTTCAGAGTCAGATGTTCATCATGGGCCACCAATGTCCCCCATTATTCATGTGATCCCTAGCAGTCCAGGGCTGGTGGATCCCACCCCGGCTGCTAGAGGCAAGGCCCAATCCCCGGGCAATGGCAGCAGGGAGAGGAGTAGCAGTAGCAGCAGCATCAACAGCGTCTATAGAGGGCACAAGGAGAGTGGCAGCAGCATGGGAAGTCGATCAGCCTCAGGGTCAAAGTATTCCCCTTCATGGGACATATCTCAGATTGGGGACAGCGAGGCAGATATTAGTCCTGTGGAGGAGATGTCTGGTTCTGATGCGATGGCTGTCCCTCCAAGAGCTGTGTCACCACCATGTTCTTCCCCTCCCATCAGCGCTGTCAGTGGTGAGTCACCCAGTGCAGGCCAGAAGAGCTTGTTGAGATCCGGCAAGTAGGATGCAAGCCTGCAATGCCCGGCCAAGTAGGGGTGTTAGGCACCAAGCCCTGGTCAGGGCTCTGCCACTGCTCCACCGATGCCAGTCAGCCTTGCAATGCCCGGTCAAGTAGGGGTGCCAGCCACCAAGTCCTGGCCAGGCCTCTGCTGCTGCTTCACCACTGCCAGCCAGCCTGCAATGCCCAGCCAAGAATGGGTGCCAGCCGCAGCTACTGTGCCCTGGAAATCCAAAGTCCTCTGCTGCTGCCGCTGCTGTCCCATGGGTACTGTGGCCTGGCAATCTAATTTCTGTTGTTGCTGAGACTGCCACTGCTGTGCCATGGGTACTGTGCCCCAGCAATCAAATGTTCATTGTTCCTGCCTATTCTGATGCTGCCTCTGCTGTGCCACGGGCTCTGTACTCTGGAAATTCAATGTCTGCTGCTGCTGCTTGTCAGTCATTTGCTCCTCACTCTTGTAGATGGGCATAGCTCAGATGAGTGCACTGGCGGGTGGGGGGTGAGTGTCCACAAGATTTACCACTGGGCAAGGCTTGTCCAATTTGCAGTAGAGCTTCTTGATATCGGTCGAGTACAATGTCAGCCTGCAACGCCCAGCCAAGTAGGGGTGCCATACTGGCCATACCATGTAACGCATTGGTGGCAGGTGCCATACTACAGGGCACCCACTCAGCCACACACAGAGCGCTTGCCAAAAATCCAGGCAGCCAAGTAAGGGTGCCAGTCACCAAGGCTTGGCCAGTCCTCTGCCACTGCTCCACCTATGCCTGGCAGACTGAAATGCATGGCCAAGTAGGTGTGCATCCCTCTAAGAGCTGGTGTGGATGTGTGCATGCATGCTCCTGTGAACTACCCATCTCCACTGATCCCCGATGCACAGAGGCATTGGACAGAATGTAGGCGCCTCCATGCATGGAGATTGGTGGAGGTCGGTGGAGATGGGTGTGCATCCATGTGACGAGCCACACACACATTGCACACCCACCATCCCATCAGTTCCATTCGTGCTCATTTCAAATTTTCATATCAGTTGCTTTTTAGTTTTCCCCTCTATCTGGAGGTTCCTGGCTTGTGCCTCTTTTTCCAATTCTGGCTTTGAGAGCTTGGTGAAATGCTTTGGCAGCCCTACTTTGGTATCTGTCCCTGATACCCGAAATAAAAACTAAAACAACAAAGTGCCACTCTGTTCCAAGATTTGTTTTTTTTCCCTCAGAGTTGAGTTCCAGATGGTCACTGGCAACTCATTCTCTCTAGATATGGGATTTACTCCCCTCTGAGGATACCAGTCGCCTGGCTATCTTCCTCTTATACCTGTCTATACATGGGTACACCAAATGAGCATAACCCTTCTTGTTTTGGGCACCACTGTCACAGGTTGGAGATCTGCACCCCCACTTTACCGGGTTGGAGTGACTCAGTTTCCCTTGCTCACAACCCACTTGAATCAGTTTTTCTATCTGGTTGATTCAAGCCTGCAGCTGGGACAACCCCTTTGCCACCTGAGGGCCCGATCCTTCCCATTTACAGACTCTTTCTCTCTGGGGTCCCCAGTATTTAGGCACTGGTGCTCAGCGTGTTTCCAATGTTAGACACAGACACTTCTTCATAAAGATAAGAAGAAAGTTTATTGATTTACATAAGCAGGATAGTTGATACAGAGTGATAACAAGAAATCAAAGGAAAATGTAACACATTCCTAATCTATACTAATTGAGTTCCTAGATAAGAATCTTACCCTACGAAAGTCCATTTAGATTCTTCTCAGTCCTTGATGTAAGTGACTGGGTCTTCAGTCTTAGAGTTGCTAGAAAGCAAAGTCTTTCCTCTCAGTCCATAGTTCCAGCAGTCTTCTTGCTGGTAGGTTCCAGGATGCAGATGAGATTGTTCAAGAAGGCTACTTCCTCCTTTGTCTCATCTCCCTTTAAATACCTTTTCATGTTCCTTTGTTTGTGTTTTCCCACTCATGAGCATCACATAGGCAACCCCGGCAAACAGGTCCATTTGCATCTCCACAGGTGTCTGTCTAGCTGTGGGGATGAATCCACAATCTTTTATCTCTTTGCCTTTCCTGGAGTTTCCAGCTCTTAGTTTACCATATCTGATTACCTGCCCTGAGTTTCACAGTTCTCAGTTTTATGTACATGATTACATGACATGAGTTTCACAGTTTTCCCATTTCATACATGTTGAACCTTTTGCTTTACATATTTACTAGGGTTGTAGCCTATGTGTAGGCCAGTATCACATGTGTGTGAGCCTATGTTCCTTCGTGACACACCCATTACCCCCTCCCGCACCACAGCTCCTCACAGCCCATTTGAAAATGGTCTAAGTCTCAAGATGGGGTCACAGTGTCACAAATTTTGCAAACCACTGCCCTGTAATAATTACTAGCTAGGCATAGGGTTACTGCAGTGGGAAACTACTGAAAACATTCCTTGATTAGATATAGGGCTGAAATGAGTTCCAAAAAGAAATGGGTAGACCCATCAGTTATACCCTACTCAAACCAAAAATAATGGGTTAGGTAGCCACCAGTATTTTTATGTTCTATTCGGTATTCATTTTGGCTATTTTGAATTGATTTGATTGCGGGGGTGGGGAGGTTTCAGTTCTGTTATTTTGAAATCTTGCTCATTTCAGTATGTTGGTTATGGCATTTAAGCAATATTATTTATTTTTTTATTTTTTTATGTATTATAAAAAATGTATGCCACCCTCTCCTGCTAAAAGCTTCTCAGGGCAACTAACAGCATATTAAAACAGATTAAAATAAACAAGAACAATACAGTTATAACCCCACAATAAAAACAAGTTACCCCCTACCCCTCCCTCGCCCAACCCACCAACCCCATCTCCCTCAGGAAACACATGGCTGAACAGCCAGGTCTTACATTGTATACTAAAAGAGGGGAGGTCTGTGGCCAAGCGGACTTCCAGTGGGAGGGAGTTCCACAGCCATGGCACAGCCACAGACAATGCCCTCCAAAAGGTTGATATCTGAGAAACCCAGGGGACCTCGAGGAGGGCGCCCCCGATCAACCGCAGGAGTCCATCCAGGATCCGGAGGGTGAGGCAGTCCCGCAGGTAGGTGAGGCCTAGGTCATTTAGGGCTTTAAAGGTCAACACTAACACCTTGAATTGGGTCTGGAAGACTATCATCAGCCAGTGCAGAGAGCGAAGAACTGGCATAATGTGCTCGTGTCTGCCCGTCCCCATTAGGAGACGATCCGCTGCGTTCTTCACCAGCTTCAGTCTACGAACCGGCACCAAGGGTAGCCCTACATAGAGTTCATTACAGTAGTCCAGTCTCGATATAATAAAAGCATAAACAATTGTGGCCAGATCCGAGTCAGAGACATATGGCTGAAATCGACACACCACATGTAATTGGAGAAATGTCCCCTTTGCCACAGCCATCACCTGGACATCCAGGCAGAGCTGTGCATCCAGGAGCACCCCCAGACTCCAAACCTGAGATACCAGGGCAGGACGTACCCCATCAATGATGGGGGTCACCACTCCCCCGGCCTTCCGCACTACCATCACCTCTGTCTTGTTGAGATTTAATTTCAGGCGGCTCGTCCTCATCCAATCCCCCACAGCTGCCAAACGCCGGGTAAGCACCAAGACTGTCGGGCCTGGGTTGGACGAAAAATAGATATATAGCTGGGTGTCATCAGCATATTGATGACACTGTACACCAAACTCCCTAACAACCTCCCCCAAAGGCTACATATACACACTGAACAGGAGAGGGGACAAGATAGAACCCTGCTGGACCCCAAACGTGAGACCCCTGGGAGAAGATGAAAAATCACCCAGGACCACCCGCTGGGTTCTCCCAGTCGGGAAAGAGCAGAACCATTCAAGAATGGTCCCACCAATCCCTGCCTGGTCCCATAGCCAAGTCACGAACAACTGATGATCAAAGGTATCAAATGTAGCCGACAGATCTAACAGGATCAACAGGGTCGAACGACCCTGGTCCAACTCACGGGAGAGATCGTTGACCAAAGGCACAAGCACAGTCTCTGTGTCATAACCCAGACGAAAGCCCGACTGTGAGGGATCGAGAAAATTAATCCAGTCCAGATGCTCCTGCAGCTGCCAAATATATTAGCACTATATTCACAATTGCCAAAAATGGCATAACTAAAATACCAAAATGTCTGAAAAACCAAAATAACCAACCACCACCACCCAAAAAATGAAGTGAAACACCTAAAAAACTGAATATGTGAGTATGCATTTGGTTGTAAATATTATTCAAGTACTTGAATATGAATATGAAAATGAAAATGCTAATAATGCTCATGATTAATAAACCCACTACCTGTTTCAGCTCCACTTAGATAGGAATGTAAGCCATCTGATGTGCTCTACAGCTACCAAAATAGAGACACCATGCTGAAAAAGAAAAAAAATACAAAAGAACCTATAAGCAAAGAAAAAAGGAAGGAATTACAAAATGTTATAAAGGGGGGAATAGAAACACTTAATCATCGACTTAACTCCAAACACTGAAGTCAATAAGAATTTTACCCTTCATTTTAATGGGAGCAGTTAGCCCAGTGCTGATCTCTTTTTTTAAATTCCATCCTAAATATTACAGGTGCATATCACGTAGGAAGATAGTGGGGACCCAGGTGTCTTAAGAAGGAGAACATGGGATGGTCCTACAAAGAAATATGTTGACACCTAAATCAAACAGTGGATGTTACCAGAAATAACAATAAGCATGTGCAAAATGCAAATCCAACTGATGTTGAAATGAATGATGTCATCCTGGGTGCATAGTCAGTTAAACAGATGTTTATGCTACTGTGTGTTTGCAGCTACCCAATAATTTCCTACCACCAGCTGTTTTCTTATTGGTGGGGGAGAAGCTTTCCATCACCTTCAGTTCCTTTCCCTGCATGTTCAGTGTTCTCTCTTCACCCCGATCCCCATCCCCACTCACCAGAAACACCAGGTGTTACCTAATGTGATGCTGGTCCACCTGGTCCGCTCTGGTCCACCTGGGCCAATGCTGAACCCCACCCATCTGTTCTGGGCTCGCCAGATGTGGACCTGCTTCAAAACCCAGTGTGGTTGGCAACCGACTTGGAAACGTGGGCCTGGAATGAACTGGTGGTGCTGTTTCCTGGCCAGGAGAAATCAACATGTAGTGCTGGGTGATTGTTCATCTTCTCCCTGGGATCTCACATGTGGAGTCTCACAAGGTTCCATCTTATCCCCTCTCTTGTTCAACATGTACATGCAGCCTTTGAGGGAGGTCATTAGAGAGTTCAGTGTAAGGTGTCATCAATACGCTGATGACACATAACTGTACCTCTCTTTTTCATCTGACCCAGTCCCGGTGCTTACTCAGTGTTTGTCAGCTGTGGGGGATTGGATGAGGGTGAGCTGCCTGAAGTTGAATCCCGACAAGATGGAGGTGATGGTTGTGGGAAGAGCCAGGGGAGTGATGACCCCCATCATAGAAGGAGTCCCCCCCCCCGGTGTCTCAGGTCCATAGTCTGGGGGTGCTCCTAGACCCAAAGGTCTGCCTGGATGTCCAGGTGGCAACTATGGTGAAGGGCGCATTTCACCAATTACATCTGGTATGAGAGCTTAAGCCATATGTCTCAGACATGAATCTTGCCACTATCATCCATGCTTTTATTACCTCAAGATTGGATTATTGTAATGCGCTTCATGTGGGGCTACTCTTGGTGATGGTCCAGAGACTGCAGCTGGTGCAGAATGCATCAGCCCATCTCCTTAGGGGGACTAACATTACATCAGTGCTCCGTTCCCTGCACTGCCTGCTGCTAGTCTTCCAGGCCCAATTCAAGGTGTTGGTTTTGACCTTTAAAGTCTGGACCTCACTTATCTGCAGGACCACCTCACCCTCCAGGTCCTGGATTGGCCTCCGTGGTCTGCCGGGAATGCCTTCCTTGTGGTCCCCCAAGTTTCCCAGGTGTCGACTATGAGGAGGACATTCTTGGTGGCCGCACCGCAGCTGTGGAACTCCCTCCCACTGGAGGACCACCTGTCCTCAGACCGCCCCACTTTCCATAGACAGTGCAAGACCTGACTGTTCTGCTGGGCCTTTAGTGAGGGAGATGGGTGATGGGTGGGGGGGTTGGGTAAGGGGTGGGATATTTTTGTCTGCTCGGCCAGGGTATTAACGTTTTATTGTGTTAACTTTCTATTGTATTCGATTGTTTTTGTGATGTTGTAAGTCACCCTGAGATGCATGAGCAGGAGGGAGCGGCATAGAAATATGAGAAATAACAAACAAGCAAAACAAATAATAAACAAACAAAACAAAAAAACAAATGAACTGGGCCTATGATCCAGCCCTGCAAACTGCCCAAGCGAGCAAGAATGGGCCAAACCGGGTGGGTGCATCTGTTTTCACACCCACCTGCCCCCCCAGCATAGGGTTGCCATGGCTGCCTGTTACTGACAGCCATGGCTGCCCATCATGGAAGAGGGCAGGGTACTGGCTGCAGCGCAGGGATGGAGAAGGCCAGCCATGTGTCACTCCCTGCCCCGCTTCCCTGCCAGGTCCAACCACGGGGATGTATGTTCCCACTGCTGTAGCTAAGCCGACCAGGGGTAGCCCTCCCCACCCCCAGACTGGATAACAGCCACTCATCACATCAGTTAACACCTGCCATGGTAATGTGTAGGAACTAGATGAGCCCATCAAGGTCCCTTCACAATACTTAATGTTTCCATGGACTCTGGATGGCCATTGGTCAAAACCCCGTAGCAAAGTGTTGCACATCTCTAAACATAACCGCAGCTACGTATTAGCAGCAGATCCCTAACGGTGGACTGCAGCAGAAAACAGAGATGCTATGCTTTTTCAGGCTATATTCTTTGTTTATTTAAACATAATTCAAGACATCCTTACCTTGAACAGAGGTGATCACATGTGCAGTTCCCTCTTCTAGGACCTTCCTTGACAGAAAGACTTAGACCTCTTTATTCCAATCCCTCTTGGACTCTGTCTGCTTAAACACACAGTTCACTCCTCCTTCCCAAAACCTTGACTTTTGTATGTGGAAAATTCCCAGGCTAAAGTTACTCTTCTGGCAATATAAAGGAACCTCAGAAAGGTTAAAGAGCTCATGATGAAAAAGGAGAGCACCTTAAACCAAACAGGCTCGCAATGTCTGACAGGGTTAGTACAAAGACAAGAGCAAGTGTTCCCTTCTCAAAATACCTAACTTTTGGTCCAGTCTCCTCTGGTTAACAATTTCATACTTTCGCTATTGCAAGATCAGTGCTGACAATTTTCCATAGTTTCTGTCACTTTGGGGGACTTTTCATGACTTTCCAAGACTTTTCAGGGTTATCCAGGAATTTTCAGAACTTTTGGGGACTGTTCTTTTGCATCACATTTCTGGTACTTTTGCATCCATTTCCAGGATTTTTGCATCACTTAGCTGGAATAGAAAGCATAAACTGCTAAGCATAGATGGAAGCCACTCAGTTCATGTTGCATTCAAATAGTGAAAAACAGTAAAAAAAAAAACAGTGGAAAAGCTGGTACGTTTCCTTGTTGTGCAAATGAAGGTGAATGACCTGTTTCCAATGGTTGGCCTGTTTCGCGGTGTTGGCTCGTTTCAGGCTTAATCTGAGTGTGACTCCTAATAGAATGATGAAACATAACATAAGGATGAAATGGAACAACGTGCAGAGAGCAAAGAGAAATGTGAAGGGTAAAGCCGTATGTTTTAGTCCCATACTAATACTTGGCCTAAAAAAAACAGTGTTAATACAAATGCTAACACTGGATGCTACACTAATAGATTCATAATTCTCCAGATGGGACAGTGGCTATCCAAATTCCTATGGTCACATTTCATTCTATAATTTGCTACGTTCCAAAATGTGCATGGCTCCTTAGAGAGTTTGAATCAGAATGCTGACTGATTACTACCTTTCACCATAGATGGCTATATCCATTGAGACTAATCCAACCCATGTAGAAAATAATTCCCAGCTGATTTATGCACATGGACAAAATGTTAGGTACGGGTTTTTGTTTTCCCTGTTATTCAGTTGTTTGTCCTCTTGAAATCTGGGTTACCATCAACCAAGGACTGTCTGCTGGGGACATATTTTTAGAACAGCAAGTGGAAAAATAACCCTGCTTCCTGTAAAATTTCAAATAAAGACCAACTAATCCTGACAAATTTGACAATCTGCGCAGGACAAAGTTGCCTAGTGGAATGCAGGACAGAACTAAAAGAATAATGAAAACAACACTGCTAATGGGCGAGATGGGGTTTTCTTTGTCCACCCCACCCCCAACATCATTCACGAGTTTCCTTTTTGATTTTACTTCAGTGATTCTGTGAGAAGTTACACAGCTTATCTCCACAGTAAAGCTCTGGAGGAAATTGTGAAAACTGCTTTCTCTTTACAAGCAAGTATGCCATTTCCATAACATTATGAGGCTCCACCTGATGAGTAAATATGCTGGTAATAGAAAAAGAAGGAAATAGGAGTTGTTCTCTAGGCTGGAATATTCTTTTTCCTCCTTGTTACTTTGATTTCACCATTAGATCAGTATTATACGCAGGTTCATGCTTCTACTATTGTCTTAATAACAGAGGTATAGGCCAGGATATACTCTAGTTGTATTCAGAAGACAAAAGCAAAGTTTTGCCACTGACATAAGCAGAAGATTTGAAAGGCTCATGAATACCCAAGCCAGGTGACCGACTTTGTGCTCATTAGTGCTGACAACTCTGTCATAGGGAATCTTTAAAGTCAGCTTGGAGGCAGCCCTCCCAATGAGCATGGGCTGGAATTTTTCTTTAGAGCATGAATGGGAAGGTTTCTCCCCACAGAGAGTAAACTCTGAAAATTAGTAAAATCTCCAGTGGCCACACCGAATTTCGATGTGGGGATGCTTACGAGATGAGCTCAGGGGGAGAGATCGTGGATCTATGCCATGGTACTACTTCCTATCCTTGTGTGCCCGCCCTCCTCTCTGCTCACTTATCTTGAGCTCAGTGCTTAGTGGTGGGAACTGGATCCATGGGTGTGTTTCAGGAACTGGAAAAGGGCCAAATAAGGACTAGTCACAGGCAGCATTTGCCCCCCCTCCCCCCCCAAGCCTGAAGTTCCCTACCACAGCTTTAGAGCCTTGATTGGGCTTTGGAATAAAGACAGGAATTTTGTCTAAAAATAAATAAATAAAGTTTCCTTCAGAGCATGGCAGTTAGTGCAACAGAATCTGTTCTACTGCTAAGTTATCCTTGAATCAAACTGGGTGAACAGATCTTAACTATGAAAGAAAAATAACCACAGCCAAAATAAATAAAAAAATGGGGGCGGGGGGGAGTGACTGCTCTGAGGTATAAACTGGCTTTCTAGCTATAGGTAGAAGAAATAATCATGTGCAGAATAGATATGCTTGTGGATATACAGAAACTGCTCCTAGGGATGGGCGAACAGATCGCGGTTCGGGTTCAGCCGTTCGGTTCGGTTGCATCTGGTTCGTCCGTTCGGTTCGTCCGTTCGGTTCGGCTGCGTTCGGTTCGTCCGTTCGGTTAGTTCTCCAGGTTCGGGTTCGGTCGTTTGGTTCGGCTGTCCGGTTCGGGTTCGGCTGTTTGGGAAATGTTTTGTTATATGGGTGTTTTTGTTGTTTTTTATATGTTTTTTTGGTTTTTAATTTGCTTTTATATGGTTTTTTTGGGGTTTTTTTGTTTTTATATGGGGTTTTTTTATTTAATTTTTTTATCTAATATTATATATATATATATATATATATATATATATATATATATATATATATATATATATATATACACTAAATCTAACTGCTATTAACTCTTCTAAATGCTATGAACTAAGTGGATTATCTACTAAGTATACAGGCCTACTCCTACAAACACTAAAACTAAATCACTAACACTATCTCTATCACTAAGCTAACTCCTACAACTGTCTACTGTCCCCTACCTCTCTCTCTCTCTCTCTCTCTCTCTCTCTCTATCTATCTATCTATCTATCTATCTATATGGGATGGGGGAGAATCACAAACAACACAGGGTTTCAGTTTAAGGTTTAGGTACAAAACTGAAATTAAATTCAGTACAAAACTGAATTTCTGTACATTTCAGTACAAAACTGAAATTAAATTTAAAGCAATTTAATAATCCTACTCAACGCCTGCTGTTCAGGATCAGTGACTAGCTCAGAAGGTGTTGGGAAGGGGGGAGGCAGATAGTTTCATTTCTTGCAAGCCTCTCCACCCCTGGTGCCTGGAAGTCTGCTCCTCAGTGACTAGTACTACCCCTCCCTGTCACGTTTGACCTTACAGTGAACCTTTTTTTGCCACCCAAACTCACCCGAACGCTATCTGAACTGACCGAACATTTCAGCCATTTCGCCGTTTGGTGTTCGGTTCTGTTCTGTATGTTCGGCCATTTTGCTGTTCGGTGTTTGGTTCTGTTTGGTACGTTCACGTTCAGGTTTGGGTTTGCGTTCGGTAGTCCAAACAGGCCGAGTTCGGGCCGAACACCGAACTTCCGAACCGCGTTCGCCCATCCCTAACTGCCCCGATCACTGAGATGGAGATACTAGTAGATCTCTGCAGTGTGTCATTATTGAAGAGCATGACAAACAATGACAACGACCCAGTAGTGAGTGAAGTCTGACAGATGGTCAATAAAATCAAAATTGGCAGACATTTGTAACTAAAAGGTAGCATCAAAAGGCTTTGGACTTCTGACAACACTTCTGTTCTGCTCCTCTTTTGGGTCATAAAACTCAACATCCATGTTCAAGTGGTTTAAATGTAAAGGGTGTTTTAAAATTTAATTTAATTTATTTAAAGAGTCTATTCAGACAGTAAACATATTGTGATATTCCTAAGTTTCAGAACCCACTAATTCCCTTCAGTTGGGAACACCATGTCATTTCTATTCTTCCACCACACCATGCTGAGCTGTACCACAAAGCTTTTTATGCTAATGTGATGAGACACCACACAGTTTGATATGACGTGGAACAACACAGTGGTGAAAACTTATGGGCCGGCATAATTACTTTCAGCTAAGAATTATTAACTCGGTGAGCAGAACTTGGATCTAAATGCAAAAGAAAGGGATAAACAGATTAGATAGCTTTACCCAGAAAGTTTACAAGAACAGATACTCCATTGAGTGTAAACATATGGGTGGCAGCTTTACGTCTGCCTGCGCCAGCCTGTTTCACCTCCAGATTGGCTGGTCCATGTAAAGGACACACGCCAGATGGCCAAGCAGAACAGGCTGTGGCTGCTCCTGGGCAGCACTACTTATAGCACTCTGGAACATTCCGGAGCATGTTGCACAGAGCAGGCTGGTCAAACACAGGGCAACGACTGAACGTGGACCTGCTGCCCCATCTTTTGGGTGGACCCATACTGTAACTCCACGTCCAGATGTCCCTTTCCCCATTCAGTATTATGGGGTTGCAGGCACCAGCATAAAGTGTTGGGCGAGTGCCTGCCATTCTATGTTGCCACCGGGGGTGTGTGTGGGCCACACAGGCAGACTACGGGCTGGGAAAACCATGGGTCCATCTGTTGTAGACCCAGGTGGACCTGAAAGCAGGCAGATGCAGGGGTGTTCCCCTGGAGCAGCTCTGTGGCAGTCATGCTTGGAGTCTGTCTAAAAATACCCATTGTCTGACTGTCTTTCTGTCTCTCTCTCTCTGTCAGTTTAACAAACTGCTCACTTTAAAGTTTAAGGAATCGGGTCCTAGGTCAGGAGCTGCAACAGGAGGAGTCCCTAGTAAGGGACCAGAAGGTTGTCCCTACTTTTATTAGCATTTCTCCTCCTAAAAATGACCAATATTATTTGATGAATTGGGAGGATTGGCAGCGGAGGCAGGCTCTGACGCTATTTCGCCTATGGGTATTTCCCTCAGCAGTTCTTGAGGGTAGGCATCGTGGGATTCCCTGTTCTGAGCGTATTTGTGAATACTGTAAACTAGGAGTAACAGAATCACTCCCCCATGTTATTTTTGAATGTGCACGGTATGCCAGATGGAGAGTGAAGTACTTAAATAACTTTGCTCCCCATTGTCCATCCTGGCAGTATGATAGAACCCTAAAAAAATGTTTAGTGGTATCGATTCAGAGCTATCTGTGCAAGTAGCTAATTTTTGTTTTCAGGTTCTGCGGTTTAAAAAACAGTTAATCGAACATCCTTATCTAAACTGTTAAGTCAAGAAGCTGTTCGTGTGGGCTGTTCTATTTCCCCCCCTTTTTTGTTTTAATGAAATAGAGGCTACTATAATTTGACTATAATATTGGTTCAAGTAGGGTTCGAACTTAAGGCTCTATCTGAATTGTGTTTGTTGATATTTGTTTTTGTACCCCTATTTGGATAATGTATATCGTATTTGTATTGGACCATGTTATTGTTTTAGTCCTGAACCTAGCAACAGGAATTGTAAAGGGCCGAGTGGTGAGCATCTGTGCTCTTTGGGAGTGTCCGTGGGCGGAATCAGTGACCCAAGTCAGCTGAGGCATTTTTAAAAGGTTCCCGCCACTGGAAGTGGCATTGTGAGACAAGCGGCAGCAGACCTGGGCTCTTCGGGCAGATGGGCTGAGTGGTGAGCACCTGTGCTGTTTGGGAGTCAGTGGAGGCATGTTTAAAAGGCTCCCGCTGCCAGAGGCGGTGTTGCGAGATAAGCGGCAGCGGACCTGAGCTTTTGGGGCAGATGGGCCAAGTGGTGAGCACCTGTGCTGTTTGGGAGTGTCCATGGGCGGAGCCAGTGACCTGAGTCAGCAGAGGCATGTTTAAAATACTCCCGCTGCCAGAGGTGGCACCGGGGCCACGCGCCTAAGGGCTGCATCCGCATGGCCTTAGGCACCAGTAGGAGAAGCAGGAAGCCACCACTCTTCTTTCTCCAGTTTGCTGCCAGTCTGGGGTATGGCAGCAAACAAGAGGCCGAGACTATTGGGAGAAGAGAGGGTTTGCCCCAACTTAAACAGCACAAATTGGAGGAAAAAAATTGTCTGAGCTAAGACTCGAGTTGCTACTGAGGCAGGACCCCGACCTCCATCTCCGGAACTGCGATTGTCTAGCTGATTTGACCCATTGGATTCGGACCAATGGGGAGACGATTGTTTTGAGCTCCAATCCCAGCAGCAGGAGAAAAGAAGCATGCGTAAGAGAAAGCTTCCATTGAAAAACAATGAACTTTTATCCCTTACTCGTCTTATAACCCCAGCCTCCCTGGGGACAACTGATTTTAGTCCACCCACAGGTGAAGGTGGGTGAGACAGGAATTGGGTAAAATTCTTGGTGGACCAAATGGTCCTCATTGGAAGAACACTTGAGCATATATTTGTGCAGCTTGCTATGCTCATTAGTATTATTGAGGGCCAGAGGGGGCGTTCCTTAGGCGGGGATGGGGGGGGACCCTTATAAACCCCCACATTTAAAGTTTGGGTTTGGGCCCCCCAGCAGGGATTTGATATCTAAAGGGCGCCCAACCCATCCGACTCCCCCCCCCCATGGGAGGGGTGGTAGAGAGGGTTGTGGGCCGGGTAGAAAACGTTAGCTATTGTCGGCAAGCTATTGTGTTTACCGTTTTACCCATCCCATCTGGTTTTATCCCCCTATGGTCCACACCACGGTTGGTGGCTAGACATTTTGGAACACTTTTGCATTTTCCCTGCCATCCGAGGGACATAAAAGGCATCAGAATTCTGTATAGAGATCAGGATATGTTTAAGTGTCTTATTTCCTTTAGAAACAGCATGATACCTTACAATATTTGGAGTTCTGCCCATATTTTACACCATAATGGGATCCGGCTGGCTAAAATTTATATTAGTAAATCTTTACAGGACTGGGGTGGGATCTCTGACACGGGGCTGGGGAGGACCGGCAACAGGATTTCCCCATTCAGACCTGAGCCTCCATCAAGCGTGGAGGTCCTGGCCCCTTCAGCCCCAGACCAACTGCCCGATGCAATCCAGGGGCTTCAACCATCCCAGGGTAAGTCAACTAGGAATCCAAGGGGGAATCCCCCTAAGATTAGCCCTGCCCATCTCTTGGTTGAAGATATGGAGCTTGGAGGAGGGGGGATTTAAGCTGGTGTCTGCCACTCAAAGAGTCAATACCCTTGCAGTAGTTGACAAAGAAAATTTACAAACCCAGAGTGATGAACAGGGAATTGAGCCCTCTGTCACAGTAGGTCTGGGAGCAAGTTTGAAGAAGGGACTCCCAATTGATGTAGAAGTAAAAATTGTCCACTATGCTGCAAGTTATTCCCAGGAACTTGTCTGCATTGAAGGGGGAGAGGACCCGGGAAGGATGATTATCATTAACTCAGGCACTAGTCTCCCAGTGGAAACAAGTAATAATTGGGATACCTATCATGTATTGGAGGTCTCCGAAGTAGGCAGCCCCAATCTCCCCCTTCTCCGCAAACAGGATGTAGCGATGATGAATCACATGGGTGAGGTGTCACCTAATGTATAGCCCCATAACAAATTGGTTTCCTCCCGAATAAGAGCACAGTGGACCATTGTTTTCTCCTAGCCCACCTTGTAGAGAAGTATAAGGCAAGGGGTGTGGGCCTATTTGCTGTTTTTGTGGACTTTTCATCCACTTTTGATCTAATTAACCGAGAAAAATTGTGGGAAAAACTAGCTAGGACAAATATAGATGGGAGACTTCTGATGTTAATTAGATCATTATATACCGATACAGGCATGAAGGTTCGCCTTAATAACCTGGGTTCTCTCTCTCTAATGAGATCAAGGCCACGAGGGGGGTTAGGTAGGGGTGCATTTTGGCACCCTTGCTATTTAACCTTTATGTAAACGATCTAATAGTAAACTTGTGGGATGTTGGGGAGTATATGGCCCCTAAACTCAGGCTGCGGAGAATATCCCTAATAATGTATGCGGATGACACAGTTTTGTTGTCCACTTCAGGGCTAGGCCTAAGACGCTTGCTAAAGGACTTCTCTAGGGAATGTAATCTGCAGAATTTAAACATTAATTACAAGAAAACAAAAGTTTTGGTATTTAAACAGAAGTTTAAGCAGGAAGTCTGGCAAATAAACTCAACACCAATTGAGCAGGTTAAATATTTTAGTTATTTGGGAATAGTATTTTCTTATAATGGCTCTTGGATATCACATATCCAATCATTGAAGAAAAGTATTATAGGTCCAGTTGAAGCAATAAACAAATTTTTTGTTTCAAAAGGGGGGCTGAGGTTCGAACCAGCGTTAAAAGTCTTCAAGGCAAAAATTATCGCAAAAATAAGGTACGGGGCTTTGTTATGGGGTCATTCTTCTAGCACGCTAAAAACTCTAGAGCCAGTCTTCCATAATTTTCTGAGAAGATTAATCCAGGTCCCCAAATCAACCCCGGCAGTCCTCCTACGACTCGAGCTAGGGTTGCCGTCCCTAGAATCATACCTTTTGGAAACAGCCTTGGTGAAGGTGCTAAAAATCAGTGGTATGCCGGACAATGACCTTGCAGGAATTTGTCTATGGGAAAAATTGAATTGTGGTCCCTGTGGGTCTCCCTGGTGGGGAAAGCTTAAATTCAGCTTTGATAAACTTGGCTTGCCCTTCTGCTTTTTGAAGGCCTTCCCGTTTAAAGTAGCTAAATCCCTCCTGAAAGCTAGGATAAAAGACATTGATGGGTAAACCTCTCGGGCCTTAGTGCCCTTAATTAAATCATCCCCCCGGTATCAGTATTTGATTCCAGATGGGGAGGGGGTGAGCTATATTAAGGATGATCTGCCTTTCCAGCATAAAAGGGCATTACTTGCGCTGCGTTTACAGTTCATGCCATCGGCTGTGCTGGAGGGGAGGTTCCTGGGGGTCCCGTATGCGGACAGGATTTGTCCATGTTGTTCCTCAGGTATTGAGGATCTCCCCCATTACCTCCTAGAGTGCCCTTTGTATTCACACTTGCGCGCTAGACCGGTTGAAAATGCCCCTGAATTTATCTGTTGGGGAAAAAATCGAATGTTTGCTGGCCAATAGAAATCCCCTGCTTTCAAATGTACTAGCTCGCTTTGCTTATATAATGGAAATCACCAGGAAAAGGAAATTGGTCTTGATTGAGCAAGCCCATGCTGTTATGATTATGAACAATGAATCTTGATCTCTGTCCACTGCTTTAGGATGACAGATGAGTTGAGTGATGTTTAAGTTTTGTATTTGAATTTAAATTTTATTGTAGGTTTGTACTCAAATAATATGTTGTATCTTGTGTTGTGGTATTTGTATTATATATATTTTGTGTTGTTAATTTGACAATTTGTCACGGCCTAAGGGCCAGTACAATAAAGTTTGATTTGATTTGATTTGTCAACTAATGTAAATAAGCTACACATGTTCCAGGAAAATGTTGGCATTGGACAAGATGTGCAGGACATAAGGGGTGACTATCCCCCTAGTTATAGGGGGGAACTTTGTTCCCTCCAGTCCAGGGTGGGGCGGAATGTACCTGGGTCTGGAGGGGTGAAAGATAGTATCGAGTGTGACCACCTATGACAGAGGACGATGGGGAATTCATGTCTGTGAGAAAGCTCAAGGTGGATTGACCCCTTAGTGGGGGTGAGAGCCACCCCCTTAAGGTGATATCCTGGAATGTGGCAAGTTGGAAGTCCAGGGCACTAGACCCTGATGGGAAATGTTTCCTTTCTGGATTTGATGTAATTCTGGTCCAGGAAACTTGGGCTGTTGCCAAACCTGAATTCACAGGATATGAGGTATTCTAGCGAGGGGCACTCTCAGCCCAGGGCAAGGGCAGACCTAGTGGGGAAACGGCTTGCTTTGTGAAGATCTCCTCAGAGCTGAAGGTACTGGCCCTGCCACAAGACCCGCCAGGTGGTTGCAGCTGCCTTCTAGAAGTGGCTAACCAGTTATTTCTGGTCGTCTGTTTGTACATCCCCCCATCTAATTCAACATACTATAATGACACTGTCTGGACAAAATGGTCCTCTTTTCTTAAGTGTTTACAAAATCGGTTCCCAGAAGCAGGTTTTCTAGTTACTGGGGATTTTAATGCCCGTACAGGTTCATCAGATTTAGATCTATGCCAATCCGGGGGCTTTTGGATAGATGAGAGTGATGCTCTGCTGGAGCAAAGGATATCAAAAGATAGGGGACATATGGAAAGACTAGGGATAAAAACATTCAAGTGGATGCGAAGTCTTAGGTGCACGTGCTTGGCTTGGTTGCAGTTAGGCAGACAATGAATGCTTAGAGGCGAGTACTAGCGGGCGTTGGGAAAGGCAGCGAGGAAGAGGTGGGTTTTGAGGAGGGATTCGAAGGAATGGAGGGAGGGGGCAAGGTGGATGTGGGCAGGGCGGGAGTTCCAGGCATGGGAGGCAGCAAGGGAGAAAGGATGAAGGTGGTTAGGGGAGCGAGGGAGGTGACAGAGGAGGAATGGAGAGTGCGTGCAGGAGTGTGTAAGGAGATGAGGGCTGGGAGGTGGGGGCAGGTTGTGGAGGGTTTTGTAGGTAAATACCAGGAGTTTGGGAAGGATGCATTGGGGGAGGGGGAGCCAGTGAAGCGAGGAGAGGAGAGACTGCACATGGTCAAAGTGATGGGCTGAGTGGATGAGCCTAGCAGCAGATTTTTGGATGGAAATAAGGGGGGACATATGATAGCGGGGGAGGCCAGTAAGGAGGAGGTTGCAGTAGTCAAGGCAGGAGATGACCATGGCGTGAACAAGGGTTTGGGCTGAGGAGACAGAGAAAGGGGTGAATCCGAGCAATGTTATGGAGGGCAAAGTGACAGGACTTGGCAACGGAGTCGATGTAAGATTTAAAGGAAAGGGGAGTATCAAAGATGAAGCCCAGGCTATGGGCTTTGGGAACAGGACAGATGGTGACTCCATCAATGAGGATGGACAGAGAAGAGGGGGAGGAAGGGAAGGGAGGAAAGATAAGGAGTTTAGTCTTAGCCATGTTGAGCTTGATCTGACGTTGGGACACCCAGTCGGTGATATCAGAGAGACAGTTGATGAGGCAATCTTGGACAGAAGGGGAAAGAGAGGGGTTCAAGAGATAGAGTTGAGTATCAACAGCATAGAGGTGGTATTGGAAGCCGTGGGAGGCAACGAGTTTGTCAAGGGGCAGGGTGTAGATAGAGAAGAGGAGAAGGCCCAGGACAGATCCATTGGAAACACCTCCCGAGAGGGGGAGGGAGGAGGAGGTGGAATTGGGAAGAGACACATTGAAGGAGCGGTCAGCAAGGTAGGAGGAGAACCAGTCAAGGGCAGAGACGGAGAAGCCCAGGGAGCGAAGAGAGTCCAGTAGGAGCGAGTGGTCAACAGTGTCAAAGGCAGTGGAGAGGTCAAGGAGGACAAGAATGGAGTAGAGATGCTTAGATTTAGCAACAAAGTAGATCGTTGGTGATCTTGGCAAGGGCAGTCTCAGTGGAGTGAAGGGGGTGGTAGCTGGACTGGAGAGGGTCAAGGGAGGAGTTGGCAGAGAGGAGTTCAAGGCAGCATGAGTAGACAACACATTCCAGAAGCTTAGAGGTGAAGGGAAGGAGGGAGACCGGTCGGTAACTATAGGGGTGAGCGGGGTTGAGGGTGGACTTTTTGAGGATGGGAGAGACAGTGGCATGCTTGAAGGCAGAGGGGAAGGAGTCAGTGGAGAGGGAGAGATTAATGACATGTAGAAGGGGAGGGGCAACAGTGTGAGCAATAGAAGTGAGGAGGCGGGAGGGGATTGGGTCGAGAGGACAGGTGGAGGGGTTGGAAGAAGAGAGCAGGGAGGAGATTTCTTCAAGGGAGGCTGGAGGAAAGGAGGAGAGGGGTGTGAGGTGATATGTCCTTGCAGACCTTGTCAGTCTTCGAGGTGAAGAATGATGCGCGATCATGAGCAGAGAGGGAAGAGGGGGCAGGGGGGCTCAAGATGGAGAAGAGAAGGGAATCAAAGGTGGAGGAGAGGCGGCGAGGGTCACAAGAGTAGGATTCAACTCGGGAGGCATAGTAGTGTTACCTTGCCAGGGACATAGCAGAAGAGAGGGAGGAGAGGGAGAATTTAAAGTGGAGGAAGTCAGGGTGGGAGCAGGATTTGCACCAGAGGCGTTCAGCAGCCCGGGTGCAGGAGCTGAGGCAGCGGATAGTAGGGGTGAGCCATGGATGGGGGTTACAGGGCTGAATGGGGCGGGAGGAGAGAGGGGCAAGACAGTCCAGGGTTGTGGCAAGAGAAGCGTTAAGTGAGGAGATGGCAGTATCAGGGGAGGAGGAGGAGGAGAAGACGGGGGGGAGGGGGGAGAGGGAGGAGGTGAAATCTAAAGGGGTAACAGCCTGCAGATCACGGAAGGGGCATGAAGCAGGTGAAGAAGAAGGGGGTTAAGTGAGGAGATGGCAGTATCAGGGGAGGAGGAGGAGGAGAAGACGGGGGGGAGGGGGGAGAGGGAGGAGGTGAAATCTAAAGGGGTAACAACAGATCATGGAAGAGGCGTGAAACAGATGAAGAAGAAGGGGATTGGTGGGAGAGGGTGAAGGAGGCGAGGTGATGGTTGGACACCGGACATAGGTCAAAGGAGAGGTCAGCAACAGGACAGTTTCTGGAGAGGATGAGGTTTTTGCAAGTTAAAAGACGGGTAAGGAAGTGTGGGAGGATCTCGACAATGCCGCCACATCTGACCCTCTGAAGTTTTGGAGGTTGGTTAGGTGTATAGGGCCTAATGGGATGTCCAACACGGCTTGTTCAGTCCCTTGGGACGTGTGGGAAAGACACTTTTCAGTATTGTATAGGGTAGCCAGTTCACCAGCTATTGATCTGTCGCTGATACAATCTGCCCGAGAATGGGAGCCAGTATCTGAGGAACTAATCACGGATTTGATTGGCAGTTTAAAAGTTGGTAAAGCTCCAGGGAGTGATGGCATACCAGCGGAGTTGTTGAAGGCTGGAAGTAAATGGTGGTCGCCATCCTTGCTCCCCTTTTCACCAGAATAAATGAATCTGGTAATATTCCAATGGATTGGGGTAGGGTCATTGTGGTCCCAATTTACAAAAAGGGGAACACCATGCTGCCCAGCAATTATAGGCCAATCAGCCTATTAAGCATTGTAAGCAAACTATATGCCAAATATTTATTGTTGAGGCTAAATGAATGGTTAAAATCAAACGGCATCATGACTGATGCCCAGATAGGGTTTCAGGAAGGGAGGTCTACCAACGATCATTGCTTCCTTTTGTACCACCTTATTCAGAATTATGCTAGGCCCACGGCAGAGCTGTTTGCAGCCTTCATTGACTTGATACTATGCCTAGGGACCATTTATGGGGGACGTTTGCAGCCCTTAATCCAGACCGCAGACTACTCCATTTGATTATTAACCTCCATAAGGATAACTCGCTGGTAGTGCGACTTAATAACCGGGGAGAAGTGCCTGGTAGTGTTGTGGTTAGGAGGGGTGTGAAACAGGGTTGTATATTTGCCCCCACCCTGTTTAACATTTATCTCAATGACATCTTGGAGATGCTTACGGCACCAGCCCACCACTCTCCCTTTCGTGCAACATCCATGCCGTGCCTCCTTTACGCGGATGACACAGTGTTGCTGTTGCACTCCCAGATTGGGTTGCGGTGTTTGTTGTCTTCTTTTGGAAATTACTGCCGACTAAATCTGCTGGAAATAAACCAGGAGAAGTACAAGGTTATGCAGTTCTCCCAGAAAAGAGCGACCCGTCGGTGGTGGGTTGATGGTAAGGAAATTGCCCAGGTGTGTGTGTACAAATACCTTGGGTTGATTTTTCAATCAAATGGGGCATGGACACCGCAAACTCAGACGGCCTTAAGTAAAGCTAGGCAGTTGTCAAAAATTATCATGAGGTTTTTTAGGGCAAGGGGTGGGCACTTGATCCCCCCTGCAATAAAGGTTTATAGGCACAAACTGGTACCTCAGTTGCTGTATGGGGCACACTTTTGGGCCTTCGACAAATTTCAGTCATTAAAGGATCCAGGCCGGGTTCACCTGGGCCATTTTGGCGGCACCGGTTGGCTCCCCCAATTAGGCACTCTGTCTAGAATACGGCCTTTTGTCCCTGCAAGTAAAAGTATGGCAAGGAGCTATAAGTTACTGGCTCCACCTGTTTTTTAACATTGCGGCCCCTTGGGCACTTTTGGTCTTGAGAAAGACAAGTGCTCTAATACCTAATCCACAATGGTGGTGGACAAAATCAACCACCTGAGCTTTTCTCCTGAATCCCTGGAGTCACTTGGTTATAACAGGGTGAGAAAATTGCTGATTATGAGACTGATAGATATGTCATGCCAGGAGGTGCGTGCTGAGATCGGAAGTAGTAGAGCACTGGGATTCTATCCTTCATTGGCAAATGAGACCTGGTCCCCCATGTCTTATCTCGAAGGGGGTCTCCCACCAGAAGCAAGATATCTATTCCTCCTTGCTAGGCTAAATGCTTTTCCCTCCACATTGACCAACAGCAGATATATGGGTATTCCATTGGCTGAACGCCTATGCCCGTGCCCATTGAGACAGGTTGAATATTTAACCCATATATTACTGGCCTGTCCCATGTATGCCAGGATGCATGACAAATATCTGACCCCTTTATTGGCCTCCTACCCAGCTTGCCTGGAAGCATTCTGGGTGGGCATTTTACTCAGTAATAGTTAGACTGCAACCTCTCAGGCGGTTGGAACCTAAGTTGGGTTATCAAATTAAAACAGAAAAGAGACTCTGAATCTAGCAATGGAGGTCCTATTCAGGTAAATGAGTAGTCGTTTAAAGTATTGAGTTATAATTTGGTGACAATTTAACTCTTGTTCTGTTCTGTGATTGTCTGGGTTTTATTTTTGGTATTGGAGATGACAACTTTATATTGCCAACTGAGAATAAGTGACTGCAATATGTCTATGTTTATCGCTAGATTGTTGTGAGGTTCTAACCAATGCCAAATTTTTGTAGTTATATTTTAAGTTTAAATTTTACCGTGGTTCAGAATGTTTAATCATATAATATGTTTACTTTTTATATTCTGTTTTATATTTTGATGTATATGCAATGACCTAATGGCCATGCAATAAATTATTTAATTACTTATTAAGGGATTACAAGGGATTTATAAGGGAGTTTACTTTTCTCTTTGACTATTCCCACTGCATCAGGGATGCAGAGTAGGCCATCTTGCACTTGCGGCAAGGTAAAATCCCTTTGTTAGAGTACATTATGCAATTTCAGAATTTAGCCATAGACCTTGGATGGAGCAGTGGTGGCTGGTGGGTTTTGAGGTTGGTGGGTCACTAAGGCCGGCCGGCGAGCATAGGGGCAGAGCCTAACCTAGGGGCGGAGCCAGGAAAACAATAGGCAGAGCCAGGGCAACGGTAGGTGGATCCAATGCCTGCCCAAACAAATAGGCCTTTTCCCAGTTCAAGTAGTTTGGTGCCTGGCTGGGTACTCTTAATTAAAATACTCACTTTCCTGTTTCACTGAGATCCCCTTGGCATGGATAAAATAAAAAGGAAATAAAATAAAATAGATTAGAATAAAATTAAGTTTTTCAAACAAATCTTAAGAAATCACTTGAAAAATGAAACTATCCTGGATCAGACTCCCCCTTCTCCACATTTTAAACTGTATGTAAAGTCACACCTGTGAACAACAAGTGCAGCATATCTAGCAATTTCATTTAGACAGGTTATATTAATCTCCTGCATCTTCCAGGTTTAAAAGCAGGCAGACAACCTTAAACCTCACAAGCAGTTTTAGCAAAGATCCACAGGACACAAAGCTTTTCTCCAATCTGCGCAGGTTTATTCCCAGGACTCTATCATCATGCACAGATATATAAAAGCCTGAAAACCAGAAAACCATGAAAACCAGACATAAATCAGAAAACCATGTACCCCCAGAAAACCATACATAAACCACACATAAACCAGAAAACCATGAAAACCATGTGCCCCCAGAAAACCATGAAAACCAGACATAAACCACACATAAACCAGAAAATCATGTACCCTCAGAAAACCATGAAAACCAGACATAAACGAGACATAAACCCCATCTGCTCCACCATGTCCCCATCTGCTCCCACTCCCCCACCATGTCCCTATGTGCCCCCGCTCCCCCATGTCCCCATGTGCCCCAACCATGTCCCCATCTGTCCCCGCTCCCCCATCATGTCCCCATCTGCCCCCACCATGTCCCCACCTGTCCCCGCTCCACCACCGTGTCCCCATCTGCCCCCACTCCACCACCATGTCCCCGTGTGTCCCTGCTCCCCCACCATGTCCTCACCTGCCCCACCATGTCCCCATCTGCCCCACCATGTCGTCACCTGCCCCCACCATGTCCCCATCTCTCCCATTGCCCCGTANCCCACCATGTCCCCATCTGCCCCCACTCCCCAGCTAACCCCCCTCCCCCACTGTCCCCAATTCCCCCAGGAAAAAATCCGCTGGTCCCTACCTGATCTCAGAAAGCAGGTCCGGACCGTCATCACCACTGGAACACTGGCGCTGCAATGGTTGCCGGTGGGCTGGAAGCAAGTGAGTGAGGTCTGAGAGACCCCACCCACCTGCAGCAGCCGCGGTGCATCCTGGAGAGGCAGCTTCAAAACCACCCCTCCAGGCCATTAAAATAGCTGGGCGATGGGTTCCATAAGAACCCATTGCCCAAACTGGCCATGCCTCCTAAAAACTGTGCATGCAGTGCATTCTGTTAGGTCGGCGGCAGTGCCGACCTAACAGAACCCGCACCTGCACATGGAGTCCAACCGCGGGCAGCGCAGCTCTTCTGTATTTGAGTCTCCGTGTCTCTTCTGTGCATGCACGCCAGCCCAAGGAGGAAAGTCTCACAGATGGTGTGCATGCGCAGAAGAGACGCAGGGACTCAAATACAGAAGAGAACTGTGGGTGGGTAGTGAGGTGAGTGATCCACAATGGGTGCATCCGGAGCTGGCCCAAGCCCCCAGTGCCAGTGCCGGCCCATACACATCAGGACTGGGGCTGGGAGCTTGTAGGTCACCACCCCTAGCGCCCAAGCGAGGGGTATGGAGCAACCCCGTTCTTCGGGTGCTATTTCAGCAAGGCCTGAATGATGACCTCAAAGACCAACTAGCCTATGTGGAGTCCCCAGTCTGCTTCAGCGCCCTAGTTACCCTCACCATTTACAGTGATGAAAGGCTAACAGAGTGTAAGAAGGAACAATTATGGGATCACTTCCGGGGAAAAGCACCGTGCCCCCTGAGGACTCCCCTACCTGGTCCGCCCCCTCCCGAGCCTCTAGGAGGAGAACCCATGCAGATTGGAGCTATCAGAGGGCCACTACAACCCCAAGAAAGAGAGAGGCAGCGAAAGGAATGCCTCTGCTTTTATTGTGGACTGGGGAAACATTTTGCTCGGGAGTGCCTGGTGAAACCCTCAAGGCATGGGGGTGCGGGAAACTTGAACCAATGGAATGAACAAGGGACCTCCCAGTGAACACTACCAATGCTAGACCCTTGTCTTCCCCCTTTTGGGGTTCATTTCACAGATGGGACCATTGCACCTCCAAATCCTTGTCTCCCTGATGATAACCAAGAACTGGTCCGTTATTGTGAAAGCCTTAATTGATTCTGGGGCCTCAGGGAATTTTCGAGATGGCCACTATGCAACTTGTCACCAGATCACATGGGTGTCAGGATCCGCTCTCGGACCTGGCTGCATCGCCGACAGGCTCAGCAACAAACCCCGCCTCGGGGGCATCAGGCAACTCACTCAGTCCCCGGCGGGCAGGCTCCACCTGCCCGGACAACCCCTGATGCAATGGTAGCTCAGCAACAGCCCCAGGCGCCGCCCCTGGATGCCGCGCAGGGCGCAGGGGCGGGGCCTCCAGCACGCCGCCGCTCGGCACGGCTGCAGGCACGTCAGGGGGGCGTGGCCTGTACTTTAAACACCAGCGCTGTGAGGCACGCAGCGCCGGTGATCTGTTAGACTGCCCCCCCCCACGTTTGAGAAGAGAGAGTTGGAGCTTGTTATTTTCTGGAGTTTGCCTGCCCTTATCCCCCTTCCTTCGGAACATCTGTGCTGAGTGCCTCGGTGGAGTGAGTGGTGAGTGAATGTATCCCTTGTGAATTCCCCTTATCCTTTCCCCTATTGGACAGCTGTTGTGGTGTATTGAGTGTGAGACAAAGTGGGTGTGAGTCAGCCTTCCCCTTCCCTTGGGAATCCCTGCCCCCCACCCTTCCTGTACGTCTCTGTCCCTATTCCTAGTCCCCTTTTGCCTGGGACCTTCTCCCTGTATTCCCCACTTCGTGCACTCTTCCTCCTTTCCCCCGTGGAGCATCTGGGGTGTGTTTGGCAGGTGGGAGGTAGTAGAGGAGGATTGCACAGCACAGGTGACCCGGCGCCCTATGATGAAGTAGGCCTAATCCCTTGTGGAGTTTCAGGGCCAAAATACTATCCTGACGGGCAACGTACACCCTGTGAGTAATCCCGGGCCACCGTGTTGAGTCTTTCCCCTCGGGAAAACCTAGGAGAGAGTTTGCGTGCGTGTGTTTCCCCTGTGGGGATTTCCTATCCTAACCCAACCCTTCCCTGTGACAGTATCACCGGCACTGCGATAGCCTTCTCTATAGAGAAGGATCCCTTTGTGACAATGGATATAGCCGGTCAGTTACAGGAATTGGTACGAGCTGTACAGTCCCTAGCAATGGACATGAGGGATGTTAAGGCCAAACAAGTGGAACTAGAACAAGCAGTCTTGGAGGCCTCGGGAGCGGCGGCCCCGGCTGTTATGGCAGCCCCGCTTGTAGGCCAGGTCCCAGACCCTGTACACCGAGGGGTGGGGGCTGCCTTACCCTGAGAACCCAAGGGCCCGAAGCTTGAAAAATTCCTGGGAAACCGAAAGGCCTTCCAGGGGTTTGTAGCATTGTGTGATTTGACCTTTACTGTGCAGCCTGCTACTTACCCCACGGACGACCTAAAGGTTGCATTTGTTATTGGGAATCTGAGAGGGATCGCTCTGGATTGGGCAACCTCCCTCCTAAAAGACAAGAGCCCGTTACTAACCAACTATGCGAATTTCCTTAAAGAATTTGCTGCACTTTTTGATCACCCCCATAGGGCACGGGATGCCCAGGTTCAAATAATGGCCCTAAAACAGGGGAAAAGCGGGGTATTAGAGTATATAACTCAATTTCAGCAATTATCCCTTGAATTGCATTGGCCAGAGGATGTGCTTAAGGTCCTGTTCCGACAAGGGCTCAACGAGGACCTAAAGGACCAGCTAGCCTTTACCCCCCTGCCAGATACCTGGGGACAGCTGGCCACTCTAACCTTGCAAATTGAGGAACGCCTAGTGGAACGACGACGGGAACAATGACAGGGGGCTCACCCCTTTTTCCCTCGACCGTCTCTCAGCGGGATATCGGGGGGAGAAACCCTGAAAGCTGGAGACATAGAACCCATGCAATTGGGAGCCGCCCGAGGATCCCTGACCCAAGAAGAAAGAGAGAGACGACGGAAGTCCCGTGCATGTTTTTATTGTGGGGACCCGACGCACTTCATTAACTCCTGCCCGGCCCTAGCCACGCAGCCAAAGCCACTGGGAAACACCTCCGGCCGAGGTGCCCAGGGAACACCCTGGCCGTAATTTTCAGCTCCCTGACACTACCTTCCAAGAAGTCTCACTTCCAGATACCCCTGACCATTTTGCTCTCCCCCCAGCACTCCTTTATAGTCTGGGCCCTCCTGGATTCGGGGGCTTCTAGTAACTTTATGGACATGACCCTGGTAGTTACTCGTGGACTTGCTACAGATCCTAAGCCCCTGCCGGAACCCGTCCACACTATTGATGGCTCCCCCCTAGCTTTGGGACCCATCATTGCCCAGACTAAGCCCTTGCAATGCAGTATTGGTGCTCATCAAGAAATTTTGGTTTTTGATGTAGGATGTACCCCTCTTTTCCCTGTGGTCTTGGGACTCCCCTGGTTGCGGACACATGACCCCCGCATTGTCTGGGCCCATAATAAGCTTCAATTCCATTCCGAATACTGCCATCGCCAGTGTCTTCAGGCTCCCCCAACCCAACTGCTGGCAGCTACGGGCCCAACCCCAGCAGACGGAAAGATCGCAACATTGCCCCCCGAATATCAAGCATACCAAGACGTGTTTGACGAACAATCGGCCTTCACCCTGCCGCCACGGCGGCCGTATGACTGCCCCATCGAATTACAGCCTGGAACGGAACCTCCGTTTGGGAAGATTTACGCCCTCTCTGCACCCGAACTGGAAACCCTCCGGCGCTATCTCGAGGAGGCCTTACGCAACGGCTTCATTCGCCACTCTTGTTCCCCCGCGGGGGCCCCGATATTCTTTGTGCCAAAAAAGGATGGAGGACTTCGTCCCTGCATGGACTATCGAGGGCTAAACAATGTGACTGTTAAGAACCGATACCCCCTTCCGCTGATCCCGGAATTACTCAATCGTCTGCAGGGGGCACAGGTCTTTAACAAACTCGAGGAGCATACAACCTCCTCCGGGTCCGCAAAGGAGACGAATGGAAGACGACATTCCGCACACGTTATGGGCATTTTGAATATCTAGTCATGCCGTTCGGCTTAGCTAACGCGCCGGCCGCCTTCCAACATTTTATAAATGATATTTTTCGGGATTTTCTGGATATTTTTATGATCGCATATTTGGACAATATTTTAATTTACTCAACTACGCAGGAGCAGCATGTTCTCCAGGTTCAACACGTCCTCCAACGACTCCGCGCACACAAGCTGTTCTGTAAGCTAGAAAAATGCACCTTCCACCTTACTTCCGTAGACTTCCTAGGATTTATTATCACCCCAACGGGGGTCCAGATGGATCCATGTAAGGTGGAAGCTATCCGCTGTTGGCCTCCACCCAAGGCGGTAAAACCCCTCCAAAGGTTCTTAGGCAGTGTGAATTACTATCGCCAATATATTCCCCATTACGCCGAACTGACCACCCCTTTGATGCAGTTATTAAAAAAACATCAGGAATTTAGCTAGGGTCCTGAGCAATGACACAGCTTTACATGCTTAAAGCAAGCCTTCATGTCTGCCCCCTTGCTCCGACACCCCGACTTCAACAAGCCCTTCCAAGTAGAAGCAGACGCTTCCAGTCGAGCCATCGGGGCAGTGCTACTACAATCCAATAAGCCAGAAGAACCAAGTTTGCCCTGTGCCTATTATTCTCGGCAACTGACTCCAGCCGAACAAAACTATACTATTCTGGACCGAGAATTATTAGCAATCAAGGTAGCCTTCGAAAACTGGCGACACTACCTGGAAGGAGCCCACTACCCGGTGACGGTAGTAACGGACCAGAAGAATCTGACCTTCTTGCAAACTGCCCACATCACTAATGCTAGACACGCTCAGTGGGCACTCTTCTTCACCCGCTTCTCCTTCGTCATCCGATATCGTCCAGGAAAACTCAACACGCTCGCGGACGCCCTATTTCGATACCATGAAACCACAAACGAAGGGAAACCCCAAAAAGGGGCCATTCTCGAACCTAAGGTCTTCGCAATGACCCAGGTATCTTCTGAACAACTAGAGCAGGCCACACGACAAGAACTACTGCCCACCAATGACTCCAGCTATGTAATGGACCAAGGGTTATTACGAAAAGAAGGGCGTGTAGTCGTTCCCCCTTCCTGTCGCGCCCAGACACTTTGGGCCATCATGATGCTCCCTTAGCTGGTCATCCAGGTCATGACCGAACGCTGCAGCTCATCCACCGTTCCTTCTGGTGGCCAACACTCGCTCAGGACGTCCGCCAGTATGTAAGTAACTGTACTGTATGTGCTCGCACTAAAGTTCCACGACAAGCTCCACAAGGACTATTGCAAATTACCGAACCTCCCCAAGGACCGTGGCAACGGGTTGGTATAGACTTTATAGTGGACCTCCCCCCCTCGCGGGGGTACACCACAGTATGCGTGGTGGTCGATCACTTTACCAAAATGGCCCACTTCATCGCTTGCAAAAAACTTCCTACTGCCCAACGAACCACCCTGCTGTTCATTCGTCATATTGTACGTCTGCATGGGTGGCCTCGAGAGATAATCAGTGATCGAGGACCCCAATTTATTTCCCATTTTTGGCGAGCATTCTTCAAGGCCATGCAAGTGCAGTTAAGCCCCACCACAGCTTACCACCCACAAGCCAATGGTCAAGTGGAGCGAGTTAATCAAGATTTTGAACATTACCTGCGTTGTTATATCAATTATCTTCAAGACGATTGGTACGCTTGGCTTCCGCTGGCGGAATTCGCACATAACAATGCCCCCAACGCCTCCATCGGAGATTCCCCCTTTTATGTTTCATATGGTTACCACCCCCACAGTTGCACCCCAAATCTTACTCCTATACGAGTTCCTGCCACTGGAAGTCTCCTCCAACACCTACACCAAGTCCAACGCCAGGCCAAAATCACCCTGATCGCTTCCCGTCAACGCTACAAACAGTACGCGGATCAACACCGTCGAGCAGCTGATCCTCTCCAACCTGGGGACTATGTTTGGCTAGATCGCCGTCATTACCCCTCCACACGGCCCTCACGCAAACTGGATGATCGCTTCATTGGGCCATTTCCCATTCAGCGACGAGTCAATGAGGTGACGTTCCAACTTCAACTTCCCCCTCGCCTCCGGATCCACCCTACGGTGCACGTATTCCTCTTGAAGAAAGCTCCGACACCCATAAAGCCCCTGGAAACCCCGGCTCAGGAAGCGCCCGGCTCATCTACAGACATTGATTATGAAGTTCGTGCCATTTTGGACTCAAAATACCTTTGAGGGCGGCTTCATTATTTAATAGATTGGGTAGGATACGGCCCAGATGATCGCTCATGGGAACCAGCCACGTGCGTGTCAGCGCCCCGTCTGACCCGACTGTTTCACTGCCGACAACCCGAGAAACCCGGACCTTCCTGGGCCCTTGGGCGGGGGCCTCGAGGGGGGGGTACTGTCAGGATCCACTCTCGGACCTGGCTGCATCGCCGACAGGCTCAGCAACAAACCCCGCCGCGGGGGCATCCGACAACTCACTCAGTCCCCGGCCGGCAGGCTCCACCTGCCCGGACAACCCCTGATGCAATGGTAGCTCAGCAACAGCCCCAGGCACTGCCCCTGGATACCGCGCAGGGTGCAGGGGCGGGGCCTCCAGCACGCCACCGCTAGGCGCGGCTGCAGGCACGTCAGGGGGGCGTGGCCTGTATTTAAACACCAGCGCTGCGAGGTATGCAGCGCCGGTGATCTGTTGGACTGCCCCCCCCCCCGCGTTTGAGACGAGAGAGTTGGAGCTTGTTATTTTCTGGAGTTTGCCTGCCCTTATCCCCCTTCCTTCGGAACGTCTGTGCTGAGTGCCTTGGTGGAGTGAGTGGTGAGTGAATGTATCCCTTGTGAATTCCCCTTATCCTTTCCCCTATTGGACAGCTGTTGTGGTGTATTGAGTGTGAGACAAAGTGGGTGTGAGTCAGCCTTCCCCTTCCCTTGGGAATCCCTGCCCCCCGCCCTTCCTGTACGTCTCTGTCCCTATTCCTAGCCCCCTTTTGCCTGGGACCTTCTCCCTGTATTCCCCACTTCGTGCACTCTTCCTCCTTTCCCCCGTGGAGCATCTGGGGTGTGTTTGGCAGGTGGGAGGTAGTAGAGGAGGATTGCACAGCACAGGTGACCCGGCGCCCTATGATGAAGTAGGCCTAATCCCTTGTGGAGTTTCAGGGCCAAAATACTATCCTGACGGGCAACGTACACCCTGTGAGCAATCCCGGGCCACCGTGTTGAGTCTTTCCCCTCGGGAAAACCTAGGAGAGAGCTTGCGTGCGTGTGTTTCCCCTGTGGGGATTTCCTATCCTAACCCAACCCTTCCCCATGACAATGGGAGGCAAAAGACAAACACGATAGATGGTTCCTCTCTGGGATCAGGACCCATCTCCTCTTGTACCCCTGTACTTACCTGCACCATCAGCTCCCACCAGGAACATTTACAATTCGATATTATTTCCTCTCCTCTTTTTCCAGTGGTGTTGGGACACCCATGGTTACTCACCCATAACCCTGTTATAGATTGGTGAAAAACTAAGATTTAATTCACTGCCCCCTGCTGTCAGTCGCACTGTGAAAGACCTTGCCCTGCAACAGGTCTTTTGAGTGTGGGTCCGGAACACACCATTCCCCGGGAATATCAAGATTTGGCGGAGGTCTTCAGTAAGACAGAAGTGGCTGGACTTCCCCCACATCGTCCCTATGACCGCCCCATAGATTTGGTTCCTGGGGAAGAGCCCCCGTATGGGAGAATTTATTCCTTATGCCCCCCAGAGCTGAGGATCCTGCTGGAGTATCTAGACAACAACCTTCAAAAAGGGTTCATATGACATTCCACATCTCTTGCGGGGGCCCCGATATTTTTTGTTCTGAAGAAGGGGGATTTAACGTTCTGACCATCAAGAACTGGTATTCACTACCCCTGTTCTAGGACTTGTTAAATTGTCTGAAAGGGCTCCATATCTTCACCAAACTGCACCTCCGTGGAGCACATAACCTAGTAAGGATACGGGAAGGAGATGAATGGAAAACCACATTACGCATGCGTTTTGGACATTTCAAATACCTAGTGATGCCTTTCAGCTTATCCAATGCACCTGCTACCTTCCAGCATGTCATAAATTATATTTTTCAGGACATTCTAGATATATACATTATTCCCTATTTGGATGATATCTTAATATTTTCGCCGTCCTTAGAACACCACATTGTGCATGTCCGCACTGTCCTTCTCCACTTAAGGCAACAGCAGTTATACTGTAAGTTGGAAAAATGTATGTTCCACGTGTCCACCGTCCCCTTTTTAGGATTTGTGATCTCTCCACAGGGGGTTGAAATGGACATTCAAAAGGTAGAAGCCATCCAACGATGGCCTGCCCCAGCGGCAGTAAAGTCCCTCCAGAGACTCCTTGGAAGCGCTTATTATTAAAGGCAGTACATTCCCTGCTATGCCAAATTAATACTTTCTCTGACCCAACTACTCAAAAAAGGGGTGAAATATCACTGAGGTAGGGATGGGCAAATGCGGTTCGGATGTTCAGAGTTCAGACCGAACTCGGCCTGTTCGGCCGTCCGAACCGAACGTCCGAACCAAACTCGGCCAAAAATTCGGTTTTGTTTCGGTATCGATAGCACTATTTTTGAATGTTCGACCAAGTTCGGCCAAACCAAACTTGGCTGAACCGAACCATCGAACCCGAACTTGGGTTTCAAACCGAATGACTGAACATCCGAACATCATTCTGTTCACCCATTCATACACTGGGGCCCCATACAACAACAGGCCTTCGACATCCTGAAAAGAGCCTTTACCACACCCCTATTCTCCAACACCTAGATACTACAAAACCATTTATCATAGAAGCAGATGCATCAGACCAAGCTATTGGAGCGATCTTGACTCAACCCGTTAATTCGACTTCCAAATGCCTCCTGTGTGTCTTTTATTCCCGTCAGCTGACCCCCGCCGAGAGAAATTACACCATCCTAGACTGAGAACTGTTGGCAATCAAGGTGGCCTTTGAAACCTGGAGGCATTATCTTGAAGGAGCCCCCCCATTCTATTGTGGTTTATACAGACCATAAAAATTTGACATACATGCAATCAGCTCAGATCAGCAACGCTCGACATGCGTGGTGGGTCCTTTCCTTCTCCCGGTTTGCTGTCACAATCAAATACCGTCCAGGAGCGAGTAATATCTTGGCTGATGCCTTGTCTAGGTGTTTCGTCAAGGAACAGCATAAGGCAAGAACTGAAGGTCTCATCCTAGCACCCACCGTATTTGCCGCTACCCTCAAGTCATGACACCAGCTCAGTAGGGTAAGCCTGCAGGAATTGACATAAGACACCTATCAATAAATGCATGGACTATGTTACCATCAAGGCAAGATCGTCATCCCTCCATGCTATAGACCACACATCCTATGAGCTCACCACAACTCCTCACTAGCTGGATATCCAGGAAAACGAAGAATCCTGACCCTAATTTGCAGACAATTTTGGTAACCAGGTATTCAGAAAGACGTTGCCTCATTTGTGAAAGGGTGCCCGACGTGTGCCTGTACCAAGAAACCCCAAGAGTCCCACCCCGTGGGACTCTTACAGTTAATCACGCTGCCGCAGGACCTTTAGCAGAAAATCATGCTTGACTTTGTGGTCGATTTGCTGCCATCGGAGAAGAACGACACTATCTTAGTGGTAGTGTACTATTTTACAAAAGCACATCAAAAAGTCCTCTGACATCTGACGGCGGCCCATCAGCAATATAAAAAAGATGCAGACTGACGCTGACTGTATACCTTAGAGACCTCAAGATAGGCGATCTCGTGTGGGTCCGACGGCAGCATTATCCTTCCCAATGCCCCTCCAAGAAACTAGATGATACTTACATTGGCCCCTTCCCCATCAAGGCAAAACAAAATGACGTTACCTATACCTTGGATCTACCCCACCATTTACATATCCATCCTACCTTCCATGTCTCCCTGTTAAAGGTTATGAACCCTCCTTTGTTCCCAGATCAGGTCTCCCCTCCTCCTCCTCTTCTAATCCAAGGACAGCTTGAGTACAAGGTGTCAGCGATCCTCGACTCCCATCTCCGGCAGGGAGAACTCCACTATCTCGTAGACCGGAAGGAATCCGGCCCTGCGGACCACTCATGGGAACCCTGTGACAATATCCATGCACCGCACCTTCTGCGACAGTTTCATCACAGCCACCCTGCCAAGCCTGGCCCTTCTTCCTTGGGGGGGCTGGATGGGGGATACTGTCAGGGCCCACGGCCGGAGATACGCGTTCCAGGTTTCTAAGCAACCCGGGCCGCAGAGCCACTATTGGGGAAGCACCAAACGGCAACACACCTCAGTGTAGGAGGCCGCACTGTGTGTGCCACACATGCTGTGGGTTGCTAGGCAACCCGAGGCTCTGTTGTGGTGCAGCGCGCAGCTGCACCTTGGCAGCATCGCAGGGCTTGGGAGCCGCCTCGCTGTGGTAGCAGCAAGAGCGGCTCCAGAGCTAGAGGAAATTTACAACAGCTGGAAGGGGTTAGGGGGAGTATAAAACAGCCATCAGGGCTTCCATTCCCCACCGGTAATCATATTGAGAGGCTGGCCCTGGACTTGCAGTATCTGGAGATTGTGCTTGGAGACCTAGAGATAGAGTGTGTGTGAGAGAGAGTGAGTGTGTGGGGGTGCTTGGGCTATTTGGCGACAGGAGGGTAAAGGAAGTAAGAGTGTGGTATGAAGATGTGTGTTGGGTGTATTCCCCCCCACTCCCCATTCCCTTCAAGGTTAGTACACGGAGGTGGACGTGTGAGTCAGTCAGTGTGTGTTTTCCCTTCCTCCTCCCTGTTCCCTTCCCTTCACCTTCGACACCCCTGGCCCGATCGGTGATTTCAGCACAGACCCTGGGACTCCTTGGCAAAGGGCTTCGGTGTGCGTAAGTACAGCGTGTTTTGGTCTGCTCCCCCTTTTCCCTTTCCCTCCCATGGGAACCTCCTCTCCCTACCTGATGATGATCTGGATTGCTCTTCATTCAGGAGAGATTGCCCAAACATGATCCTGAGGGTCCTTAAATACCAGGGAGCCCTCCTTTGGGTCGTGGAGAGAAGAGGCGGTAAGAGCTCAGGGCTAGAGAGGCACTTTGCCCCTACATCCCCCACCCCCTTCCTAACAGCCATCCCATGCCAGGGGCAGTCTTGGGACGGGGCTCCTCCTCAATCTGAACTGCTGCAAATATTGTGGGGCCAAGCGCTGAGCCTGCCTGCCCAGGCAACCTTGCGTGCCAAGCCCCAAGCCTTCCCTGTCTCTGCTGCTGTGTCTCCGATAGTCTGTCATGCCCCCAAGGGGCCCCCTGGAGTGCCCCAAGGCTCCAGGCAGGACCAAATTTTCAGAAAATTCGGGGGGTCCGAACTCCACGGGACCAAACCCACGAACCCGAACTAAGTTTTTGGACAGAACATCCGAACTGCATTCTGTTTGCACATCCCTACAAGTTACTACAAAAAAACAAACAAACAAAGCACATGTAAAAGCTAAGCATGAAGTTTCTTCCTGGCCTGTGGAAGGCAATATTAACAGAGAGCCCGGGACTTGTTATCCTTATACTAATAAACTCAAGCCATGATGCCAACAAGGAGAGTGCCAAGCTAAAGTCAGACAGATTGGATGTTGGTGTCAGTATAGTGAAATTAGGCATAAGTATAGAAGAAACATTTCATGCTGTTCATAGATTATAAAGTCACCCATTCCCAGATTCCAACATTTTTATCCCCTGACCAGTTTAGCAAATCATCATAGATGGACCTGTCCTCCATGAACATATCTAATCCTTCCTTTAACCTTCCCAACTTCCAGTAAAAATGAGTTCCACAGGTTCGGTTTGTGAAAAATCCTTCCTTTTGGTGTTTTGTTTTGTTTGTTTGTTTTAAAAAAACAAACTGTTGCCTGTTAACTTCATGGGATGTCCCTTCATTCCACTATTTTGAGAAAGGGCAAACTGGCAAACTATAGCCAAATATTGTGGGGCATGGACTACACATATATGAAAGACCCTCTCCTATTTTCCATTCCAATCCCTCCAGTCAGCCAGGAGCCCCCTCTTGCAAGTATCATGTGCCCATCAATTTCATATGGGAAAGGGTGGGCAGAGAGGTGTTATGGAGGAGATATGGATTTGGAACTCCTTCCCTCCAAAATTTCATCACAACCCAAGTCTGGGTGCTTTCCAGAGGTAATGTAAGACCTACTTATTTGGCCATGCATTTGTCAGGGATAAGGGTTAGAGAATAAGATTTTTTAAGGCAAATTTCTATGTTTTGGTGTGTTTTTATTTGAATACATTTTAAATATTCTTTTGCCCTCTTCAAGGAAGAGAAGGAAACAAGTTTAAAAAAGCAATTAAAATAGGTGATTATAACCCAGAATTGAATTTTACGTAGTTATGCCAAATTAATTCAATCACTGATCTTTATGAACAGTTTATGGAAGGAATCAAACAGAACTGGCCTATGAGCAAAAAACAGTATTCCTGCATTAACTGAAGTCGCTGATTCACTTGGCTTAGACTAGCAGCAATGTCTGTCATTAGCAAACTTTAAAGAAAGAAGAATTTCATTCACAAAATGTTCATGGAATGCAAAATTGCTCTGAATACTAGTCCGACTAAATACTGAAGAGAATTTCAGGACCCACAGATTCTCTCCCACCCCATCGTGTGGTCTCTCTCCATCTCTTTCTTATACTAAATCTAGAGCTGAAATGAGTACCCACAAAAATGGGTATGCCCATCAAATTTCTGGTACCTGAATCGACCCAACCCAGAATGTTGACTTCCATTCCTGGAATGTTAACTTCCGATACCTATTTTTTAGTTTTCCATCCTGGAAAGTCAACTTCTGGTTCCATAATGTCAACTTCCAGTCCTGATTTTTTTATTTTCTATCCTGATTTTTTGGTTTTCCATCCTGATAGCTAAACAGAAACTCAAAATGTCCATACTGAAAATCACCATTTTTTTTAGTTTCTAAGTACCTAATCAGTAGTTCAGTACCCTGTTGAGTACCCAATGCAGTATCCAAAAATGCAGGAATTACCCAGGGTAGCAAATCAGCTACCCATTTCAGCTCTAATTAAATCCCTTCCTGATGTCCCTCCATCCCAAGATAGTTACCAATACAGGTGTCCCAATGGGACCTACCTTGATTCCTGTCTCCGCCAGCACCAACTTTCTCATCTCTGTTTCCCCCACAGTCCTAGACCTGAACCAGTGATGCACACACATTGGTAACCTCTAAATTAAAGATAACCAAATGGATCCAGTAATGATCAGTTAATTACTAATCATTTCTATAGCGCTATTAGGCATACGCAGCACTTTACAATCACAGGTTTTCGAAGACAGGTCCCTGCCCAGTGGGCTTACAATCTAAGATGGACACGGGTGAGGGGAACACAGGGAGAGAGAGAGAGAGAGAGACAGACAGACAGACAGACAGACAGACACACACACACACACACACACTCCCATTTTACAGATGGGGAACTCAGGTTGAGAGGTTGGGATTTGCCCAAGGCCACCCAATGAGTTCATGGCTAGAGTGGGATTTGAACACTGGCTTCTCAGGCCCAAATTCAGCACCTTATCCACTACACCACACTGCACTTTCACCACACTGAAACAGAGTTAACATTCAGTAACTGGTAGTTACGAACTGTTGCATACTATTACTCATTACCACGTTACCAATTTTCGCTGCTTACCATGTTGCCGCTGTGCCATTTCCCCATTTGTTCCAATAATACTACCAGTGTCTGTAGATGTGCCCATAGAAAAAAATTATTAGCTGAAGCAGAGTAAACAAGCAACAGACTCAAACCTGGCAATAAACCAGATATGTGGTAAAACAGTAAATTGATAAACCAATTTATGGCATTATTTAAGTTTTTGGAAGGTTGGTTAACCAATAAAGATATTCTGTTATCAGTTACTCATTTGACTATTTGGAATACCAATTATTAGTCTCCTCTCTTCCTAGATTCCTACGAGGAGCTCTGTCTCCTCCACTTAGTGGGAAGGCAGGAGGTCAGAATGACCCCACTAAGATGTTCCTGAAGCCAAACCCAACCTGAGCTCTGAGTAGAGAAATGCCCAAGTGAGCACTGGGCCAAGAGTGAAATTTTTTGGACAAGCTTCAGCACACTGACTTCCCATCCCTCCTGCATCCTCAACCACCTTCTCATCCCCACTGTAGCCTCAGCTGCCACTGCTTTTTCCATCTCCACTCCTGCCTCATCTGAAGGGTATGGCGGGAAAGTGGCAATACCTCTGGTGACCCACCTAGAACCCTCCTGGGACCAGCCAGTAGACTAGAAGCTTAAAGCAGCCTCTCCCTCTCTCTCTCTCTCTGTGATGGTGTAGTACAAGCTTTCTATGGATGGAAGCCAATCCTTTCAGCTTCCAGCCCTCTGTTGCAGGACATTCCACCCAGGCCTTTCTCTGACCAGGTGGCCACTTTGTTTAACCCACACCCATTCTGGTCTTCCCTGGTGGACTTCCCATTTTGTCTCCAGCTCACAATACAGTTTTATTTGCACATGCCTGGTAATCTGATCTTCCCTAATATGGAGCTCAGTGCTCACCCCTTAATGAATGATAGGGGTGTGCACCAGGCCCCAATGTCATTTTCATTGTCGTTTCATTTTCGTAACTCAAAAATGTTCTTTTCGTTATCGTTATTAACGACAATGTCATTTTCATTTTCATTGTCGTTATTGTTTTTATCATTTTTGGCATCGTTTTTGACATTGTTTTCATTATCAGAATCGGTTTCTATCATTTTTGTTATCAGTATCTATATTCGTTATCGTTATTGATATCATTATTGGTATCGGTACCATTGCAAACAAAGATTTTATTTTTGGTATCAGTATCATTATTGATTCCTGTGCATAACTAATATTTGTCTAAATCTAAGGGAGACAGGGGAAGGGGAAAGGAAAACTAGCCTATTATCTAATCAATTATCTATATAACTATCCTAATCTAATCTATATGTCTATAATATATATCTATATCTAATCTATACTACCTATCTCTATGTAATGTACAGGGGGGAGAAGTGCAGGGAAAGGGAGAAGGTAAAATGTAGGGTATAAGGAAGGAAAGGTATTAGTGGGAATACCAAATAAATAAATAAATAAATAATACACTAGGGAGAATTTTTTAGATGCAAGCACCACAGTTCTGTAAACACAACCTGACAAGGAGAGCTCTCACACAACAGAGATAAAAACCTGGCCCTCCCATTATAAAGGGTTGCAGTGCCCTCCCCCAGAGCCCCTCTGATTGGTTGTGGGAGGCAACAGGCATTGAGCAACCATCGAGTCCCGTGAGACTGCTGGGACCTGCTTGTGCTGCTCATAGGCCAGGGATACAGCCATCAGATACTGCTAAGCTGCTTGCCCTCCCAACACAGGCACAGTTCAAGAGTTCAACCCTGTTAAGACTCCAAGATGTCTGCTCCCTCCTCCCCTCTCTACATTTTCCCTCCAAAACCCAACTGCAACAGCACAAATTTTATTTATTTATTTATTTTTCAAATTAATACCACCACCCCCTGCCATCAGGAAGTAGGGATGTGCGAACAGATCGCGGTTCGGGTTCGGTCATTCGGTTCGGTCCGGTTCTGTTTGGTTTGGGCGTTCGGGTCAGTCGTCGAGTTCATTTTCGAGCATTTGGTTCGGTCATGTTCAGTTTGGTTCAGGCATTCAGGAAAAGGTATCGCAAAATCCCATGATCGCGCTGGAAACCAAAAATTTTAGTGCGTGTGGAGCAGTGTGGTGAGAGAGTGTGTTTGTTTGGCTGGCTGGCTGTTTGGTTTGTATGTTCTGGATGTTTGTGTTTGTTTGGCTGTGTTGTTTTGGCTGGTTGGTGAGTGTTAGTGTGGTGGGTGACTGTGTTTTGGTTTTGGCTGCTTGTTTAAAAAATTTTTTTTTTTAAAAATGAAGAAGGTGACCACCATTAAACGCTGGGCCTGGGGGAAGGTCAAGGTGGCGGAGCCAGTGGTGGTGGAAGAGGTTCCTCCTGCCGCTGCTGCTGGACCATCGGTGGTGAAAGAGGAGCAAGAGCCGGTGGGCACAGGAGGTGCTGCCACTGCTGCCAGGTTTGTAAACTTTTTTTTTTACTTTGAGGACAAGAAACTTAAGGCTCTATCTGTTAAAGTGAGCTCACTGGCGTGCGGGTGAGTGAGTGGGTGGTGGGCATCAGTGAGGCACAAACAGTGGGCATCAGCAGGTACCGCAGAGAGAGAAGGTACTGTAGTGTGGGGGGCTCTTCCAGCAGTCAGGCACGAGCATGAGCAGCACCCCCACCCAAACATGTGCCTGCCAGTGCCAGCCATTCCTAGCAAGGGTCTCCAATCTCTAGTTGCCATTCCTACCTAGCACCCCCAAATAAGGGCAGGATTTGCACGTGCTAGCCAGGGTCTTTCCAGTTGCCATCCATAGCGCCTCAGGGAGGGCAGGATTTGCATGTGCCAGCCAGGGTCTCTCCATTGCTATCCCTCCTGAGCAGCATCCCAAGGAGGGCAGGATTTGCACGTCCCAGCAAGGGTCTTTCTTGTTGCCATCCCTAGTGCCCCAAAGAGGGCAGGATTTGCATGTGCCAGCCAGGGTCTCTCCATTTGCCATCCCTAGCATCCCCTAGTGCCCCAAGGAGGGCAAGATTTGCACATGTCAGCCAGGGTCACCATCTCCCGTTGCCATCCCTAGCACCCCAAGGAGGGAGGACTAGAGGCATCATCATAAATGCATTATATTACTTAGGTGTTGTTTATGTGTTCCTGTTTGAGAGAGGAATAAGATGCCGATGCTGTCCCCACCACATGAGCAATTACAAGGGGCTTCCTAGGGTGCTAGTGTTTTAGTGTCAAACATACAAAGTGTAGTCATGCTGAGTAGTCAGAGTTCATCCAAGCAGTTGAGGAAGTGGGACCACTTCAGATGAGACACTTGAAAGACAGTACTTTTTAAAGCCCAGGCTGTAGACCAGGGGTGGGGAACCTCAGGCCCAGGGGCCAAATGCGGCCCTTGGCAAGTTCTTATGTGGTCCCTTTCTGGTGCCTGGATCTGACCCCTGAATCCAGTCTCTTTCCCCAAGCACTGAAAAACTGAGCTCAGGATAATGGGGCAAAGAGGAAGACATGCACATAAGTGTAGGGAACAGATCCACAGCACAGATCCATGATCTGAGCCCTCCTTTTCTTGAATACACCTGTTAAGCACCCCAGCCCCCAACCTCTATGTGACCCTCAGAGCTTGTACTAATATTCAATGTGGCCCCTGGGACAGAAAAGGTTCCCCACCCCTGCTGTAGTCCAAACATGAACAGGAATTGCATAAAAGGAAGACTATTACTATGCACAGATAAGCTCTTAGAGAGGTGGCTGGCTGGTGGCATGTGCAAAATTAGTTTTCAACAGTTTTAAATGGATGTTATATTAATTTTACTTTTTTGATAGTGTTTATTGTTTGGGGTATAATGTTGTGAAGCATTCTGCATGGCATTTGGCAGGGAAGTGCTATATAAGTGAATTTTATTTCTATGACTATAAAAGTAGGAAATGGGTATCCTGCCTTTGAGCAGGGTGTTGGAATAGATAACTCTTGAGGTCCCTCCCGTCCCTGGAGTCCCATGATACTATGCATGTCCACTTTGACATAAAAGCAAGTTCTTGTGTACAGGATGGAAGGATGCAATTTCTTGACCATCTTCAGTTTTAGTTTTATGGGCCAGTATTGGAGCTGAAATGGTTATCCGTCACTATCCAGTAACTGGCTGGAACTGCAATATCCAATCTACTCCATCAAGGTCTGGTTACCAAGTTGTATCCAATCAACTCCATCAAGGATTGGTTACCAAGTGGTATCCATTTATTGTTCAGTGGATAAACTGGTTAACGATTTTACTGATTTACCATGTTATCACATATCACAGTGCTCTGTTTACCGCATTGCCATTTCCCCATAGTTCCTTACCCATTTGTTCCCCATCCTTCCCCCTCTGGATCTGGATTTAGGCTAGACGGTAACGCCATCAGCTGTTCGGTAGGGCCGGGTGAGGACGGGGGCCCAGTCCACTGACCTCATCTTGGCGCAGGGCTCGAGCACAAAACAGATAGGAGGCAGACCGTTCATTCACTTTAGTCCAGGGTGAACACAAGCAAACATCTGGCGGGACGGAACAAACGTGCGGATGAGTCCTGGGCTAAGGCAGGCTAATGGGGGCTATCGTCGTGCCCGTTTTCACTCAAGGATAAATCCATTCAAGAAATTATTTTTAGTAAAGACAACATGCAAATGATGGAGCCAAAGGCAGAGTTAGAACTGTATCAAATAGTGGATTTTGTATTCATGGCAAGCTACACTTTTGGATTTCTATCTAAATATTTGAATATCTACAACAAAAATGAATAGTCACATAACATGCTTGTAAGGTTATTTTGTTTCAGATGCTTCATTCATTCATTTCAGTTTTTCAGTCATTGCAGTTCAGTTATTTGGTTACTTTGTATCAGCTATTGCACGCACGCACGCACACACACAGTACCACCATAATAAGGTTACTGAAATGACCAAACTGAAATATTAACATAACTGAATGGAAATATTAAAAGCAGATTTCAGCAAAAAATGACTGAATGTCCACTTTATCATATCCAAATCAAAGAAAGAGAACTCATCGGATATCCAGTTTACTATGAATATTAATTCCAGTCCTAGATAGTACCTATGCCCACCCAGTGTCCCTGCTATCAGCCTCACTGGCCGTTTTTAAACAGGACGCGCCCACGCAGGTTCACCCATCCTCCACCCACCCGAGTGCCCGTGGCGTGGCACAGGGTGGGCATGCACTCCCATGACCCAGGCACCACCCACTCATGCCCACACACGGATCATCAGGGGAAAATCTGCGATTCTCCATGCTGGGGCATATGTGTGTGGTGCATGGGTAGGGATAGAGTGACATGCATGGGTGCTCAACACAGTGCACACGGACCCACCCCCAGCCATGCCCATTTAAAAACGGTCAAAATCTCATGAGCAACAATAATATACACTCGAGGTCAATAGTGTACATGGATACACTGTGGACTTGTTCACACAGGTCAAGAAATAAGAGATAATTACCCCTTTTTTTTTTATTCACGCAAGCCAAAGATTTGTAGTTAGGCAAACAAAAAAGTTATTACTTCTCTTAACAATCATGAGTGTGAACCAGCTAAGCCCTACTGACTGCTCAAAGAACCTTGCACTGGCCGTAGAGCTGAGGAGCTGGGAGTAGGGTGTGTGCAGCAGGTTCTGCTGCCCAGATGGCCACACCCCCTCTGAAGCAGTGGTGGCCACGCCCCCCCATGCCAGTGGTAGGGAAGGGGGCACAGCTCATGGAAGGGTTTCCCTAGCCTTTTGGTGTGCCCCAGCAGGGCTGGGGTCACCCCACCAGAGTACCCCTCAGTGAGAAACTCCATCAGCCCCCCTGCAGCAAGATGACCTGCCACACCAGTGCAGACTTACACCTGCTTTGAGCAGGAGTAAACCTCATGCAGCCGTGCATCAACAGGCATCAGACACCTGGAGACAGGGAAGCCACTGCACGCTAGTCCAGCCAGCCCCTGAACCAGGACCACAGCACTCACCATACATCACGGGAGCCCTGGAAAGTTCCCCAGGGGACCCAGCTCCGGTCCCAGCACCATAGTACATTGAGAGGTACGGGAGGGGCAGAGTTGTCCAGGACTCCTGCAATGTATGGTGAGTGCTTTGGGCCCAGTTTGGGGGCTGGCCAGGCCAGCGTGCAGCGGCTTCTTTGGTCAGGGCTCCCACACTTGACCCCATTCCCGCTGCTCCTCCTGTTTCCCCACCCCCTCCATCTGGCCCCTGCATGGCACAGGGACTGGAATGGGATGGTGAGCTGTGGTCCCCGGCACCCCAGGGCTATCCGCCTGCGCAGTTTTCCCCTGTGCAGATGGATAGCAGGTTTGTGCTCCATGTGTATTCTGCAGTGGGGACTATTAATTGCAGTTGTGCTAGTCTGAACAGATGGGATTACACTAGGGTTGTGCATTCATTTTAGTTATTTTAACTAAACTAGGGATGGGATTATAGGGATGTGTATTTGTTTTAGTTATTAATAACTAATACAAAAACATCATTTTAGTATTAGTTATTACAATAACTAAAACAAATGGGTTAATAACTAAAAAATGAATACATTTTAGTATTAGTTATTAGCTCTGCTCTGACTGCTGCATGTAGGGCTAGAGCACATGCCATGGCTCCAGGCTGTCTGTGACTTGCTGTAAACAAGTGTATAGAAGGGGGTCAGAAGGGAGGGGGAACCATGAGTGACTTCTTCTTTGCCCAATTGCATACATTCTAACACAGGAGAATCCCTTTATAGGTCATTCTTTGGACATGCGGTGTAAGCTTTCTGTACCAATCAGGGAGGGACTCAGGATGACTTCATGGGGAGGGCATGGTGAGTGTTCTTAACCTTCTGCCAAGCTGAGGAACTTTGTCAGTGTTAGTTCAGTCTCAGACAGAATGCTTGCTGTGGTTTTTCTCTCAGCCTCACTTAGACAAATTGAAAGTTATAAAAATAGGTCTCTACCTCATCCTTTCCTTCCCATTATTCCCACTGTTCATTGTCTTTGTCTGTAATCCTTGTCTGTCTGTGAAATATTGTCATTGTTCTGTACTGTTTTTTGAAGTGTACAAGGCCCTTGTGCACTGAGTACACTAACTAAAATTTGCTTATAAAATTGGAACCCTTAATCCAATCTTTCTGAAAGTTGGTAGGGATGATCCCCTGGATAAGGAGTACAGACTGTCCAAATTTCATGAAAAATGAATGACAAATGAAGACATTGGAGCTGGAAATCCATTTCCCATTTAAACCAATGGGATGGGAATAACTAAAATAGTAATAGAACAATAACTAATACTAATGGAATGTTAACAATTAATACTAAAATAAAAACTAATAGTAACTTTTTTTCCCTGCACACCCCTAGATTATATCACTGACGCAGATCCTCCTGTTTAACAGCCTCTTGTTAGTTTGAAAAAATTCATTGTATTTTCTTCTCTTTTTGTTTGGTTATCATTGTTAAGTCTTTTTCTATTTATTCATATTGCTTGCTTCCCTATAATAACTGCTTATTTTAAAAGGGAGATACTTCAATAAAAAATAATCTGATATGTCCTAAAATGCAAATAACCTTTTATTTCTTTATGCTTTCCTTGCTAACATCTCAATTTTAGCCTTAAATATATATATATATCAAAGGCTTTTTTCTATCTAAAGCCCCACAGCAGCATATTAACAGACAATATATTGGATGGAGGAAAAACTATGAACTATAGAGTGTTCAAGGATTTCTTCAAGCAGGTTGTCATGAAAATGAGTTGACCCTCAGCCCCTTTTGTCAATAAAATAGGATATTACAAAAAGGCTGCTTCTGCGATCACATCTGAATTGGCTTTCAGGTTTCCAACCCAGGTTGAATCAAACAGTGGCAAACATTGCCTCAGTAGGCACTGCTGCTTATTTCTAATTTGCAATGCTTTTATTAGCTGACATTCACGCTGGGATTGCGTACTTTCCCCCAAGTTTCTCTGAGACATGGAGGCATGCAAGTCCTTGAAAACCGACATCTCCTTAATGAAAACAATATTGCTCAATGAAAAATAATCAAGGAGATGTTTTCATTATTCAAAGTAGTTTCAACTGATGTTTCAATTCTCTTTTGTGAGCCATTTCAGTGTGGGTTGTGGCCTTTGGACTCTTTACCATTAGTGGTTTCTTCTCATCCTGCAAAGGAAATATAAATCAAATCACCACATGGGTAAGAGACACCTGAATGCTGCAAAGTATTTCCTTGTGTTACCTCCAATGATTTCTTTCAGGGCAGAATTTCACTTGCTTTTTAGTTTCCTTTAACATTTATATTAAGACTGAAAAGTGCCATTTTGAAGCTCAATCTGCAGTTGAAATCACTAAAATGAAAATTAGGCTTGCTCCAAGCGAGAAGAAATACCCTAGTAAAAGTAACATGCTTTTACAGGAAAGATGACTTCCTTTCTTTTTGGAGAAGCTATTTTCAGTTCTCTCCTAAATTGCCTCACCATCAACCTCAAATAAATATATATTTTGCAATTGGCCCTGTGCAAAGACAATTCATTAGGCTTGAAGTGCTACAGTAATTTTGCTGGGGACCAAGCTAGAAATCATTGTGATGCAGCACTGTTCTACTAATTTATCTGGGAGAAAAAAAAATCAAAAGTCAAAGTCCATCCAGAGATACGTGGCCCATCAGACTGGTGTGGTTAAGACCCAACCCAACATTTCTATGGCCTATGAGTGATTTCAGACATTACGGGCTCCTGATTGAATTCACCACAGTGGATTCCCAGTGGTGGTGAGCCGACCAACCAACCCCTACGGTCCAGGAAGGCCCCAAACAGACGTGATGGGATTGGGACCATGGTAGGGAACTGGACCGACAGACCAGAGCCCGGGGCAGTGCAACAGACATGACACCGATTCCGGGCCATGGTCAAAACACCCAGAAGGCACCGGGGAGGGGCAGGAAGCAGACATGGCCTATGGAGGGCAAACGAAGCCTGAAGGGCCAAAAGGAAATGCCCACACCAGGGAAATGGGAAGGGAGGGGGAGAAGGGGGAAGTGCCGCCGAGGCGGCACACACAACAGGCACAGGGAAAAGGAGGTCACAGTGTAACACACAGCACAAACACATGCTCGGGCGCCAACACACCCGCATGGGAAAGGAAGGGAAGGGGGAACAGAGCGGGACAGCCAACACACATGGCACCATGGGCAAAGGGGGGGGGGACCCAGGGCCAGGGAAGCAGGGGGGACCGGCCAAGGGCCAGGGCAGGGCACGGGGAATGGCATCCAGAACCCCGACAACAGCACAGACAGCACAGGAAACCCCACAGCTACACAGGCAGCCCTGGCATGGGGGGACCCCTCAGGGGCAGAGCACAGGCACAGGGGAAGGCCACACAGACCAGGGACCAGCCCGGGAATGGTCCAGGAGGCTGACAGGGACCCCATGCGCCAGCAAGGGTGTGATGGATGGGATGGAGGCGAGCTGGAGCCGAAGAGCAGAGCAGGCGGTCCAACCCCCCCACCCTGAAGGATGCCAGGAGGTGCAGTCCAGGGGCCCCAGAACCCCATGGTCACAGAGTCAACTTGGGGGATTTGGGGGGGCACGGGCACAGGAGGGATAGCAGCCGGACTATGAAGGACAGCAGCACGCGGGGTGCTGGGTGCCAGCTTGGAGAGCAGGACACAGCCACAGGAGATGTCAGCCACAGAGGGAAACACCGGTTGCAGAGGCAGTTGGGGGGGACCGTGGAGGGGGTCCAGAGGCACAGGCAGGGGCAGCGGAACCTCAGGAACCAGCCAGCACAGCAGCAAACCCAGGACATCATAGAGGGAGTGGGCAGTGACCCACGGCAGCAGGGCAGAGGCGGGAGCTCACAGCAGAACCAGCAACCAGGACCTGGAAGGCACAGGGGGCCTCACAGCCAATTGCAGGGGGCCATGAAGGGGCCCAGGGCCGGGTGGCCCACCAGGTGCACGTAGTGGGGACACTGATGCATGCCCCAACAGTATCCCAGTGCTGACATGTGGTGGGTGACAAGGTAGTATGCCTCAAAGGGATCTTGCACGGTGAGCCCCACCTGGACATCGGATCGGGACCACACACCAGCCAGCGCCATCAGCACGGATCCGGTGGGCTCCAACAAGCCATAGTCAGCTGCTGGGGGCCATGGAAGGTGACCAAGATCCAACAGGCAGTGATAGATCGCCCCACATGGCGATCCGGTGGTACCCACGGGCCCCGTGAACGCAGTCAAAGAAGGACACAGCCAGGGCAGGGCCCCCCTCCACCAGACAGGCTGTGTAGGCGGCCATGCTGCACACAGAGAGAGAAGACACGGTCTCCACCATGGACCACCCCACATGTGAGCACCTCATCTCTGAGATGCACCCATCGGGAAAGGGACGCAGGCCCAGCATCTCTGCATGCAGCCAGAAATCGTGGGCACTTGCCTCATAGCTAAAGTAGCGCAGGCCGGAGCTCAAACTTGCATAGGCACCTGTGAGGCTGTCCAGGCAGGTCAGGAGCAATTGCACAGCCAGGGAATGCCACAGGTCACACAGGGCCATGGTCTCATGGAAGGTCCAGCAATGGGGGGTGCCGGGTGGGGTGGGGCCTGTGAGCCCTGGGGAAGCGCTGTCAGCCATGGTCCAGCAAGCAGCAGATACTAACTGCAAGGAAAGAGGGGCCCCCAAATCCCTGGAGGAATGGGAGGGGAAGCAGGGGAGCTCCAAGGCCAAGCGATAAGGCCACAGGCCACAACATGGCACGGTAGATGAGCGAGGCATGGGGTGCGGACCCAGCCCACCTGCTGGAACCGAGCACACATACAGGACAGCCTACACACAGATCAGGATGGCGAGGACAACAGGCAGCCAACACAGAGAAATGGGAGGTGATGACAGCAGGAATGCAGCTTCTGCTCGCACACCAGGGTGCAGGCTGGTCCATGCGACATGCCCCGTGCAGGGACCACAGGTGTGCGCAATGGGCTGCCAACTGCCTCCCCACCCCAGTTGCCCTGCAGAAGCCGGCACAGCCAGCCAGGGGGGCGGCCAGAGGTGACCCGCCCCCCCGGCCGGGCACCAGGTCATGACCTGGGGGTGGGGGTGACATGCCCCAGCCTATAACGGTTGTGGTAGCGACCCACCCTGGGAACCATTCAACATGGAGCTGGGATGGCTGGCCACCTGCGGGATACACCTAGAAGTCTGCACAGAGTGCTACTGCTCACACACCGACCTCTTGTGCATCCAGACCGCAGAGGTGCACCTGGCCACCCGGCTGTGGGTGAGCATGGCCAGGAGCGCCACTGGAGCCCACCAAGCCCACCACGGATGCAGGTGCTCCCTGGCCCAGCTCATGGCCCAGCGAGTGTCCTGGACGGCCCAACAGGCCATCATCCATGCCCAGGAGCGGACTGCTACACTCCGCGAGGTGGCCAGACTGCTCCAATTGTGGAGGGAGACCATGTGGTGCCCAGCCTTGCTCGCTATGCCCATTACCCGGCGAGTTTGGGTCACGGAGAAGGCACAGGGGTGGTTGGCCAGGGCACTGGCTCACTGGAACGAGACCTCCTGGAGAGCGCACTTTTGGATGGAGAGGCACATCCTCCTTCAGCTCGCGGAGCTGTTAACACCCTGGCTGGAGTGGCAGCATGCAGGCCCCCATTCCTATGGTCTAGAAGGTGTCCATCGGGGTCTGGGCCCTAGCAACGCCCGATTCCTGCCAGTCCGTCTTGCAGCACTTCGGCGTTGGGGTGAGCACTGTCGCCGGGATCCTGTGAGATGTCTGCGAGGCAGTGGAGGGCGTGCTCCTGGACTGAGAGATCCAACTGATGAGCCAGGAAGCCGTGATGGCTGGTTACATGGATGGAGGATTCCCCAACTGCATGGGCACCGTGGACGGCACCCACATAGAGATCCTCCACCTATTCGATGGGGAGGCCATGGAATATGTCAACTGACACGGGTACCACTCTCTGTAGCTGCAGGCGGTCATGGACCACTGGGGGCAGTTCATAGACATTTACACGCGCCACTCTGGGCGCAGCCACAATGCCCGGATCATGGCCATCTCTCCCTTCTATGCCAGGATGTACCACAGGGACTTCGTGGACATGGGGATGACCCAGATCGAGGGGGTGCTGATGACCCCCTGTATCCTGGGGGACCCAGCCTATTCACTCACCCATTGGCTGATGAAGGTGTACCCGGTCACCAGGAACCCTGTGGAAGTGCTGTACAATACTCACCTGTGTGCAAGCAGAACCATGGTCAAGAGGGCCTTCGTGACCCTCAAGCAGCGCTGGAGGTGCTTCTCAGGCCACCTGGACTACACGGTGGAGACCTCGGCCCTGGTGATCAGAGCCTGCTGTATTCTGCACAACATGTGCAAGACCGATGGGGCTGCCCTCAACTACCCCATGCCCCAGCGCCCTCCCAGCCCCGTGCCTCTCTACGTGAATGCTGAGAACCTGCAGGAGTACCGATACGCAAAGCACATCTGTGCTGCCCTGGCTAGGCGGATCAGCCGGGAGGCCAAGGCATGAGGCCGCACACCACCGTCCCAGCCACCCTGGGGCCCCACCAGCACCCTGTATGCCCCCCTAGATGCCCACCTACCCCCAGCCCCGGGTCCTTGAACAGAACAAGGGCTGTGATTGTGGTGCCCGTGAATTTATTGTGCATACCTCCTACAGTTCCCACCACCACCCACCTCCCAGTGCTGTCCCTCCCCAGGATGCTCGCCCCCTTCCCCCATGACCTGCATGTCTATGGGGCTTCCCTCTGGGCCACCCTGTGGTTGCCGTGGAGCTCTGGGAGCTCCCCTCCCCCCTGTTGTCCGTGTCCCCGACAGTGTCCTGAGGGGCAGGCATTGTTGGTAGGGAGGGAGAACCTGGGGCCAGAGGGGCCCCCTGGGTGTCTGCTCCCTCCGGAGGCTTACAGGGACTGGTAGGCAGATGCGCGGGCCCTGCGGGCGTGCCGGCACCTGGGGTGGTGGCGGAGGCGGTGGGGGCGCTGAGGGGCCCGGCATCGGTGCTGGGGTAGGCAGGTTGCCCAGTGGGTCAGTGGCCATCACGTAGGCGCTCAAGGTCCCTGCGTGCAGCAGCAGCGAGGTGCCAATGTCATGGGACCAGTCCATCTTGGCGGAGTGCTCCCTCACCCTCCGGTCAATGGCCTGTCCCAGCCACCCGAACACCTCCACTTGCGTGCTGTGCTCCAGGCGTTTCCACCTCCATTTGAGGCGCACCTCCACCTACAGCCTCTGGTCCCTTGCCTCCACTTGCTGCATGGCCCTTTCAGTGGCTGCCTCCATGCGGTCGATGGACACAATCATCCCCTCGCCCTGTTCGGTGGTGGTGCGGACTATGTCCTCTGCCTGCTCCTCCCCCTGGTGCCGTACCCATGCATGATTCTCCCTCATCTGCTGAGCCGGGGGCATGGGGTCGGCTTGCTGGGACCCGGCGGGTTGCCCTGTTGCGGTGCATAGTAAAGTTTGGTTAGGCGCCCCAGCCACCTGCCCTCCCATCCCGTGCCACGGATGGGGGGTCATGTGGGACCTCCTTCAGGTGGCCAGCTGGTACCCTCCCCCGGTGTTCCCCTGTGCCCCGGCCCCCCCCACCACATGGGCCAGGTCCCCTGCCCAGGCTCCTCCGGCCTCCGCTCCCCCCACTTGCTGCGTAGCCTCACCTGGGACCTCTGGCTGCTCCTGGGGCTGCTCGCCACCATTCCCCTTGCCAGTCTGTCCCAGGTGCTGGGGCGTGCCGTGACCTGCAAGGATATGGGAGGGGGTGGGAGAGGGTAGGCTGAACGTGTCCCCCGGACCCCCTTCCGTGGTCTGGGGTGTCAGGGGTTGCTGGGGGCGGCCCTGTGGCCAGTGTGCCCCACTTCCTCCCTTGGGCTGTCCCCTCCGGTTCATCTCCCATCCCACCCATGTGCTTACCCTTGATGTCAGTCTCGGAGGCCTCTGAGGCCGGTCCCTTGGTTTTACTGGGGTCCCCCTGCATTCCCTGACTGAGGGCTAGTGGTGTGCCAGCCTCGGCTCCTCCCGGTATGGGGATCATCTGGGAGCTCTCGGGGCTGGTGTGTGAGGGGAGCCTGCTACTCCCTAAGGTCCTGGGGCATTCCTCTTTGGGTACGGGGCCCCTCGAGCTGATGACTTCTAGCGGGGCAGCGAGGGGAGGGGGTATATCGGCCTGTTCCCTGCCCTGGACCACAGCGCTTCCCACAAGGCACGGGCCAATTATGGATCCTTTCATGTGGAGGATGTGACCCAGGGCGTCATAGAAGGGGGTGGTCTGGGCTCCGTGGACGGACCACCAGTTATTGTCCTTGATGGCCTTGTACTCCCTCTTGAGCTCCTTCACCTTTGAGCGGCACTGGGCCACGGTCCTGTGGTGCCCCACCACCTCCATGTCCTGCACGATCTCCTGGTACACATGCTCATTCCACAGGTTCACCGCTAGCTCCAGCTGGTGTTCCACTGTTCCCTAGACCCTGATGAAGTCCTGGGTTTCCCTGTGCCCCCATTGCCCCCCTTGGTGGTATGGCTATCTCCCACTTATCTCCTGTGTATCCCGCAGGTGGCCAGCCATCCCAGCACCCCCAGGGCCCTCCTGGTCCTCCTCCTTGTCCTCCTGCTCCTCCTCCTCCGCATGCCCTCTGCCCATCGCCTCTGGGAGCTCAGGCTCCCGGGCCCATTTCTGTGTCTGTGGGTCATAAGGGGTGGTGGTTGGTTGCCAGATTGCCTCAGCCCTGCGGCCCTCCCCCGTTCCCCCTCCTGCCAGCCCGCCCACCCCCTTGGTGCCCCTGTGCCGCTGCCCCCCCTCGCTCCCCTTTCCCATTTCCAGGGTGCCTCTTCCCCTGGGCCAGTTGTCAGCTGTGGGGTGGCCTGTCCCAGTGGCGGCTGCTGCTGCTGCTGCTGTCCCTCCACCACCTCCATGTCCAGCACAACCGCTGCCTGCACCTCCTCCTCCTCCTCCCTTGCTCGCTCGTCCTCTGCTCGCCTCTCCCTTCCGCCTCGCTCCATCCCGCCACATTCCCCTGCTGCTGGGTGCCCTTTAAATCTCCCTCCCTGGCCTGTGTTGTTGCTCGTTATCTGGCAGCAACGCTGCGTGCATTGTCCCCGGCTGGGAATCATTTTGATTGCTTCCAGCTGGTGGTTGCCGTTCAGTCATTACGTTTTGTTGGTTCCCGGTGGGAATTGCTTTGACCACTCTTTCAGAGATGGTCTGGGCCGGAGCTCCATAAGGGTGGTTAGTTTTGTCCCCTGCTGGGGATTGTCTGTGGTGAACATTTGGCGACCGCCAAACAGATGTTCGGGGCCCTTTGGGCCCGCCCCAGGGTTGTGTGTGGTTCACTGTGGTTGACTGTGATCTCATAATGTCTGAAAACACCCCATGATGCAACAAGGGAGTGATGTGCATCATGATCAACTACTTTTGACTTCCCCAACTCAATAGATCAGGTACTCATTCATACCTCGGTGGATTGGAGGTGGTAACTGTGTATAAGACAAAGTAAGAGTTGAACCTTTGGGGATGCCAGTGAGTACTTTAACCACTCAGACACTTCATTTTTAAAATTAATTAATAGATATTTTTTTAAAAAATCCAGAGATAGAGTGTAGTTGTCATGTTCATCCCAAGTGACAGAGAGACAAGTACTTTGAATATCTTTTATTGGACCAACTGGTGGTGGTGGAAATAAGCAAGCTTTCAGGCCACACAGGGCCCTTCCTCAGGTACATGCCTACAGTACATGCCTGAGGACGGACCCTGTGTGGCCGGAAAGCTTGTTTATTTCCAACAACAACAGTTGGTCCAATAAAAGATAGCCTTCAAACCACTTTGTCTCTCTCTAAAAAAACGGAGAAAGTCTTTCTTGGATACTTTAATAGAATCATAGAATCCACGGTTGGAAGGGACCTCAGGAATCCTATCCAACTCCCTTCTTCAAAGCCAGGTATCTTCTGCCTATATCATTGCAAACACATGCTTGTCCAACCAGGGAAGGCGATTTCACAAGCTACCTGGGCAACGTATTCTGCTGGCCAGTCATTCTCACATTTAGGAAGTTTGAACCAATATTTAACCAAAATCTACATTGTTGCAATTTAAGCCCATTCCCTCTTGTTCTGCCTTGAGTGACAGCAGAAAACCAATGTTGATCATCTTTTTCATGGTATCCTTTTAGATTGTTGGTAACTTTTACTAATTATTAGAACACTGAATTTCTTATATGTGTATTTTGTGTTCTGGTATTATAACAACAGATTATACAGTTAAATAATTCTATGCCAAAGCTATTTGTGGGATCACCAGCACATAGGGACCTGGACTATTGCCCCATTCATCCATGGTTTCCTGTGGCCCTGGGGAAGCAGCAGTCAGGAGACCTCTGCAAGCCCCTGGGAGAGGGTGGCTGGCAGCCCACTGGAGCCATGTTGTCACTTAGAGCACTTTCAGACATTTCCCCCCCACCCCCTGCATATATTTTGGCTGCAGGGCGGGATGCACAGCCAGGATATGTGCGGGGGATCGGCCGGTCTTAACCCGCCGGTAGGGATACAGAGCAGGAAATCAAGCTCTGCATCCCTGAGCGTCTCTGCCAGCAAAGCCGCACAGAGGAGGGGGGCTTTTAGATCAGCTGATCCCTGTGCATATCCTGGCTGCTCATTCCCCCCTGCAGCCATAATATGCACGCGGGGGTGGTGGTGGGGGGATGTCTGAAAGTGACCTTTGTGGAAGGGGGGCTGCCAAGCACCACTGCAGGTCACAACAACTGCTTTGGGTTGGTGGCATGCTTGCCACTACCAGAAGCCCTACTGCTGAGAGTCTCAGGAGTTGATGGCCTACAGAAGGGCTCCCAGGTGGCACTGCTCCCCCCTCCAAGTGGCAGCAGACTTCAGAAAAAGGATCCTAGCCAGCTAAGTCCTCCCCACTAGAGGTGGCAGCACCACCTCAGTTCCCAACAGTGCCCCCAAACTATACCTGAGGAAGGGCCTGGTGTGGTCTGAGAGCTTTATTTCCAACAACAACCCAGTCAGTGTTTTCAAAGTTGTAGAGAGTGGAACCAGCATTCTTGAGGTACATAATCGCGTACTGAGTTTTTCAAACTCTCTGTATCATTTGTGGTTGAACTTTGCAAGGCATATATTGAACAAAGCAGTGGGGGGCAGGAAATGGACAGGACGATCTGGTGGTTTATGCACTGGAATGACACCCCAGAGAATTGGTCTCTATTCTTGCTGCCGCTACAAAACTCCTGTTATACTGGGCTGGTCTTTTAAACCAAACTTCTGGCAGGCAGTGCTGTGCTCCTATTTGCAGAAGTGCTGAGCAGAGGCATATTAACTCCAGGAGAGCTGTTCTTCAGACCTGTAATTGCTATGAAAATGCTAGGCACTCTGAAAAATCAGCCCCCAGGTGTCTCAAGTTAAGCTCAGAGATACTACAGTGATAAGTGACAAAGAAAAAAATGATGAGGTAATTACTAATTCCATATTGGGAAGCAAGTTTTGAGACCATGCAGTAAACAAGATATGGGGCCACCTACTGAATGCAGAAGGTAAAATTTTAAAAAAAACATAACTAGCTACTAGTCCATAAGCCTAGTGGAGAAACCACTTTATTCAGATATTATTCACATATTCGGATAGGTATCCAAATATGTTAATAACAGCCACATCCAAAGCGGATATTCGCATATCTGTTTATTCAGTTTGTTCTGTTCATTCCTTTATTTGATTCATTTTTTGAGTTACTCTCATTATTATTATTATTATTATTATTATTAACAAACATTTATATAGCGCCAGCAGTGTACCTGGCACTTTACAAAGTAATAAAATAGACACGGTCCCTGCCCCTAGGGCTTACAATCTGAGAGACAGGAGCTGGGGGAGAGACTTAGGAAGGGGAACAGAGGGAGAGACAAGGGGTCTAACATTCATGAAGATGCGAGGTCTCAAGTGCACGTACTTGGCTTGGTTACGATGAGAATGACAGCAGGCAGGTCCATGTTGCAAGGATAAGGGTAAACCGATCGTAGGTATAGGAATAGTGGCTCAGCAGGATAAAGAGTCAGACAGAGCAGAGCGAAAGAGGTGAGTTTTAAGGAGAGATTTGAAGGTATGAAGGGAGGGGGCAAGGCGGATGTGGACAGGGAGGGAGTTCCAGGCATGGGGGGCAGCAAGTGAGAAGGGACGAAGGCGCTTAGGGGAGCAGGGAAGGCGTGGAAGGGTGAGAGAAGGGACAGAGGAGGAGCGAAGTGCACGGGCTGGAGTATGGAGGGCGATAAGTGCAGAGAGGTAGGGGGGAGCAAGGTTGTGAAGAGCTTTATAGGTGAAGACTAGGAGCTTGTGCAGGATTCGTTCAGGAAGGGGAAGCCAGTGAAGCGAAGAGAGGAGGGGCTGCACATGGTCGAAGCGACTGGCGAGGTAGATGACCCTGGCAGCAGAGTTTTGGACAGAGATGAGGGGAGAAAGGTGAGACCGGGGAAGGCCAGTGAGAAGGAGGTTACAGTAATCGAGGCGAGAGATGACCAGAGCATGAACAAGAGTTTTGGCAGACGAGACAGAGAGAAAAGGGCGAATCTTAGCAATGTTATGGAGGGAGAAGCGACAGGATTTAGCAACAGAGTCAATGTTTGGTTATTCTTTTGAACGCCATTTAGCACTATTACGCAAAAGCAATAAACTGACTAAACCAAATAACCAAGCAGTGGAATAAACTAAATAACCAAACCACAGAAATCCCAATGGATAGAACTGTCCAATCCATCTGATTCAGTTTCAAGTGACCAAAATCAATCAATAATAATAAATAATACTTTGAACATTTGTTTCACTTCTCTGTGAGCTTCACTGACCCTCTGCACAGAAGGAAGAAGAGGTCCTATGGAAAAAACAGTATGTGGCCAAAACATAAAATAAGTCATGTCATAAGGCATTTGCACACAGGGACTAGATTAAGTTTGTACATGGGCAGCCGTTCCCTGGCACTTTCTAGGTTCAAGGAAAGGCACTAAGTTTACAGTTCCTTGGAAGTCCCTCCAGACGTCTTGCTGCTCCCTGGAAACATCAGGGTACTGGTGGTTGTCTCCTAAGCCCGCTATCAGGAGAAGGTATCAAGGGCAGGGGAGAAGACCCAGGTCTATACTCATTATCAGCTGTAGCTCCAGCTCCATAGACAAGCAGGCAGAGCTCAGTTCTCTTACCTGGATAAAGCATAAGGGCCAGGCAATGGCTTCCTCTGGGCATGGAGCTTACTAGACAAGGAACAGATGACCAAGATCCTCCCTAGTTGGACACTTGTATTCAGCAGAGTTCAGGATGCCACATAGAGCAGGAGAGAAATTTCCAATGGCTGCCTCTGCTTGGCATGCCAAAAGGGAAACACTCCGTGACATGCCAAAAAGGAATTTCCCACCCCACTGGGTTTGATCTAGGGATGAAATGAGATCTCATATTTTTCAAGAATCTCGTAGAGAACTGGTCTCCTGACAGGATTTCTGATAATGAGAATGAACTTTGCCTGTTCTCATGAGAATCTCAGTAACTTTAAAATATCTTTAAAAAGGCTCTGATCATATACAAAATGGCCATAATGGCAGTTCTGCGTATCTGCAACCCTTTTCCAAGATAGTTCAGGCCATGTTGGTACCATTTTGGAAGAGGGCAGCCAGTTCTGAGCATGTGCAATCTGCTGCCCTTTTCCAAGATGGTTCCAATGCAGCCCATGCCATCTTGGAAAAGGACCATGCATGTGCAGAACAGCCACAGTGGCCATTTTGCACATGTTCAGAGCCTTTTAAAGTTTTTTTTTAAGGTTGCCAAGAATCTTTATTTATATTTATTTATTTATATTTCTTAGCCACCCCCTCATGCTCGTGGCATCTCAGGGTGGTATACAACATAAAAAAAATAAAAAACAACAGTAAAATACACCAAGTAAAATCATTTAAAAACAACAGCTACTAGAAGTTCTTCAGAAATTTGGGTTTGGGGAGGTATTTAAGACATGAATATCACTTATCTATAAAGGTCCAACTGCAACAGTAGCAGTTATTGATGAATTTTCAGATAAGATTAAGTTACAAAGAGGCACTAGGCAGGGATGTCCATTATCCCTGATCCTATTTAATCTTGCTATAGAACTGTGGTTAGGGGGGATGAAGACAGATAGGGCCATTCAAGGGGTAAAGATTCTGAATAAAGAGTTGAAAATTATGCGGTATGCAGATAATGTGGCACTGACATTACGATCTCCCTATAAATCGCTAAAGAAGGTTTTTGGATGGATAGAAGAATTTGCAACAGTGGCAGGATATAAAAATAAATATAGAAAAAACAGAGCTATTGGGAATCAGGGTGTCTGAAGAAGAACATGACAGAATAAAAAAAGAATATAATTTAAAATGGGTAAAAAATGCTTTAAGATATTTGGGAATTTGAATTTCAGATAGCTCAGGTAAGTTAATTGAAGAAAATCATTTAAGGATACTTTAAAAGATAGAAAAAGAAATACAAGAATGGAAAAAAACAAAATGTTCATGGTTTGGATGGTTGACCTTGGTCAAAATGATGTTTCTCCCCAAACTGTTGTTTTTATTTATGACTATCTCAATTGAACTTCCTGTTTCGTTTACTTAGGAGTTGGCAATGAAAGATGGAACAGTTTATAGGGGAAAAGAAAAGGAATAAGATATCTTCTTTAGTTTTACAGAGAAGAAAAGAAGAGGGGGGATTAAATATGCCTAATTTGTTAAATGCTATAAGGCAGCAAGTCTTTTGTCGCTTCCCCTTTTGTGTGGTAAACAGAAGGACTGGCAATATTTAGAATTGGGTAAGGAACGTTTTGAAGAAATAGTATGGCTATCAAAGAAGAATATCCCCAAAGATATTTGCTTGAGGGGTGTTTGCTTGGGGGATGGAGGTTGATGCTGCCGCCTCCACATAGAGGAAGGGGGAGGGGACTGGGGAGGCCAGCTTCTGGGCCAGGGGCACGTGCCCTTCGGCGAGGCCCAATGGAGGGAGCCATCAGATGGGTCTGATGTTATTAGTGTTTGGTGGGAGGGAGAATATATATATATTTAGGCTGTGAAGACTAGAGTCCCTCCCTCCTGGTGGGAGCAGGAGGGGCGGGGGGGAAGTAGGGGTAGGGGTGGCTGAGGGGTTGATGGGATGATATGTGGCTGCTCTATGTTTGGGGTTGAAGTACATTAGTTGTTATTGGATTTTTGAATTGTTTTGGTGCGTTGTTCACAATTTTTTGTGTATTATGTATTATGACTTATGTATTATGCTGTAAGTCACTTCGAGTCACCTTTGACGAAAGAGTGCAGGGTATACATTAAAATTTGATTGATTTGATTGATTGATATACAAAATAATCTATTTTTAGGCCCTTTTTAAAAGATCTGGCTTGTAGTAAGAAGAAAGCTATGCCCTGAATTCACCAATTCAGTCGGTAGTAGCACATGAAGAATTTAATTTACATGGGGAATTAGGAGATTTTGGCAATTGGATTTCCCATGAAATATACCAGTTTCAAGATTTTGTAAAGGGAGACAATATTGTGTCTTTAGCAGAAATAAGGCTTAGTTATCCAGATTTCTCCGCTCCATTGTACCAATATCTTCAGTTGAGGCATTTTTTACAGTAGAAGTTGGGTACTCAAACAGAAATGAGGGGGGGGAAACTGAATCAGAATTGTTTTCGGTATATAAAAAAGGAATTAAAGGTATGTTGAAGTGTATGTATAGGTTGTTGTTAAATGAGGAACTAGGAAATTCATGACCTTGATATGTATTAACATGGGGAAAAGAATTGAAGGATGTAAAACCTGAGGAGTAGAAAAGAGTTTGGGATTGTATGTATAAATATACATTAGCAACTTATCTGAATGAAAATGTGTAGAATTTGTTGCTAGATGGTATCTCACTCTGATAAGGATGGTGAAAATGAATGGTAGTTCCAATAAGTGTTGGAAATGTAATGAAAAAAAGGCGGGATATTTACACTGTTGGTGGAAATGTAAAGAGATTTTTAAATTTTGGGAAGAAGTATTAGGAATCTGTGCTAAAATATGTGGTTATGATTTAAGGGACTCACCTAAAAGTGTATTGTTGGGTATGATGGAGGGGGAAGTCCTCCAAGAAGATCAGGAAATTAGGGTTGGGTGAATGCAGTTTGGAAGTTCGGAGTTCAGCCCGAACTCGGCCTGTTCTGACGACCAAACTCAAACACGAACACGAACATACCGAACCGAACACCGAACGGCGAAATGGCCGAACACTTCGGTCAGTTTGGATCATGTTTGGGTGAGTTCAGGTGGCAAAAAAAAGTTCACTGGAAGGTCGAACGTGGCAGGGAGTGGTAGTACTAGTCACTGAGGAGCAGACTTCCAGGCACAAGGGGTGGTGGAGAGGCTTGCAAGAAATGAAACTATCTGCCTCCCCCCTTCCCAACTCCTTCTGAGCTAGTCACTGTTCCTGAACAGCAGGCATTGAGTAGGATTATTAAATTGCTTTAAGTTTCATTTCAGTTTTGTACTGAAATGAAACTTAAACCTTAAACTGAAACCTTGTGGTGTTTGTGATTCCCCCCATCCCATAGATAGATAGATAGATAGATAGATAGATAGATAGATAGGGTATTTTCAGACGTTACGGGCGGCCGGTTCACCACAGCGAACCACCAGGGGGGGCGAACAGCGCAACCACGCCCGGGGGTTGGAAAACGACCCAAACAGACGTGCCGGGAACGGGACCACGGGCCGGAACTGGGCCGCACCATCGCGGCCCGGGGCAGCACAACAGACGTGCAGCCGAACCACCGCCGGGCGCTAAACCCCCACAAGGCACCGGGCAGGGGCGGGACCCAGGCATGGCCGCCTGAGGGCAAACGAAGCCACAAGGCACACAAGGGCATGCCCACACAAGGGAAACGGGAAGGGAGGGGGGAAGAGCGAGA
>QEPC01013045.1:1149433-1184153 GCA_003113815.1 Sphenodon punctatus
CCCCCATCCCATAGATAGATAGATAGATAGATAGATAGATAGATAGATAGATAGATAGATAGATCACAACAACAACAAAACATTTTATTGGTTCAGCAAGTTTTGCTATTCACAATACATAAAACATAAATCATTTTACTATTCATATTTCTAAAACATAAAAGCTAAGGGGTAAATTAAGCAGCAGATCCAAAGAAGCATATTTGGTTAAGTAAATTAAGCTATTCAGTTCATCATTTTGTTTTCCCTCTCCACAATTAGTTAGATAGATAGATAGATAGATAGATAGATAGATAGATAGATAGATAGATAGATAGATAGATAGGGACAGTAGACAGTTGTAGGAATCAGCTTAGTGATAGAGATAGCATTAGTGATTTAGTTTTAATGTTTTTAGAAGTAGGCCTGTGTACTTATTAGATAATTCATTTAGTTCATAGCATTTATAATAGTTAATAGCAGTTAGATTTAGTGTAGATAGATAGATATAATATTAGATAAAAAAATTAAATTAAAAAAACCCATATAAAAACAAATAAATAAATAAAAAACAAAAAAAACCATATAAAAGTTTAATAAAACCAAATAAAAAAACCCCAAACCATATAAAAAACAACAAAAACACCCATAACAAAACATTTCCAAAACATACCGAGCCGAACCGAACGGCCGAACTGAACGGCCGAACCCGAACCCGGCGAACTAACCCGAACGGACGAACCGAACGCAGCCGAACCGAACGCGGCCGAACCGAACAGACGAACCCAAACCGCGACCTGTTCGCCCATCCCTACAGGAAATGGTGTTTAATCTTTTGACAGCGGCTAAAATAGTTATAGCGAGGCACTGGAATAAGAGTGGGCAGTTGAAGATAATGGAATGGAAAGATTTGTCCAGGGAGGTGTTTAATATGCTTAAACTGACAGACATAGTTCATATAAGGGAAGGGAGGTTTGGAGGTAAGGAGCTGGAGCATAGATGGGGAAATTTCAGAGGTATATGTTTGAGTGAATGGATTAATTGTGGAATAATGTATAGTAGATTATAAAGATTTATGAACTTGAAATAATACAAAAAATTAAAAATAATAATAATTAAAAAAAACAACAGCTACCCCCCACATTTTATTTTCCCAACACCCCCCCCCCGCCAAAGGCCTGGGAGAACAGCCAAGTCTTACAGGCCCGACGGAAGGCCAACAAACTTGGGGCCAGATGGGCTTCATCCAGGAGGGCATTCCACAAACACAGCATGGCCAGCAAGAACGCGCTCTCCATTGTGGCCCCCCATTTTACATGGAGGACCTCCAAGAAGGCACCCCCAGTGAACCAAAGGGGTTGTTCTGGGTCACGGAGGGTGAGGTGGACCCTGAGGTATGAAGGGCCGTGGCCGTGTAGGGCCTTATAGGCCAAAACCAACACCTTGAATCTGGCTCGGTACACTATAGGCAGCCAGTGCAGCACACAGAGGTGATGTGCTCCCGCCAGCTCGTCCCCATAAGGAGATGAGCCACTGCGTTCTGCACTAGCTGCTGTCTCCAAACCAGCATCAAGGGCAGCCCCACGTAGAGTGTGTTGCAGTAGTCCAGCCTCAAGGTGATGAAGGCATGGATGATGGTGACCAGGTCAGGTCTGGAGACATATGGATGCAGCCTCCGCACCAGATACAGCTGGCGGAAGGCAGCTTTAGCCACTGCCTCCACCTGACGATCCAAGCGGAGATCTGAGTCCAACAATACCCCCAGACTTCGAACCTGCTGGGCTACGAGAGGGCGGACCCCCTCTACGAAGGGAACCGACACCTCCCTCGCCCTACCCACCACCATCACCTCCGTCTTATCAGGATTGAGCTTCAGTCAACTCTGCCACAACCAATCCGCCACGGCCACCAAACATTGGGACAGTACTGAGACGACAGGACCTGGGTCAGTTGAAAAGGAGAAGTAAAGCTGGGTGTCATCAGAATATTGGTGGCAACGCACACCAAACCCTCTCACGGTCTCCCCCAAGGGCTGCATATACACATTAAACAATAATGGAGACAGAATAGAACCTTGCAGAATGCCACATTCCAGGTCCCGGGGGCTAGATGACTCAGCTCCCAGGACAACTCACTGGCTTCTCCCTGAGAGGAATGAGCGGAACCATTCAAGAACAGTCCTGTCCAGGCCCCCCAATGCTCACAATCATCTCAGCAGCAACCCATGGTCTACTGTATCAAAAGCGGCCGAGAGATCTAGCAGGACTAGAAATGTTGAACGTCTTGTGTTCATCTCCCAGCGGAGGTTGCCCACCAAGGCCACGAACACTGTCTCTGTACCATAGCTGGGACAGAACCCAGATTGAAATGGGTCAAGGAAATCGATGCCATTAAGATGGACCTAGAGCTGCAGTGCCACCACCAGTTCAATAACCTTCCCTAAAAAGGGAAGATTAGAGACAGGTCGGTAGCTGGTGAGTGCGTCCACATCCAAAGATGGCTTCTTCAGCAGGGGGCACACCACAGCCTCTTTGAGACCGGGGGGCAGTCTCCCTTGCCGAAGGGATGCATTGATTACCCTCACCAGCACCATCCCCAACGTCTCCCTGGAGGCCTTCACCAACCAGGACGGGCATGAATCTAATTCACAACTGGTGGCTCTAACAGAGCCCAGAACACCCACAGCATCGGCTGGTGTCACTTCCTGAAACTCATCCCAAAAAGTTGGACCAGATAGTACCTCCATAGCCTTGTGCTACACCCCTACCGCCCCTAATCCTGCAAGAATCTCAAAACCATAGCGAGAACATACCAAGATCTCGCTAGGGTTTTTTGATTCCCGTGAGATTTTCATTAGAAGTTATTGGCTTCTTGTTTCAGCCCTAGTTTGATCCAGAATCCCCAGGTTTTGATACCTCATCTCTTTTGAACCTCTTTTTGACCCAGGTTATCCAGAATCACCTGGAGATTTTTCTTCTTTTTCTTCTTCCAAGAGAGTGGGACCATGTCATAAAAGGTCAGAGCGAACGGTCTCTCCCATCCAATTTTTTATATGGTCCCACCCCCTGAGGATCATCACAATATTGCAAACAGGATTCTCACCTATCTGGGTTTCACCCAGGGACACCAGAATTTGTCCCAGATTGTCCCAGAAATCAGAGAAACTGATTTCTCTGAGTCACCCATGGGTAACCCCAAATGTCCAGAGAAATGAAGGCTTCTGGGGTAGTAGGGGACAGCCACATCAGAAAGGGGGAGGGCCATAGGGACTTTCCCGCCTCTTTCTTACATGGGCCTATCCCTATGGAGCATCATGATGCTCTGTAAGGGTCAGGGCTATGTCATTAGCGTCATGACAGCCCCTTGGCCCTGCCATTTTTCCAATGTGGCCACACACACTGTGGAGTATTGTAACATCACAATGCTCCATAAAGGCTGGGGCTGTATCAGAAAGGGGCATGACAGGACTTTTGCCTCATCCCTGCTGATGTAGCCCTGCTGAAACTAGGTGGAAGCATGAAGACAGGACCTTTGCCTCACCCCTGCTGATGTAATCCTGCCAGTGGAAACCTGAGATGGGACTAGGAACTCTAAGTGCAGCATGGCAGATTGGCCATGACCGAAATGTTCAGGAGTAACCCTTTGTCTCTTTCCTTTCAAGTGTGGCCTCACCCTTTTCAAGTCAATGTTTCTTGGAAGGTAGCAACCCTATCCTCAGCTTTATTCAGAGAAGTCCAAGCCTGCTGGTTCCCATGTATGTGTTACCTATGCTTTGAGGTGCCTCAGTTTATAACCTTCCTCCTCTCTTTGCAATTTCATGGGGTGGGAGTGGTGATGTGAGTCGGTAAACACATGTGTAACAGCGGCTTGCCACTGTAACGACTCAGCCTGGGGTGGAAATCCATGGTGGACACAATCCTGTGTCAGCACACTGAACATATGTCTCTGCCCCTGGGCCGCTGTCCTGCATGGCCTGGGGAGGAACACGACAGACATGCAGGGGGCCAGCCCCAGGCTGCTCCCAGTGCCCCACCCCCACCATGACAGGCAGTCATCAGGCCAATGATGATTAGTTACAGCAGCTGACCATGGTGGGTCCTGATTTGGACCAGGTCATGCCAGGCCAAAACAGACATAAGAGCCTGCTGTGGCCCACTCAGGTGGACCTTAGCCTGGGCTGTCAGGCTGAGACTTCGGGGGTTTCCCGAGGTCAGAGCCCAGGCTAGCTGCCAACACAGCCTGGGTAAATCCTGGGCAAGCATCTGGCAGTGCCACAACAGACATGACATTGCTTCCGTGCCAAAGTAGGTGTCAGCAGGCCACCGTCACATCTGTTTTTACCATCTGTGTGGGGGGGTGTTTTATCATTAATAAAAGTCGTTCTGATTCTGATTCCACAATGCAATCCCTCCTGGATGCATATGGATTATGCTTGGATGCATATATTTAGCCATGTCCTTACTAACCACTTTAGGGATATTTATGAGGGAAAGCTTGTCAACTCATGGCCCCAATCAGTCAGTGAGTGAGTGTGTGGGGGAGAGAGGGGGTTTGGAGCTGCAGTCTGAGCTGTGTCCAGAGGCAGTATGGATAGTGACCAGAAGCAAATCAGACATGGCAACTACCGCTACTGAGCCAGGGAGTGTTTTGTCTTATTGTCTTCGGAGGGGAAGAAGCTGGAACAAAGGAATTGGTCACACCATAGCTGTCTTGGGGAAGTTCGCTTTGTTTTCCTGGAGGCTAACAACAGGGAGGCAAAACAGGAAATAGAGCTGGGATGAGCACAGAACTTACAGAGTGAGCAACCAAACTTTTTAAAGGGACAGTACATCACAGGAAGCACAGTCAGTCACAACAGGTTTTGGAGGCAGCAAGATCCCATTATCCATGTGGCTTTAGGATGGTGTAAGTCCCACCCTCCTCATCCCTGTTCCCCTCTCTGCTGAGCATTTTGTCAAAAGGCTACAACGTAGGGCTGGATATGGGCAAGCATAGGCTGTACAACTGTGCAAGGCCATGTGTGCTGGGAGGCTGTCATTGGACCCCAGTACATAGGGTCCATACATAAGCTGGAAATGACAACCAGCGTGTGAGACACACTGCCATAAAATATGGGTGCACAGACCCTCAATCGCAGGGCACCACAATCTATGGAAGGCTTGAAGCGAATTCAGGAGTGGTCCCCAACATATCAAGCCCAGGCATAAACTAAAAATTATTATTATTATTATTAACAAACATTTATATAGCACCAGCAGTGTACATGGCACTTTACAAAGTAATAAAATAGACACGGTCCCTGCCCCTAGGGCTTACAATCTGAGCGACAGGAGCTGGGGGAGAGACATAGGAAGGGGAACAGAGGGAGAGACAAGGGGTCTAACATTCATGAAGATGCGAGGTCTCAAGTGCACGTACTTGGCTTGGTTACGATGAGAATGACAGCAGGCAGGTCCATGTTGCAAGGATAAGGGTAAACCGATCGTAGGTATAGGAATAGTGGCTCAGCAGGATAAAGAGTCAGACAGAGCAGAGCGAAAGAGGTGAGTTTTAAGGAGAGATTTGAAGGTATGAAGGGAGGGGGCAAGGCGGATGTGGACAGGGAGGGAGTTCCAGGCATGGGGGGCAGCAAGTGAGAAGGGACGAAGGCGCTTAACATATGTATAACATATAGGCCCTCTGGGGCTGCAATGTAAGGAACCTTCACCCTTATACAGGATATAATGCTTAAATGAACATCAAAACTATCTATTGACAACATTTTCTTTTTTCTACTTTGCCCATTCTTCTAATGTGCGAGTTAGCGTGTGTCCATCAGACCATTTTGTAGGGGGCCCGGCTTCCCTGGATCCACAACTGATGGGGTGGGATGAAAGCGGACTCCTAGTATGGGGAAATGTTGATGTGGAAAATGGTGAAGGGAAGAAAGGGAGCAATCACCAGAGAAAGGTATCTGGCAACACATTTAACTCACAGAAGACGTGATCAGTGGTGTTACATCAGATGATAGTACTGCTGTCAGTATGCACCAGCCCTCTCAATAGCTGCTCAGAGGCTGGTAGCTCGCCAGACCACTTTGACCAATCTCTGCTTATCACAAAGCAATGTAATTTGGAGACTACCATATGGCAATAAACAGGGCTACAGATAGGAGTACAGCCTCTTTATCAGAATGTTATTAGGAGCTAAGACCATCATGTGACTAGAGGAAAGCACAGAGACAGTCTGAGGATGTCTTGTTGTCGGCTACATATATGAAATATGTTAACATAATGGTTAGCTTTGCCACCGCCGAAAGATAAGTATTTGTTCTGAAATTGAATAAACAAATATTTCATTACTGTAGTCGCTTCTTATACACAAATCCTTCCATGTGTGCGGGGGAAAGAACTGATAGGAGTCACAGGGATAAAGGCTGAAATATTTACAGCCAGCCTACACAAAGGATTAGAGACAGTCTTCCTTATGTAGTTAGATTGGTCACATTTTCCTCCACAGAGGAGATTGCTTACACCATTATCGTGTATTTGGGAAGACTAAAGAACTTAAGTTGACATGTTTAAAGCAGAAATATTTAAAGCCTGATGGAATCTGAAGCATGTACTGTTCTCATTTTTTTTCTGCTGTGCACATCTGTCAGGAAGTCGTATTGTGCCTCTAATAACACAAACTGGCCTTTGTTTTCTCCTGTCGTTCACTATTACACTTAAAGTGCAGCTACCTGCCAAGACAATAAACATGACTTCCCATGACTTTTCAGTAAATGAAGCTCACTTCAGAGGCCTGAGGGGACAGTCAATCTAAAATATAGATATGAGGGCTGGAATTAGAAATTTCACAATCAGCCAAGAGTACTTATAGCAGCTACATTTCGAAGGGGCATTCTTTCATCTATTAATTATGTTCCACTTCCCTCTCTCACCAATACTAGTGACTCTTCATTTTACATATTTAATGGAACATGACTAAAAATACATCAGAATTAATCGTCTGTTCTGTACTGAAGAACTTTCAGAGCCCCAGTTTATTTCTTTCAGACAAGCTGTTTCTGCCTAGAAAAATCTTGAAACTAAAAGGAAGGATTTTGGATGTTGTTTTTTTTTGAATGAAACCATTATTATGACAAGATGGCTGCAGGATATAAAAGAAAACCAGTGTTTCCTGAATAGTATGGAGCAATGGGAAATGTAATTTTCCATTATTTTTCTGTCTTTGCCTATTTTCCCTAAGTATCCTATAATTACACTGCCCACTTTGCAAAATAAAATAGATTCCATGGTGACACCAGCAAATGCCTTAAGCTCACTTTCTCCACATCAAAAAACCCTATTTATTTATTTGTTTGCTTAAACTTATTATCCTACCCTATCCCAAGGGCTCAGGGTGAGTTACAACACGTAAAAATCATATGCAATAAATACACACACGTAAAACCAGTTAAAATGCCTTATTCCAAATCTCTACAAACCTTATCCCTGCCTGAAATACAGTGGGTATTTCCAGACATTACGAGATCACAGTCAACAACAGTGAATCTGCACATGGTGAAAGTGATCCCGTAACGTCTGATGGAGGGGAATGGAAGTTCCCCCCCAGATGTTGATCACAGTCAATCACGGCGGGGAATCACATTCACCACGTGATCAGCACCGGCCCCGCGGGTTCAGCCGATCATGTGGCGACTGTGATTCCCCACCGTGATGAACCAAGCCGTCTCGTCTGGACGGCAGCCACGGCACGGAATCCTCGCCGGAATTCCAGGCCATGGTCAATTCGGGCGGGCGCTGTGGCCGCATTGGCCGTGGCGCCTGCCCGTCTCCCCAGAGGGCGGGCAGCAGGAGAGCATGGGGGGCGGGGGCGTGCGGCCACAGGTTGCGCTGCAGGGCCCCGCCCCTCCCCAATTCCCCGCCGGGAGCCGCCACCATGTCTGTTCGCCCATGACGCAGTGGCCCCGGCGGGGAATCAAATGTTTGTTTCTGTGACAGGGCCAATTGGCCCCGTCACGTCTGAAAATACCCATTGTCTTTGGAAGATGAACAGGCTTGGGCTTAGACAAAGAGTCCGACCCTAAACTGCTGCATGCACGCACGTATGTCAGTCCCCATAATAGGAATGCATGTGTGCTGTGCACACAACATGCCCACCACCCACAGAACTTACAACTGTAGCCAAAATTATTGAATAGGTAAGGGAAACGCATACAGATGTTTTAGGAAAATAGTAATTTTGTTGCTCCCTACAAATTAAAGCTTCCTAATAAACTAAAAGCAAACAAAAGAGCCTCTGATTTGGTTTCTACTCAGCATTGATTTGCTACATAACAGCTTCCCTTTGCTCATATTTGTGGGGTTTTGTTCTTGCTAAGAAGAAATAAAAACCCATAAAGTCATATTCCTGGTTTCTCTAGTTTATTATGATCAAATCCCAGACACTTTCAAGTATGGAATATCCCCATTTACATCAGTGGGACACAAGAATGACAAAAAAAATCACCCAACCCTGTTTATGAACTATGTTGATATAATTTATTGTAGCCAAGCCTTAATTATGTGACTCGAGTAATTGGGCTGATTCTGCCATTCTGCTCCAAAAGTTCCCCTTCCATTAGAAGTCCAAATAATTTGTGTTGCAACCAAACTGTGAATTCTTGAGAGCAAGAGTCATACTCTTTTCCTTTTCACTGTGATGCATAAGTAAAATTTTGAATAAAAATCAATGTTAATATTATAACATGACTAACAACAGAAGATTTTATGAATGGGGATTTAATTTTTTAAAAATTTTTTTTTGTCTTTCCCTTGTCCCATTGATGAAAATGGGGACCATGCCAAAACAAGAATTCAAAAAGATCTTTATAAACAGGGAATCTGGGCTTAAAAAAGAAAAATCCAGGTAAAATTTAATAAAGACAAATGCAAAGTATTATCCATGGGATAGAAAAATCAAACGAACATATACAAATGGGAGACAACTGTATTTCTGAAAAAGGAACTGGAGTTATACTAGATTATAGACTTAACGTAAGTAAACAATATGTTGCAGCAGCTAAAAAGATGAAAGCTATTTTGGATTGCATTAACAGAAGCATTGTCTGCAAGACAGGGAAGTGACTGTTCCATTCTACTTAGCCTTTGCCTTACTCTAGATGAGGCCTGTGCCTCATCTAGAGTGCTGTGTCCAGTTTAGCGTGACTCACTTTAAGGATACCGACAAGCTGGGGAAGGGTCAGAGGAGAGTAAGAAGGATAATAAAGAAGATGGAGGAACAGATTATAGCTGAAACAGAAAGCTTAATTGGTTGCTAACTGGTGGCTAATTGGACAGGTATTGGGTAGTCCCTGTGACTTACAATGGGTTATCAGATACCAGATTAGCACGGGTTAACAAAGGGGCTAGTCCCAGTTAGGAATGGGTGAACGCGGTTCGGAAGTTTGGAGTTCGGACCGAACTCAACCAGTTTGGTCAACTGAACCGAACTTCCGAACCGAACTTGATTTCCGAACTGAACCGAATTTCCGAACTCAGTTCTTTTCTCCCATCCCTATAAGATAATATTCTATTTAGTTCAATGGGGTTTGAATTTCCAAACTTTGTTCAGAAGTTCGGACCAAACTCAAATAATTTGGTCGACCGAACCGAACTTCCAAACCGAACTCGATTTTCGAACCAAACCGAACCAAATTTCTGAACTTGGTTCTGTTCGCCCATCCCTAGTCCCAACCCCTAGTTGTAGGGGTCAGCATGGAGTGTGGCAGGTGTGTATGAGGTGGGGGTGGGGGGATTACCTGCCCTTAGCTGCAGTGGTGTCTAGCATCAACAGGAATGGGTGGCAGCAATGTCTGTTCCTGGATCCAGCCTGAGCCTGTTAGGGCCTAGGACAGCCTCCCTGGGTGGGTGCACTGACTTCTACAGGACTGTTCACATCCAAACAGGCCCCTCAAAAGTCCAGCATCAAATGTCAGTAGTCCTGGGCCACCCCTGGGGACAGCTACCACCTCTGGTCACATGCATTAAGGGCAGGCTCAGGTAAGTCCCCCCCCCCCCAACCTTCTGCATAGCAAGGGGGTGGGTTTTTAAGCTCTGGTTATACACAGAGATAACTGTTTTACCTCTAGAAAGGGCTTATGAATAAGGCTAAAAAAAGCAATCAAAGCAAATACTGTTTCTGTTGGAAACAGGTCATTCATCTTCATGTGCACAAGGAGGAATCTTACTGGCTTTTTCCTATTTTTCACTAAATCCCATTTGGGAATTTAAATTGTTCTGTACCTCCAGTAGTTCTTCAATAACGTGCAGTCATCAGTGTACTGCCCTAACACAAAATGAACTGAACTGTTAACACTATCGTTTATATACCAGCTCAGTGATGTCAATTTTTTTAAAAAGAAAACAAAACTGGAAATCGATGTAAAACTGCCAAAAATGACAAAAAGTGCTGTAAACTGATGCAAAATAGTGGGAATTGATTAAAATTGAAAAAAAATACTGGAGATTGACAGAAAATGATGGAAATTGATGAAAAGTGACAGAAATCAGCAAGCACTCATCTCAACAATAGCGGAAACATGAAACCAATGTATACTGAGGAAATACTGTTGAATAGTCACAAGTACTCTCAAACGGTAGGTATTTCCAGACAGTACAGTTACCCTTGCTCTTGCCTCAGCACTAACTTTGAGCAGAGATTAAAAGAACTGGATTTGTTCAGCTTAGAAAAAAAGATTCAAGGGGGAGGGACAAGATAATCATTTTTGAAAATATAAATCACTGCTATAAGAAAAATAGCATCCCATTTTTCTCTCTGATCAGTGAGACTAGGACCAGAGGTCCAGAGGGCTTAAACTAAAGCAGAAAAAATTTAGGGCATTTTTAGACAAGCAGGGGAATCTAACGGATTGACAAATCCGCTCTTTAAAAAGTCACGTGGGGAGCGTTTACACTCACCGGACGTCTCTGGCCACCATTGAAAAGAGCGGCGTTGAGCCGCTCGCGCAATATTTTTAAAACTAGAGTTGTAAAACGTCGATACATACTATTGATTCTGCTGAATAGTAGAGGGCAGGACTAGATAATGCTTTGGTGTTCTTTCCCAATCCATCCTACTCAGAAGCTTGAGTTTGAGATAGTGGAGAAACAGAAGGGTGACGTGGTCAGATTTACAGGGTAGAAAGGAAAATTAAAATATTCAAATGGGCCCAAAGAGACTCATTGTGTGGGTCAAGCATATATTTAGATAATAGAGGAGATCAGGGCTTAATTTTTGATGGGGCTTGCCAAGGCTCAGTCCTATAGCTGAAATGACTGAGTACCTTCAAAAACAAGCACACTTATCAAATTTCTAGCACTAGAATAAAAATATCAGGTCGCAATCACAGTACCAGACTTCAACCCAACAGAAATATGCAGTGTTCCAGAATGTCGACTTCCAGTCCCGGCATGTTAATTTCCAGTACCATTTTTTTGTTTGTTTTCCATCCCAATGTCTCAGTTTTCCATCCTATCAGTTACCGGAAAACCAAAAATAGGTACCAGAAATTACAGGTTGTTTTGATGTCCAGTACCTGATCAATGATAGGGTAGCCTGACAAGAACCTGAGATGGTGCTTGAGAACAGGTATTACCCATGGGTAGCAAATGAGCTACCAGTTTCAGCTCTCTTCATCCCGGGCAATGACATTTAAGGGAGAGGGGATTGGAGGTCCGGGAAATGTTCCCAGTAGGAGTGTACACCCTGAGATGTGAAGAACTGGGAAAAGGACAATATTGGCTATTTCAGGATTTGCAAGAAAATCCAGAAAAACCCAGATAATTTATCTGATTTCAGTAATGATTTTCATATTCCGCACGCTCTGCTGGTCATCATATAGATTTTTTTTAAAAAAATCACAAGCACTCCTATTTTATATTTGGCTGTAGAGAAGCAGGGTGGTTGGATTGTTTGTTGAAGACCAGGGTTCAATTTCCTGCCCTGACAAGCTTTAGGAAGTGAGTAGGTGCAACCAGGCACCTGCAAAAGCAGGCACCCCATTGAATCTGGGGTGCTTGATTCAACCTGCCTGACTACCTGTGTGCTCTTTGGACTGACCCACCCTGCCACTGTTGCTACTCCTGGTCACTGCTCAGCTGAGTTGAGTTCTTCACACTCCATTTTTCTGAGCAGGTGAGGAACAAGGAAACCTCTCCCAGCGCAACAAGCCTCGGTTTGTGCCACCCAGCTAGACGCAGGGTGGCAGCAAGTGCACTGGGAAGAGGGGCAGAGGGCAGCATGGGAAGGGACAGATGGCGGGGGTCAGGGAACGGGGAGCAGCACACTCACTGGAAAGTGGTGAGGGAGCTGGCATGCTGCTATGGAATGAAGCCACTGTTCTAATGCTCTCTGGGAGCATGCTCTTTAATGATCCCTGGGAGCATGCTGTGAAATGTAATCCAGCATGCTCTCAGAGAACATTAGAACACTGGCCGTGGTCGTCTCTCTGGGAGCATGCTGAACTACATTTCCCAGCATGCTCCCAGAAAGCATTAGAACAGAGACTTCACTCCACAGCACTGTGCTGGCTCCCTCCACTTTCTGGTGAGTTTCTGCCCCCTGGGAAGAGGGTGGAGGGGCATGGGGCAGAGGAGTAAGCTAGAATGCTGCTGTGGAGTGGACCCCAGAACACTCCACAGCAGCACGCTGGCTCTCTCTGCTTTCCAGTGAGTTTACTGCCCCCTCTTCCCTGCCCCTTTCCCTTTTCCCTTCACTGCTCCCTGCTCCAAAGTAGCAAGTACATGGGCCAATCCATCAGTTACTCAGTACTCGGCAATCAAGTAATCCCGAGAACAGATTTTCAGCCCTATTTCATATCTTTTGAGTATGGATGAAATGAGAATCTATTTAATTATATATTTTCACAAGAATCTTGTGAGATTTCATGCTGGGGACTGAGTGCTTACTGAGATATTGCTCCCAATAATTTTTTTGGTGAGATATAATATAAAACACTAAACAAACAACTACATATGTGCAAAATGGTCACTATGACCATTCTGCACATTCACAGCCCTTTCCCAAAATGGCACCAGCAGCATCACCACCATTTTGGAAAGGGGCAGCTGGCCTGCACACGTTCAAATGGCCACCATGCATGCACAGAAAATATGACCTTTTCCAAAGTGACAGCAACACTGTCAGCACCATTTTGGAAAAGGGCTGCACATATGCAGAAGATCCCTGGAAGCCACTTTGCACATATGCAGATTCTTTCTGGTTTTTTGTTTGTTTGTTTGTTTTGCTCATTTTTCTTGACAAGAATGTAGTTGAGATGCTTCTGGTTCTTGGCTCATTCTCATTTGTCAGAACAAGCCAAAAACCATCATTCTTGTTAATGTGCTGACTGAAGGTGAAAGGAAAGAGAACGTTTTAATCAATGGATACTTGTAAGGCTACTAGAATTTGTAGGCATCTCAGCCACTATGGGGATAAACATATTACAAAAGCAAGTCTAGATAATTAGTGAGTACACAGATAAATGTATGAGAGATAGAGATTAGATACAGACATTTGAGAGCGACTAGGGAAAATATGCAAAGAATATGGTTTCTCATGTATAGCAAAATTATGGTTCTCTCTCCTTTTTCCTATGTAATGCTGTTCATTAATCTGAATGCAGGTAACCCATAATGCTATTTTAAATTATACCCTTGGTAGGTACGAACACATTGTGGCTCTATGACAAAAAATTATGACTATCATATAACTTATATGGCCATTCTTATTGCAGACCCAAATGGAAGGGGACTTTTAATGTTTCTATGTAATAAGACTTCTTTCACAAGAAATTATGCTTTCCCTTGGTTGAAAGCCTAGTGCATTATTTCATTTATTACCAAAATTTATTACACTAATGTACCAAAAGCTTGTTTTTTTATGGCAATAATTAAACAAAATGTCAATCTAGTTACCTATTCCCAAAATGTTTTGTGAGGGGATAAACTCAGAGTGCAGATATTCCTCTGAAATAATCCTGCAACTTGCAAAATGGTTGGTAGAAGAGAACAGAAAGCCATACGTTGTGGAGCATGGCTAATCTGTTTGCCCACTTAAGCACGTAGAAAGGAATCCAGAGCACAATCAGAAGAATTCTGAATGCCGAACACATTATTTTAGTCCTAACAGCTCACGGTCCGGGGTCACATTCCCTGCTTTTTCTCCAATTCAAATTCACCCTAGCTACTCCCTCCTTCTCCACTTTAGCACAATTATTTATTTAATTATTTAGCATCAGCAATATGCCTGGCATGGAATAGTTATAGGCATTATGTTTAAAACAGTTACTATTTACTTACCCCCTTCATTATTTTATTTTTTTTAAAAATAGAACTCGATCTTTACAACAAAGCATGAGCAGAGCTGAAGAAGGTTACCTACAAAAATAGGCACCCTGTCGAAACTGGGGTACCTAAATCGACTTTGTCATATTCCCAAAAGTGACTCGGCAGGCTACCCAAAACTAACCAGCATGTTACTATACTTTCCTAGAAGGCAGTGCAGGCTTTCCAATAGCTGTAACTTCCAGTCCTTATGAGGCTGGCGATGTGTGTGTTGTAGAACAGGAGCTGGGCTGGGCTGGGCAGCACACCACAGTCCCCATAGCGGGAATGCATGTAGGGCTGGAGGAGCAACAGGAGCAGCAACGTAGCCAGGCAAGTGAGTCAGTCCAGGGAGTGCACGGGAACAGGAGCTTCCCAAAATGTTCCCCAGTGTCACGGGGGGCTGGGGAAAATAGGGAGGAGCACAGGAAGGAGTCTGGAACCAACAAGGATCCATGCGCTCAGGGTCAATCTTGGGGTCAGGTCCCGTTAACACCAAAGGTAGAAAAGTGCCCGTCAGGTTGGTGTGCTGGCCTAGTGACTCCTGAAGGGTCAGGCCTACCTCATCGTAGGGCATGGAACGAACTCCAAGATACTCTGCGTCCCAACCACTCACATGCCAGACACACCACGAGGGAGGAACACAGTGCAAAGAGGGAAACCCCAGTGTGTGGGGGGGGGAACCCCCAACAGGGGAAGGACCACGGGTCTCTAGTACCGACAGGGAGGGGAAGGAAGCATGCCCAGGAGGGGAGGAGGGAGATCACACAATCCTCAGCACTTATGCCCAACAATTATACACGGAAGCACACTTATAGCAAGAAAGGGGACATGGGACAATCAACTCTACAGCAGTCAAGGCAACAAGCACAAATAGGAACAAGACAAGAATACTCAACGTTCAGTGGGCCAGTCTCTGGGAATCTCCGTTCTCCGGCACCGTGTTGTCAGCGGCGCCAGCTTTTGACTTCAAGGCCCCACCCCCTTGCGCACCTGCAGGCACGCTGAGCGGCGCAGTGCTGGTTGCAGCGTGGGAGTGCTGGGCGTGACCAAGATATCAGGGGGTGAGTCCCCGTCCAGTGCGTCAGTCTCCGGGGGCGGGGCTAGCATCGTGTCCACCGCCATGCGCATCTTGCTGGGGGTCTGAGGTTCCCTGCATTGCTGTTCCATCTGCGGGGGCGGGGTTATGTCCCTTACCCCAGAAGTGGCTGTAGGGAGCCCATGGCATCGCCCACGGGGCCCCCTGACACCCAGGTTGATTCACCTGCTCCGGCTGGAGTTTCCCGAAATGTTCCCCAGGCTGATTCACCTGCTCCAGCTCCTGATGCTCCTCCGGCCCATATGGGGAGTGCAGTGTGCCGCCTAGCTCTCCTGAGCAGCGGTCCAGGCTGGGAGGAGCAGCAGGAGCAATGGCTGGAGGAGTAGCGGGATCAGCAGTGCAGCTGGGCAGATGAGTCAGCCCAGGGAGCGTATGGGGGCAGGAGATCCCGGGGCATCCCAGAAAGCCCTGGAAAGACTCGCATTTTGGGACATTCGGCACATCAGGTGCCCACTGTGGTGGCCAAACATGCAGGTATTACTCACAAGTAGCAAATTAACTATCCCCCTGCACCCTTAAGCTGACCGACAGCCATAGAGTGTAACCCTCTTGTTTCTTTGTGCCAGCACTAATCCTTAGCACAGACACAAGACACAAAAGGAATGGGACTTGCACAGGTGCTGTGTGCTAATCTCAGGGCCAAAAAGCTAAGGAAGTATGCTGATAATTCCAGAGATGGGACAGTGGGTGTTTTTACACACACATTTCTCCTGGATGGTGCTGTTACATCCTGAACTTTCTGTGTGTCTAAATCACTCACCCAGATCTTAAACATCCAGATCTTTGAACTTCTGCATAGAACTTCTCCCAGAACTTTTGTGTGTAAAAAATTCTCCTGGTAAATTGCTTTGCTCCAGGAAGCTGTGGTTACTTTGTTTCCATGGCAGCCTGTCACATCTATAGCTGTGGCTACTTTAGGCTGCCTCAGGGCAGCGTTTGTGTGAAGAATGCATTCAAGAACTGCCTCAGGGCAGTGCGTGTGTGAAGAATGAATCTGGAACTTACTTGTGGACTTGTAAACCCAGAAGACTGAAAAATCCAGAACTTTAACGTGTGTCTAAAAATGCCCAGTGATGGGACAGATTTGTTCACTTTTTATATTTAATATAGATGAGAAGAAAATTTAAATTGTGTTTTAAGTTTACTGATACTCAGGCATCCCTGAGTCCTCCCTCATACCAGTTTTGATCTTTGTGTGCTCTCATCATGTGTGCTTTGGACTACTGATACAAAGAAATCCAAAGTTAAAGCTTAAATGAATATCCACATCTCGTGTCATGTCTGACTATTTCACCCATTTCAAGTTGGACCCAACAAACCAGGTACAAATCTCTACTCAGTTCCTGCTTGTTCCACCAAAATGAATATGCACTTGGGATATTTCATTTGGGTTATTTCATTATATGATTTTTGGTATTTCAGTTATTTTGATAATGCTATTTAATACAGTTAATAATATTAATACAATTAATTTTAAATTGTGCCTTTCTCCAAAAGGACTCAGAGCAGCTTACAACAAAGGTAATATATTATAGCAATCTTTTAAAAAGCCTACACCCCACCCACCAGCCCTCTCTCTAACCCCTACACCCCATCCCACCCTTCCATGCTGATGCCTGTACTCCCCCTCTCACCGGGAGGCTATAACATAACCCACATACCCCAACCCTGCACACACCCTCGGCAAACAGTTGTGGCACCATCACCCGCCCAAACGCCTGTACCCAACCTCCCTCCACACAGAGAAGTTATAACAAAACCCTTCCCCCTCCCAACCCTAACCCTATGCCCGCCCCCACCAATCCACCAACCTAAAAAGAACCTAAAGAAAAAGACAACACCTTCTACCCCCAAACAGCCTACAAATGGATTTCGACAGCCACCGCAAGCTACTAGGGATGTGCGAACAGAACGGGGTTCAGATGTTTGGCCATTTGGTCGTTCGGTTTGAAAACTGAGTTCGGGTTTGGTCGTTCGGTTCAAAAACCGAGTTTGGGTTCAGTTGTTTGGTTCGGTTGAGTTCATTTTGGTTGAACCTTCGGCGGAGTTTGGACCCGCCGTGAGGCTTGGGGCGCTCCAGGGACCCCCAGGGGTGCCTGTGGCAGCATGGCAGGCTGTCAGAGACCCAACAGCAGCAGCATCAGAGACAGGGAAGGCTTTGTGCTTGGCACCCCGGGTTGCCCAGGCAGGCTCGGCGCTTGGCTCCTGGGGGTGCCTGTGGCAGCATGACAGGCTGTCAGAGACCCAGCAGCAGCAGGCCTCCAGTTCTGCTCCGTCTATGCTGGAATTGCTGGCTAGGTTCTCCTTTCTAGTTGCCATCACAGCAGGCGGTGGCTTGGCGGCCACATGAATCAATCACCACTGGGCAAGGCTACTTGACCAATTTGCAGAAGAGTTGGTTGAGATCTGGTGAGTAGGATGCCAGCCTACAATGCCTGGCTCCGTATGGGTGCCATGCCAGCCACCAAGCCTTGGCTGGGCCTCTTCCCTGCCTGGAACGTAGGCCCCAGAACTCTGAGGGTGGGACCTGGGGCTGACTGTGATCCAGTGGAATGACAGTTCCCTGTGAGCGGAAGGACGACCCCAGAACCCTCACAGTGGGTCCTGGGACTAGAGTGGCAGCTTCTAGATCATGTGGATGGATAGCCCCCCGTGCCTGTAACATAGGCCCCAGAACCCTGACAGTGGGTCCTGGGGCTAGAGTGGCTGGCTGTTTCTTGATGCGGTGGAATGACAGCTCCCCGTGAGCAGAATGATGGCCCCAGAACCCTGACAGTGGGTCCTGGGACAGGAGTGGCAGCTTTTGGATGAAGTGGAATGACAGCCCTCCCTGCCCGTAACATATACCCCAGAACCTTGATGGTGGGTCCTGGGGCTGGAGTGGCTGGCTGCTTCTTGATGCAGTGGAATGACAGCTCCCCATGAGCGGAATGACAGCCCCAGAACCCTGATGGTGGGTCCTGGGACAGGAGTGGCAGCTTCTAAATAACTTGGATGGACAGCCCTCCCTGCCTGTAACATAGGCCCCAGAACCCTGACAGTGGGTCCTGGGACTGGAGTGGCTGATTCTTGAAGCGGTGGAATGACAACGCCCTGTGAGCGGAATGATGGCCCCATAACCCTGACGGTGGGTCCTGGGACAGGAGTGGCAGCTTCTGGATGAAGTGGAATGACAGCCCTCCCTGCCTGTAATGTAGGCCCCAGAACCCTGATGGTGGGTCCCAGGATTGGAGTGGAAGCTTCTGGATGACATGGATGGACATCCATCCTTGCCTGGAATATAGGCCCCAGAACCCTGACGGTGGGTCCTGGGACTGGAGTGGCTGATTCTTGATGCAGTGGAATGTCAGTTCCCTGTGAATGGAATGATGGTCCCAGAACCCTGATGGTGGGTCCTGGGACAGGAGTGACAGCTTCTAGATGATGTAGATGTACAGCCCCCCATGCCTGGAATGTAGGCCCCAGAACCCTGAGGGTGAGTCCTGGGGCTGCAGTGGCTGCTTCTTGATACGGTGGAATGACAGCTCCCATGTGGAGGGTCCATATTCACTTACAGCACAGCCCAGGGACAGCTGGCTCAGCTCCTGTTGGACACAGACAGCTATTTGGACTTAGAGGAGGTATCCAGCATCATCATGGAGGCAGGTGAGGAAATAGCCAAGTGGAGCTTGCTGGCTGACTGGCATGGGTGGAGCAGTGGCAGAGGTCCGGCCAGGGCTTGGTAGCTGGCAGCAGCCCCACTCGTCCGGGCTTTGCAGGCTTGGCTCATACTCAACAGAACTCAAGAAGCTCTACTGCCAATTGGTTACGCCTTGCCTGGTGGTGAATCACATGGAAACCCAGTAGCAGACACTGGATTGCCCTGTCTCAGAACCCATGGTGTGGCATTGGCAGCAGACATTGGATTGCCCAGTAGCAGAACCCGTGGCACAGCAGAGATGGCATTGGCAGCAGTGACAGACATTGGATTGCCAGGGCACAGTACCCATGGCACAGCAGACAGCAGCAGCAGGATTTGCCTGTGCGCAGCACCTATGGATCCAGAATGGTAGCATTTGCCAGGGAAGAGCTTCCATACAGCAGCATACGGCGGCAGCAGGATTGCATGGGCAGAGAACCCATGGACCAGCACACAGCAGCAGCAGTATTAACAGGCCAGTGGAGCACATCACTCACAGCTGCCAGGGCAGGCAGACAGTCAAGTCAAAACAAATGCTCAAGGCAAAAAATCTCCCTCCCAGGGAACTGAATCCACTAAGTAGTACCACCAAAAGAGGGAATAGGAGAAAAAGGGCTTAGCCCAATTTTAATACAACACACAAACAAAATATAAGATGTATAAACACAATACAAATATAATACAATTATAAAAATGCACCTATACAGGCATACAGTATAATCAAAAAAGCCAACATACAATGTGGGCCAACAATGCATGTACAATTCCTGAAACATACAATGAAGTTTTTTTCAAAAAACCCACCTCTATGGATATCTTTTATAATATATAATATAATGACAAACTGCACATAACACTGTAGACCAACCATGTATGACAATATCCAAACGCGTTTCGGGTGGAAAAAACGCTTCATCAGTGGACAAGCATGCCGGTATTCATGACTTATTATCCCTGATACTGCAGGGTTATATCCCAATGTCTCTTTGGTCCAGCTCTTTCTCTTAATATCAGGGCACTCCAAGGTATGTACCCACCAATGGCTCCTGGCGTGCTCACGGGAGAATTTATCTGCGCTTCATTATAGACAGAAAAAAGAAGAACCCTATAGTCTTCCTTGCCTTTTTGTTGTTCTTCAAAATAGTCCTTATGGAACTTTTCACTCTTCATATACCTGACTCCTTACAGTCCTGGTGCCTGCAAATATTAATGCACTCTCCCATATCCCATGGATGTATGTGCCTTTCTATATAGATAGATATATAGATAGAGAGAGGCACATACATCCATGGGGATGGAGTGGCAGCTTCTGGATGCAGCGGTATGACAGCCCTCCCTGCCTGTAATGTAGCCCCCAGAACCCCGATGGTGGGTCCTGGGATTGGAGTGGCTGGCTTCTTCTGGATGCCATGGAATGACAGTGCCCTGTGAGCGGAATGACATCCCCAGAACCCTGACAGTGGGTCCTGGGGCTGGAGTGGCTGCTTCTTGATGCAGTGGAATGACAGCTCCCCATGAGTGGAATGACAGCCCCAGAACCCTGAGGGTGGGTCCTGGGACTAGAGTGGCAGCTTCTGGATGAAGTGGATGGACAGCCCTCCCTGCCTGGAATGTAGGCCCCAGAACTTTGAAGGCCAAAGTGGAGAAGGGTTCCAAGTGAACAGCTGTTGAACATGGATCAGTCAGTCCTAAGAGAAAGGCAAGCACCAGTCACGGTCAGGAACGGTCTCAGCACGAAGACTGTGTGAGCCAGGATCTCCCATTCCACCCCCGGCTGCTGGTGCACTCATCCGAGCTATGGCCATCTACAATATTGAGGAGCAAATGGCTGACGTGCAGTACCACCAGCAGCAGCAGACATTAGATTTCCAGGGCAAAGTAACTGCGCTTGGCACCCCTGCTCAGCCGGGTGTTGCAGGCTGGCTGGCATTGGTGGAGCAGTGGCAGAGGCCCGGCCAGGGCTTGGTGGCTGGAACCCCTGCTTGACCAGGCATTGCAGGCTTGGGTTGTACTCAACTGAGCTCAAGAATCTCTATTGCAAATTGGGCAATCCTTGCCCGGTGTTGAATCTCGTGTTCATCCAGTCCCCGGCCGACGGCGCACTCATTCAAGCTATGGCCATCTACAAGATTGAGGAGCAAATGACTGATGTGCATTACCAGAAGACATTGGATTGCCAGGGCACAGAACCCATGGCACTAACAGCAGAGGCGGCATTGGCAGCAGCAAGGGACATTGGATTACCCGGACACAGAACCCATGGAACAGAAGAGATGGCAGTAGCAGAATTTGCCTGTGTGCAGCACCCATGGAGCCAGGATGGTGGGATTTGCAAGGGAAGAGCTCCCATACAGCAGCAGATGGCAGCAGCAGGATTGCGTGGGCACATTTGGATTTGCCAGGGCAGCGCACCCATGGAGTAGCAGACAGCAGCAATGCAATTACCAGGCCAGTGGGGCACATGACCCAGGGTTTCCAGGGTAGGCAGACAGGCACCATGGTATGAGAGGCAGGCAGGCTGGGGCAGGGCTTCAGCTTTGCCCACAGGGTGGGCAGACAGGCACTTTGGCATGAGCAGAAGGCAGACTGAGGCAGGGTTTTATGTTGGCAACCTGGGTGGGTGGGTAGAAAGGCAGTTGTGGCACGAGAGGCAGGCAGACTGAGGCAGGGTTTGAGCTTTGCAACCTGGGAGGGAGGGCAGGTAGACAGGCAGCATGGCATGAGAGGCAGGCAGACTGAGGCAGGGTTCAAGCTTTGCAACCTGGGTGGACGGTTGGGCGGGTGGGCAGACAGACGGCATGGTATGATAGAGAGGCATACTGAGGCAGGTTTCGAGCTTTGCAACCTGAGTGGGCGGGTGGGCAGACAGGCAGCGTTGCATGAGAGGCAGGCAGACTCAGGCAGGGTTCGAGCCCTGCAACCTGGGCAAGCAGACTGGCAGTGTGGCATGAGAGGCAGTAGGGAAGGCAGGCTAGGACCTTGGCAGGGCACTCAGATAGGCTGGCAAAGACTGTGCAGCACGTGAGAGAAAGAGGCAGTCACATAGGCAGGCCACGATCGTCTATCCAGAGACCGGCTGGCAGGCTTACAGCTTCCCAATGCCACCCTGCGTCATGAGGTCAGTCAGATAAGCCTGCTGAGGCTGTCTAGTATGAGGGGGGGAGGGGCAGGGGGCGCCCGGAATTAGGAGGGAGGGGCAGTACCTTAGCACAGCAGCAGCAGAAGCCCAGACTGAGGAAGAGCCCCATCCCCAAACTGCTCCTGGCATGTGATTGCGTGTGCCACTGCACCATCAATCCGTGTTCAGGGGCAGCTCAGGGAATCCCAGCAGCGGAAGGTTCACCTTCAGGAAGAGCAACTGCTCCACCAACTTGGCCCCCAGTCTGTGGCAGTGCGGCAAGTAAATGTCCCCAACCATGGAGAACACCCACTCGCTGGTGACACTGGTTGGTGGTCAGGACAAGATATCCTTGGCCATTTTGGACAGGACTGGCTACACGTTGGTCTTGCTGGCCCAGTAGGCCAAGGGATCGCTGCTGGGTTCAATGCACGGCTCCTCCTCCACTGCTGCTGAGGCGCCGTCATACTCCCTCAGGTAACTCTGCTTGGGCATCACCTCCACCACTGCCCCCAGTCACGCTGCTTGCCCTAGTGTGCATGACCCATGCTCCGCACATAGCGGCTGCTGCTGCTGGCAATAGGGGTGCTGCTGCTGCTCAGCCTGCTGCTCGTGCTGCTACCACTAGGACTGGGTGCAGGGATAGACCCTGCCGGCTGAAAGGGATGGTTTTTCCCACTCCCACCATCCCCAGGGGCATCCTGCTACTGATGCCATGCACTCTGCAGAGCCCACTCTGCCTGCCGGACCCTCTCCACCAGGTCACCCTTCCAGTGCCCATAGAGTGCTGTCTGGTGTGCCACACTGACCTTGACCCTGGGGTCCAGCATGGTTGCCAAGACATATTCCCCGCGCTGCAGAAACTCATCAAACCGCGCCTTCAGCCCTGCCTTCAGCTGCCGCATCAGGGCAACTGCCTCAGCAGCCAACTTCTTGCCCTGAGGGCCACAATCCTGCCCCTGGATAATCTCATCCAGCCTCCTGAGGAGACTATGATCCAGAGGGGTCAGGCAGATGGTGGCCATGGAGGAGCTGATGGTCTCCATCATGGCCAGGAACGGTGTCAGCACAAAGAGAGTGTGAGCCAGGATCTCCCATTCTGCCCCATTGTACCCTGGAGGTGCCCCGCCGTCCATCACCAGTTGCACCTGATGTAAGGCAGCTTTCTGCTCGAGAAGCCGCTCGAGCATCAGGAATGTGGAATTCCACGTGGTGAACACATCTTGCACCAGCTGGTGCACTGGGGAGCCTTGCTCGGTCTGCTTCACCTGGAGGAAGTCACTGCCCTTCACGCTCCGGTTAAAGAAACTGGCAAGCTTCCTCCCCCACTTGATCAGGGAGCTAAGGGTGCCAGCCCCAATCCCCTTCTCCCCCAAGCCAAGAGAATCCCTGACCACCAGGTGAAGGGTGTGTGCGGTGCAAGGAATTCTAGTGAAGCCCCCCTAGCAGACTGCCCTCAATATGTTGGCCGCGTTATCTGTGACCATGCACCCCTTGGTGAAGGGCACATCTGGCATGACCCACTCCCTCACCATGATGGTCAGGGCTCACTCGATGTTCCGGGACGTGTGGGGGCCATCCATTACTTCCAGTTGAAGCAGGGCCCACCTATACGCTGCTTCAGGACCCCTCCTGCCACTGCCAAATGCTCCCTCCAGGTCCTGCCACCAGTGCACCATCACCGCTAGGTAGGTGTGCTGCATGTTCCAGCTTGACCACAGGTCTGTGGTGAAGTAGACGGTGGCACCCCCAGCCCCTACCAGCTGATCCCTCACCTGCTCCTTTAAAGCCCGGTACATGACTGGCACCACCTGCCAACTCAGGGTGGTGCGCGAGGGCAGCTTAAACTGGGGGGCCAGGAAGCCATTCAGGCGCCTGAACCCCGTGTCCCTGACCACTGAGAAGGGCTGCCCATCCAGGACGATCATTTCCCCCAACATCAGGTGCAGCCTTCTGCCTTGGTCTCGTTACCGCAGGACCCCTTGGTTTACTGAGGGGCTGCGGTGTATGAAGCGTGTAGGCAGGAGGCTAGAGCGGCGCTGGCGTCGGTCTCGATCTGACTCTGACCGTCTTCTCCATAGGACCCATTTGCGGTCCTATGTTGAGGCTGTGAGGACGGCGAGGAAGGAGTTCCTTGCTGTCCTCATAGCGTCTGCGAAGTCGCGTCCGGCGGAGCTGTTTCGGGTGGTGCGGGGGCTGGTTAGTCCGGCCTCCCTCCGCCTGGATGGGGACTTGTCCCAGGCCCGCTGTGAGGAGTTTGTCACCTACTTCGCAGACAAGATTGCTCGGATTCAGACCGACTTTGACGCTGGGTTGATGGCAGTAGGGGAAGAGCGCGGGGGGGCGGAGGGCCCGTCTGGTCCATCTTTGTGGGGAGAGTTTCGGGAAGTGACGCCGGCCGATGTGGTGGATGTCCTGGGGTCTGTGAGGGCCACGTGTTGTCAACTGGATCCGTGCCCGTCCTGGTTAATAAAAGCTTCCGGGGAGACGTTGGGGACGGTGCTGGCGAGGGTAGTGAATGCGTCCTTTCGGCAGGGGAGGTTGCCGCCTTGCCTTAAAGAGGCTGTGGTGCGCCCCCTGCTGAAGAAACCATCGTTGGACGTAGACGCGCTCGCCAGCTACCGACCTGTCTCTAACCTTCCCTTTTTAGGGAAGGTTATTGAGCGGGCAGTGGCGCTCCAGCTCCAGGTTCATCTGGATAACATCGGGCTCCTTGACCCTTTTCAATCTGGGTTCCGCCCCGGCTATGGCACCGAGACGGCGTTGGTGGCCTTGGTAGACGACCTCCGCCGGGAGATGGATGCAGGATGTTCGACATTTCTCATCCTGCTAGATCTCTCGGCCGCTTTTGACACCGTGGACCATGGGCTGCTGCTGAGACGGCTGCGTGACCTGGGGGGTCTGGGCGGGACCGTTCTTGAATGGTTCCGCTCATTCCTCTCGGGGAGGAGCCAACGGGTGGTGCTGGGGGAGGAAACATCGTGCCCCCGCGCTTTACCGTGTGGCGTTCCGCAGGGATCGATCTTGTCTCCGCTGTTGTTTAATATCTATATGCAGCCCTTGGGGGAGGTCGTGAGAGGGTTCGGGGTGCGTTGTCACCAGTATGCTGATGATACTCAGCTGTACCTCTCCTTTTCTACTGACCCAGACCCTGCTATCTCGTTGCTATCCCAATGTTTGGAGGCCGTGGCGGATTGGATGCGGCTGAGCAGACTGAAGCTCAACCCAGATAAGACGGAGGTGATGGTGGTGGGGAGGGCGAAGGGGGTGGTGGCCCCCCTAGTTGGGGGGGTTCGCCCTCCTGTAGCTCAGCAGGTTCGGAGTCTGGGGGTAGTATTGGACGCAGACCTGCGTCTGGAGCGGCAGGTGGAGGCAGTCGCTAAGGCTGCCTTCCGCCAGCTTTATCTTGTGCGTAGGCTGCGTCCGTATGTCTCTGGCCCGGACCTGGCCTCCCTCATCCATGCCTTTGTCACCTCGAGGCTCGACTACTGCAACGCGCTCTACGTGGGGCTTCCCTTGTTCTTGGCTCGGAGGCTGCAGCTGGTGCAGAATGCGGCGGCTCGTCTTCTTACGGGGACGGGTCGCCGGGAGCACATTACACCGGTGCTCCGAGCTCTGCACTGGCTGCCGATAGTGTGCCGGGCCAAGTTCAAGGTCCTAGTGATGATCTATAAAGCCCTACACGGTCTCGGCCCCTCATACCTTAGGGACCGCCTCGCCCTTCGCGCCCCAGAGCGGCTCCTGCGGTCTGCCGGGGGTGCCCTCCTGGAGGTCCCCCGTGTTAAACGGGGGGCCACGATGGAGAGGGCATTCTCGGTGGTGGGACCGCGGCTGTGGAACTCCCTTCCGGAGGAAGCTCGCCTGGCCCCAAGCCTTTTAACATTTCGGTGGAACTGTAAGACCTGGCTGTTTGCCCAGGCCTTTGGGAGGGAGGGTGGGGAGGGAGATGTTTAGTCCCCTACCCATTTGTGTTTGGTTTTGGTCTAGCCCTGTTTATATTTATATTTATATTTAATATTTAATATTTAATATTTTAAGTATTTTTTTGACTGTTTTGGATTGATTTTATTGTATTTTATGGTTTTAATGATGGAAGCCGCCCCGAGCTGCGTTGCAGGAGGCGCGGGGTAGAAATTTGTAAAATAAATAAATAAAATAAACATGCGTGTGGATTTCGCTTGAAAGTCACGCCATCCTCCACGTCCTGCAGCTGCCGATGGACTTGGCAGCTGCCCCCACCCCAGCTCCTCCATGGTGCACTGACGCTGCTGCTGCTTCTGCTCTCCCCTAGCAGTAATACCGCTCCCGCTGCCAGAGGCAGGACGCTTACCCGCTGATGGAGGCAGATGACTGGCTGCTGCAGTTGGGAACCCACTGGCATCCACTGCCCCTGCCTGCCCGGTTAGCAGCACAGCGCTGTGGCATGCCTTAAGGTGCCTTGCCATGGCAGTTGTGCCAAGGTTGGTGAGCACCTGCCCACACTTCACCACCTTTTGGCACAAAGTGCACTTCACCACCCAGGGATCATCTGCCCACACCAACTGAAAATGCATCCAGACGGAGGATTTTTTGCCCCCTCCTGACTTCTGGCCTGCACCAGGTACTGCACCGCTGACAGTGCTGCTGGGAGGGGAAGAACATGGTGGTGACACAGCTCTCGGGGGGACAGCCATCGCCTCAGCGCCAGACATCTCCTCTCTGGGACTACTGTCTGCCTCACTGTCCTCAATCACGGTGATGTCCCACAAAGGTGAGTACTGGGACCCCGAGGCTGATGGACTGCTCACCATGCTGCTCCCACTCTTCCTGTGACCCCTATGACTGTTGCTGCTGCTACTCTCCCTGCTCCCATTGCCCGGAGATCGGGCCCTGCCTCTAGCCATCGGAGTGGGATCCACCAGTCCTGGACTGCTGGGGATCACCTCAATAATGGGGGTTGGGGACATTGGTGGCCCTGGAGGAACATCCAGCCTGAAGCACCTGCACCTCCTCCTGAAGCCACAGCAGAGAGAGCTTCAGCATCCTCGAGTGAGGGCCTTCCAGTGCCCTGCGTGGCAGTGGAGGACACTGGCAGGAGGTGTCACCGAACCAAACCCCTAATGCCACTGCTGGGAGCCTCTGAAGTCTGATTGCCAAAATCAGGCCTGTGCTGTTTGGGGACGTGGTGATGGGCTTGGGCTGCTGCTGCTGCTACTTCTCTGGCATGGCCCCTACCCCTACCACCTCTGCCTAGTGCTCCATTGCCCACTTTACAGGCAGCAGACCTGCCTCTGCTGCTTCCCTTCTCCATTTTTCCTTCCCAAATTATGCAGAGGAAAATTTTATATATTTTTTTATTTATTTATTCAAAATTGGAATATTATATGTATATACTACACTAACTCTAACTGCTATTAACTACTATTCTAAAATCTATGGAACTAAATGGAGATTGTAAGTTCTTGGGTAGGGACCATGTCTATTTTATTCTCTGTAAAGCACCAGGTACATCGCTGGTGCTATATAAAAGCTAATAAATAAATAAATTAATAATAATAATAATAATAATAATAATAATATCTACAAAGGCCTAGTCCTACAAACACACTATAAAATATTAAAACTTAATCACTACACACTATCTCTATCTATCTCTATAACTAAAGCTAACTCCTACAACTATCTATCTATAGTAACGACTACCTAATATCTATCTATCTATCTATCCATCCACAGGGATGGGGGGTGGACACAGACAGCTCACAACAAACAACATAGGGAGGGGTACAAAACTAAAATGAAACCTTACTCAATCTAATGCTACTCTAAATAAATCCAAAAACAGGGGAAGGGAATCAGGGAAGGAATATATACAGGGAGGAGGGAAGGATTCAATGGTGGGTAGGGAGAAAGAACACAGGGAGGGGTAAAAAATAAAAATAACACCCAAATCTATCTAATTAAATCTAAATGAATGAAACTAGGGAGGAAAATGTGTGGGATGGGTGAAATAGGAGGAGGATGGCAATGGATTAGGAACACAAACTGCTGGGAGACTTCTGAAAATGCCTGCTGACAGGATCAGTGGCTAGCTCAGAAGGAATTTGAAGGGGGGAGGGCAATGACTTTTGCCACTTGCTGCACCTGCCTCACCGCAAGCCCCATTGGCTCCGTGCAGCCTAGCCCCATGCCAATCGCAGACTGCAAAGTCAGTGGTCTGAGGAAAAAAGGGATGGTGATTGGGCAGGCTGGCTGTTACTTCAAACCTCTCCACTCCTGGTGCCTGGACGTCTGCTCCTCAGCTGCTCCCTCCCCCTCCCTGGGCCTGGCAGTCCTGTTTTTCCTGCCCGAAATTAACTGATCTCATCCAAGTGATACCGAAATGTTTGGTCGTTTTTGAGTTTGGATTGAGTTCGGCTTGGTCAGTTCGGGTTCGGTTCGATCATTCAGTTCGTTCATCCGAATGGGACGAGCTCAGTCCGAACACCGAATGGCCGAAACACGTTCGCACATCCCTACAAGCTACCACCTTCAGGAGATTAAGGCTGGACAGGGTGGTGGGCAGTGTTGCATGATGTTCCAATCATAGCCCTCTCCAGAAGGACAGATCCTCTGTCTGCAGGAGATGAAGGCATTTTAAAGTCCTGGAGAGGGTGGGGCGTGGGGAGGGCAGGGTTGAAGGCCCCAGTGTTAAAGCCAAAACCCCTCCCCAAAAGCATAGCACCTCTGCCTTCAGATGAAATGTGCTCCCAGTGCTCTGTCCCTGAAAGGAGGTGATGTGTTGATTAGCCGGCCTTGTAACCAGGAGGGGATTGGGATTCCTGTTATTGATGGAGTCCGGCCCCCTCTGGTTAATCAGTTTCTGAGTGTTGGAGTATTTCTGGATCCCCACCCCCGTTGTGTCTGGATTGTCACGTTGGGGTGGTAGCCAGGATGGAGTGCTTTTCACCAACTCCATCTGGTGAGAGGAGGCTGCAGCCTTTTATTTTTAATTCAAATCTGGCAGCTGTTATCCATGCTTTCATAAACCTGAGGCTAGATTATTGCAGTGTGGTCTACATGGGGCTGCCCTTGGTAACTGTTCAGAAGATGAAGCTGGTGCAGAACGTGGTAGCTTGTCTCCTTTTGGTGATGGGGCACTGGGAGCACATTACAATGGTGCTCCAAAGTCTGCGCTAGCTCCCTATAGCTTTCAAGCACAATTCAAAGTGCTGGTTTTGACCTTTAAGCCCTAAATGGTCTGGAACACACATATCTGAAAAGACCACCCATCGTTCCATGCCCCATTGCGGCCCCTACAATTGGCCAAGAGCGCCTTCCTGTGGATACCATCCATTAGTCTTGTTTGTACTACAAGGGTTCGCAGGAGGTGTTTTCAGTGGCTGCCCTCATGCTATTGAACTCCCTTCACCTGGAGGTTCATGAGTCAGGCCTGAGTATCTTCCAGAGGTGGTGTAAGACTTCTTTTATTCGACAAGTCCTTTCACAAGTAGGGATAGGAAATTGGGGTGGTTTAGGGTGTGAAGGGTGTTAGGTGTGTGGAATGGGGAGGTGCTATTGGGTGGGTCTTGTAGGGTTTGGGTGAGGTTATGTATTAGTTTCATGTTTTTATAATTTGGTTTGGGGGAGGTTATGTATTAGTTTAAATTTTTTTATAATTTGTGAACGGCCATGAGTCTCTTGGAAGGGCAATATCACATACATATACATATACATATACATATACATATACATATACATGACTGAAATGAAATACCAAAATAATTAAAATGACTGAAGTGACTGAAACAACATATCCAAAATAGATACCCATTTCAGCAGTGCATATCATTTTTATATTTGGAGGCGGTATCCAAAAATGTGAATTATATTTGTGAATATAAAATAGCCTACTCATTTCAGCTCTACCCAAAATCCTCAGTCAAAAATATCATGCAGAATTACAACAGATGCCTTCCACTCTGTATTTCACCAGAGGTACTTGCAGGATCAGGGCCTAAGTGACATATACACTGCAATATATTGTTGCATTTGGTGCCTTCAATTAGCATGCACATCTCCTATTATGATAAACAGAAGCCCTGTTCTGGATCAAAGACATTATATGCCCAATAATTTAATGAGAGACTTATCACCCTTTTTATATCAATACAGTGTGAAATAATCAGTATTGCTTCCCATTCCATATTCCACTATCAAAATGAGACTTATTTCTGTCTGCAAACACAGGTTCCATAATTAACATGTTATTATGGTTATTTACTATAAAATATCATTTTGCAAACTGTTTGTGAAACTGTTTAAATACCCGCTAACAAGCAGTGCTGCATATTAATTATGAAATTGCAGAAGAACATTCCATCTGATGAAGGGTTTCCTGTAGTTTTTGAAAATAGGAATGCTGCTGGTTACTCATCCAATGATATGGTATCACTCCTTTTGTCTGGCTGGTGGATCATTAATAAAGCAAAGAAATGAAATTGGTCCATAAAGAGACCCATCTGACACACCCATGTTAATTATCCTTGCATTCAAGTATCTATTTGCATAGAGACTTTGAAGTCTTTCTTACGAATATGAAGCACTACATTAGTGTGTTAGATAATGCATCCCTTTGAAGTTTTGTTTTTAAAAAAGAATATGATAATTCATAATTCATTCATTCATAATTCCCCCCACCCCCAAAACTCAAAATACAGATTCTTTATGACATGACCTTGCTTATACTGATAAAGATCTGAAATGCACCTTGAGGGGTTTGGTGTTGTTGACAAAGGTAATCGTTTTTGTAAATATTCTTGAAGGGGAAAAAAAAAGACCCAAGTCGGTACTAGCTTTAATCGTCAGGACTTTTTCCTGAGATTCTCTCTTTGAAGCTAAACCTTGGCTGTATTCAAAGAGCTTGGAAAATGAAGGGGAAAAAAAGGACGTAACAAATAACAGGAACAGATGCTTTCAGCAGAATGGTGTTGCTATTATACTGCACTTTATGTGGTTTGGAATTAAGAGGACAATGGGTGTTAACCGACATAATGTGAGCCCAGTTTGACCTGCCTGGGCCAGTGCCCAGTCTACACCTGCCAGATGTTGACCCGTTCAAACCCCAGTGGGGTTGGCGGCCAAGTCAGCAATGGGGGCCCGAAACAAACTAGGCCCATGGTCCAGTCCCGCAAGCTGTCCAGGCGAGCGGGCCAAACCAGGTGGCCACATTTTGTCTCGTGCTCGCCTAGCCCCGCGTGAGGGGGTCACCATGGCAGTCAGTCATGACTGCCTGTTATTGGCAACCATGGCTGTCTGTAATGGCAGGGGGCCGGCTGCAGCAGGACATGTAGCCAGGCAGCTGCACATCACTCCTCCCCGCCCCTCACGGTAAAGTCTGGCCATGGGGATGTGCGTTCCTTCTGCTGGAGCTGTCCCGGATGAGGGTAGCCCTCTCCAACCCCGAGCGGGATGATGACAGCACCATCACATGGGTTGGCACCCATTTCTAAAAATACCATTGACCAATTTTTTTTTCCTGTCCCCATCATTTCCTCCTAATTGTTTTTGTCCTCAATCTTCTTTAGCAACATGTTCCTTCCTCTGAGATACCCAGATTGAAATCCACTGGTGGATATAACAATACCACAACCTTCCTTCCAGGAAAACTTTACCAAAGTGACTATTATTTGAAGAGTATCTGCACTGTTGTTCACGAGATATCATTTCCCCTGCAATCAATAAATAACACACGAACACACAAACACATACTCTTTGTAACGTTATGGCTAGACTATTACAACATAGTCTATATGGGGCTGCCCTTGACTGTTCAAAAGCTGCGGCTGATGCAAAACGTGACAGCCCGCCTTCTGTCAGAGGTGTGTTACTGTGATCACATTATGGCTGTGTTTCAGAGTTTGCACTGGCTGCCAATAGCTTTCCAGGCATAATTCAGGGTGCTGGTTTTGACCTATAAAGCCCCAAATGGCCTTTGCCCAACATATCTGAAAGACTATTTCCTCCTCTATGCTCCATCACACTCCTGCAATCATCCAGAACCACCCTCTTGCAGGTACTATCTGACCATCAGGTTCATACAGTGGGGGTGCACAGAGAAGTTTCTCAGTGGCTGCCCCACTATTATGGAACTACCTTCCCTGGAGGTTCATCAAAACCCAAGTCTTAGAATCCTCTATAGACACAAACATTTTCTATCTATCCATGTGATTGTCAGGCAGAGATAGGCATTGGAGGTAGGAATTCTCTTAATATGTTTCAAATATTGCTATTATTTTTATTTATGATGTTGTCATCTGCCCTGAGCCTTCAGGGAAGGGCAGGATATTTTTTTTTTTTAATTTTCAACGTACTACCCCCTAGTACCCCACCCCTCCTGCCATCAGGCAGCCTGGGGCGGCTTACAATATAAAAACATGAATATTCAATATAAAACATTTTTTAAAACTGCAAAAAGGAGGGCGACATTTAGCACCACCCCCACCCCTCCACCCTTTCATCCTTCTCCCCCACCAAACGCCTGGTGGAACAGCCAGGTCTTACAACTTTTCTGAAAAGAGGGGAGGTCTGGGGCCAGCGGCACCCCCACCGGAAGGGAGTTCCACAGTCGTGGCACAGTCACCGAGAATGCCCTCTCCTGCATGGCCCCCCGGAAAACTCAGGGGACCTCCTGCAGGGCACCCCTGGATGATCGCAGGGGCTGATCCAGTACCCAGAGGGTGAGGCGGTCCCACAGGTAGGCAGGGCCTAGATCATTTAGGGCTTTATAGGTCAAAACCAGCACCTTGAAGTGGACCCGGAATGCTATCGGCAGCCAGTGCAGAGCACGGAGCAACGGTGTTATGTGCTCCTGCCCGCCCAATCGCACCAAGGGATATAAATTTAAATAAATAAATATTCACTGGTCCATTATGTCACTGCAAGCACTTGCTCTTATTCCTGACACCCAAATTCAAACTGGTGTAGACCAAGTATTTCAATGATCAGAACTGCAAAAGGCTTATCTTGCAGGAAGAGGAAGAAAAGGCCAACCCTGCTTCTCTGGAGCCCTCACATTTTCTACCCAGATTACAGGGGAAATTAAGGGATAAAGAGGAATACTGTAGATAATAAAAAGAAATCCTCCCTGTAGTTTTCCCTTGCCTGAAGGATGAATTGCTCCAAGAAACGACCTCTTTGCCTTTCATGATGAGGTCAAGAAACTGGCTGTCACTACAACAATTATGATTAATGATCCAACTGGTAGTGACAGAAATCAAACTGCAGTCTCTGGAGTACAGCGGGGCTCTACTAGCCTTCTAGAGGTTTGAGTCACTGCATCGGCAGGGGTTGTAGGCGCAGTCGCTGCTATAAGCTAAAGTTCCAGCATGGCATCCTCTTGCTTCTTGATCAAAACATATCATAAAAGGACAGGGGGAAGGAAGCTGGTACAAAGCCCGACTGTTTGGAAGGATAAAGCAATTTAAAAAAAAAAAAAAAAAAAAAAGCCCTTTTGTACCAATTGGAAAAATATAGCATAATGAATAATTAAGCTATTAATAATGTAATCCTCTTAAAAGTATAGAACCACTGCATAAAAAGATTAAGCGTTTTAACAGTTTCCAATGAAAAGAAAATTGCTGTAAGGATAAGAGGGTTCCCCCCAACCCCCTTTCTTTCTCTCCCTGTTCTTACATAGGAATGTGGCTGGTAACCAATCCCTTTGTGATCTGGATCCTTCCCAGATGGGGTTGCCACATATGCCAATTTTCAGAGGGCAGTTACGACATATACAGGTTGCAGGGGTGCATTGTCCTGCAACCTGTATATCTTATAACTGCCCTCTAAAAATTGGCATATATGGCAACCCTTTTCCTAGAGTCTCAGGGCACAATCCTCTACTCACTGAAGTCAATGGCAAACTCCCATTGACTTTAACATTGGAATATTCCTACCATGTCCCCGTTTGTCTGGACCCGGCTATGGTTTTTCATTTCTTTTTCTGGCTGTTTCCAGATGCTCCCTGTCTTTGCTCTCTTGAAGCAGTTGTTTGGTGTTCTGAGGGTGAATTTTTCCTCGTCCTGAATTATTTTGGCAGATACTCTACAAAGTCTAACCTCATCATCATTCCTGCTTGGTCAGTTTCTTCTTACAACAGGCCATACTGGCTATTCTAACTTAACCCTAACCTTTTGCCAAGAAAAAAAATGACACTTGAGTTGTTTTGGGGTAGATTTCTACCCCAAGCTGAATTTAGCCTGGGGATTGAATATGTGCAATAATATTTAACTTTTTTTTACGGTAGCCACACAATCTATGCCCTGCACACATACATACACATTATTGAGTGTTTTATGAGAAATGCCTGTTCCACACATGAATAAATAACAACCAACACTACTTGTTTTTCTTTGCAAAAACATTATTTTTTATTCAAACTACAGAATATGGTTTTTATGAACTTTAACTATCTATATTTAACCTAATCCAAAACTTGAAGAAATCATTGAAAAGCATTGTAAAACCCTGACACTCCCCCC
>QEPC01013045.1:1184650-1206735 GCA_003113815.1 Sphenodon punctatus
AGCCACATCTAACATGTTGTAAAACAATGCCATTGGCCACCTACAGGTTTTTCTTTTAGAACTATAGACAGTGACTAGATGATCTAAGTTGTCCACTCCATTTTTGGTAGTGTTGTAGTGCAGAATGGAGTGAGGCTTCCTCTGCTCTCCCTTCCACCACCATGTCATGGTGCATCGTGGAGAGAAGGATCACATCTTTCCCCTTCTTTGGCACATATGAAACTAATGTGTATTTTCCATCAAATCCAAAGATGGTTCTCTAGGGCGATGTGGCTGCATCTCTGCTGGTATGTCTGGCTTGTTCTGACAATTTGTCCCCACATAGGTCAAGTCATTTTCTAAAAGTGTGGCTGCAAGTTCAGTGCTACTGAAAAAGTTGTCCCCACCCACATTTCTTCCTGTGCCATAGTAGGGCCCAACAAGCCTTTCTACAACATGGGTGCCTACCTGCCCTTCCCATGGTGCCCCTGGTTTTTTGCCAAGATAAATGTCCCCTGTGAGCGAGTACAGTGTTTGAGCATCACAGCACCACCATATTTTGAGATGGTATTTGCTCGGTTTGCTTGGCATATACTGTTGGGAGGGACAGCGTCCTCTGAACCCCACCAACTGTTCATCCACAGTGAGGTCAGTGCCTGGTACATAGCATTACTGCAGTTGCTGCTCAAACAAAGTCCAGACATCTCTAAAGGCAGCCATGTTATCGGTTGCCTTTTTCTCCTCTCTCGTGGCTTTATTATCGAATCTTATGTACCCTGTTATTCCACAAAACCTATCTAGGCTCATGGTCCCTCTGAAAAAGGGACGCCCCCAGCGTGTGCTCCACATTTCCTGGAGTGCTTCATGGTTTGCATGAAACACCCCACTCAGAATTAGGAGCCCAAGATAAGCTTTTAGCTCCATGATGTCAAGGGTCTCCCACTCTTTATTTTGACCCGGATTGAGCTCATTCCATTGCTGGAACACTTGTTGGGACTCTCTATTGGTTTCCCCAACTATCAGTAACAGTACAGCTTCACTGAGAAAAATGAGGAAAGTAGTATACTTTCTTTGAGTGTGTCCCGCACTGGCCCTGACTGCTTCCTAATTTTGACTGCACTGGAGCAGCGGTGGACAGGTTGTGGGTGGGTGGTCCAAATCCTGCCATTCCTGCCCTTCATGTGAGCAGGAAGCTCAGTGTCCCCCCTGGCATCTGGCTGTTGTTCACCAGGCTCTGCAGTGTCATTGCTGTCGGTTGACTGTAGTTCATCTTGCTGAACAATGACCTGCAGTGTCATTGCTGTCGGTTGACTGTAGTTCATCTTGCTGAACAATTACATCTTCCCGAGCTGTCTATGCTCTTCCCCACCCATGGGCAACTCCACACCCATGGGCAGGGGTGGGGGGCAAACCTCCTGGGAGTACCTCTGCAGCTGCTGCATCATGCTGCTCCTCTGCGGCAAGCTGTTCTTCCTCAGAGGATCTTCTGACACTCTCAACTGACAAATTGTCTTCGTTCTCCAAGTCGCTCCTACTGCCAGGTACATATTCACTGTGGCTGCCACCTGTTGACTCTCTGCAAGTGGATTCCTCGCTGTCTCCAAAGCACTTATATGATTGCACTATCTTGCCATTCCAGACTACAAAAACACAAACAAAAACAGCCTTGATTACTGGGGGTGTATGTACAACCAGGTGAAAGCCAAACCCTCACCTGCTGGATCAACCACCCATCCTCAAGCAGATCCTGGAGGGGGGCACTCAGATCCACTTCTGGCTGCTTCCTGAAGCTCTGCCACTGGGAGATAGAGAGCCCTCTTACTGGGGTCCTGTCCACTTTATCCCACTGGGTTCCATTTGGTCCAAATTCTCCATAGCAATGTGAATTTCCCTGCCAGCCCCCAGTGAAAACTCTTCCTGCCAGCCCCCCAGTGCCTCCACTCACCATCCCTCATTCCCCTCCTGCTAGCCCCCAGCCAGTGCCCACACCGCACCAAATCTCCAGGTAGGGAAAATGGCCAATCTGCCCCTGGACTTGACGATGTGGAGGAAGATCAGATACTTACTGTGGATGTGGAAGGTTGTTCATTGCTGCACTGCAAGGTGATGTGTCTGTGTATAGATGACTGGATGCCTGCCTGCAGCAAGGTGGTGTTCTCCAGGAGAATCCATGTCTTGTAGTGCTGGCTTTCTGCACCCTGTACTCTACTTTTATAGCAAGTTAGATTTCAGTTTCCTGCTTCTTACCTGATAGGGGCTCAAAAGGTGTTTGGTTTCATTTCTCTGGCCAGTTTGTGGGGACAATGAGGGCCCCCTTCTGGCTGGCTGGAGAAATAAAACCTGGGGCGAAGAGATGAAACCTAGGAAGCTGGGTGAGAAAGGAAATCTAAGAGACTGAATGAGCAAATGGAAAATCTTTCATGGTCATTTTTTCTGTTAGACTGTAATGGAAACCTTGAGAGATGTTCGTGGCAGTGAAGGGGTTAATTTTAATTGCTGCTGCCAGTCTAAAGTGACCTTGACTTCCATGTCATCTTGCAGTCTGAACTGGCCTTGAAAAGTGTTGATGTGGTTGCTTTTAAGCTGGGGTAGAAATCCACCCCAATTAAAATGCATTGGCTGGAGTAGATTTCTACCCCAATAGGAAAACTCCATTGACGCTGGGGTAAGTTTCCACCCCAGGCCTTTTTTGTGTGTTTTTTTATTATAAGAGACAAATGGTAGGAGAAATCTTGCTGCAATTTGAGTATGTTATGCCCAGAGGTGACGGTGACAATGTCCTAAAACCTCAAACTTGTAGAGCCACTAATTACCATATTTGTTCATGGTTTTTTTCCACCCAGGGTAGAAAAACACCCCAAGACAACTCAGAAAGTTTAAAGCTGGGAGGTTGCTCTTTTGGTATCTTGGGTTCAATCTTAACCAGGCTATTATAGTGGCTGATTAATGACTTAGGGACCCTTTCCTAATAATGGTGCTTTAGTCCTCTCTTATGTGATCTTGATGATCTTGATGATGACTTTGATCATTCACAGCTGCTTTTCTGACAATATTTTTATATCTTCTAGCCCTTTTATTTGTTTCTGTGGCCTCATCTCTACAGCTATTTTTATAAGCAGAACTGACTGAAAAAAGATGTTTGTCCTGTCATCTCAGTCTCTTCCTCTTCCTCTTCCTCTGCCCCTTAATTGTCCCTAATATTTTTCAGCTGCACAAAACTTCAATGTGTAAGGATCAAGACTGCTTTAGAGTAGGTGGGGTAGGCTAAAGCCTACAGGGACTAATTTAAGAGGGTAGTAACAGAGTCAGCCTTAGAGTTTGTAAGGGGCAAAAACTCAGCACAGGGCCCCTTGATAAACACAGACACCTTGTCTCTCACTCACATTAATACAGGTGGCAGCAGCTGCTCCCAGTGGCGTGGGAATAAATACTCCCTCAGTGGCTTCTGCTTCTGAAGCCTCAGGCCTGGCAGTGGCACTGAATGCTGATGCTAGTGCCATGCCTGATAACCCGACGGAGGTTCCTGGTGGTTGCTGGGGTTTAGAGGAGGCAGACTCACAGTGGGAGGCTGTATGTGACATATAATCCCTACGTTAGCTCCAAGCAGATTTCCTTTTCAGGAGTGCATATCCTCTGAAAGTGCAGGACCATGGATGTAGGCTTTATTTATCCCTGTGTATGGTTGGCCTTGGGAGTGTCTCACCTACCTGTTATGCAAGCCCCCAGATTGGGGGGAGGAATTTGTCCTGGTTCATTTTGCCACCTTCTTAAATTCTTCACTGCGAGCTTGTACTGGGTGAGATGGAGAGTATGTTACTGTTTCTCTACTGGATAGCTATTCACTGGGGAACAAAGAGCATTCCTGCTCCTGCTGTCAATGCAAACATCCATCTTGAAAGGTATACTGGTAGATTTGCACGGAGGAGGGTTGTTCATATTTTGCCTAGGGAAACATAATGGTTAGGCGATCTAGCATTGCTTTCAAGTAGGACTGAAACGAGAATTCTCACAAATGGGAATTCCTGTCAAAATCAGGGTTCCCAATACCTTCTGGGTTGAACTGAGAAAATATCAGTATTTTACAAAGTCTCGATCAACAGATCATTTCCCAATTTACAGCTAATGGGTGCTTTTACACACACATTTCTCCTGCATGTTTGCTGTTACATCCTGAACTTTCTGTGTGTCTAAATCACTCACCCAGATCTTAAACATCTGGCTCTTGGAACTTCTGCATAGAACTTCTCCCAGAACCTTTGTGTGTAAAAATTTCTCCTGGTAAACTGCTTTGCTCCAGGCAGCTGTGTTTACTTGGTTACCATGACAACCTCTCACGTCTACAGTTGCAGCTACGTTAAGCTGCCTCAGGGCAGCGTGTGTGTGAAGAATGCATTCAGGAACTGCCTCAGAGCAGTGTGTGTGAAGAATGCATCCGGAACTTACTTGTGACTTGTAAACCCAGAAGACTGAAAGACCAGCACTCTAAGCTGTGTGTAAAAATGCCCACTGTTTACCAGAATCGCACTTACCATTTGTTGTTTAGTGTTTACCACTTTTCCATCAATTTGGAATCCTAAGACATAATCACAACACAGTACACTATTTCTGGTGTGCATGTGCGCTCAGTGGAGCAACCATGCACGCCCTCCTTATTCCCCTGCTAATCCCTGCCTTCCAATCTTGTCTCTCACATAGAGTAGTATGCCTCAAAGATCAAGCTGCAGTAGAGTACACTCATGGAGACAAAGTCAAATGCACTTAAATACAAATACTGATGCCCTGTTAACCAATTCTGGGAACACACATTCCATTCCATTTCTAGCACTGGACATCATATATAGTTCAAGGAGTTAACTTAGGCCACTTTTAGATGTGTGCGGCACACACGCAATATGAAATCATGCCATGTGTAAAAATCCCGTGGGCTTTCACACGTTATAGCCGGTTGCGCATTCTTTTAAAACTGCAAACTAAATACCTCAATATCGAAATATAATTACTTGTAGTGTTGTCTATTTGGCCACTGTTTGAAAGGTTTAAATGCACCAGCATAAATCAGTGTGACGAGGGGTGGAGCTGCAGGAGAAATGCACACAGGGGAAGAAGCTAGGGCCAGGGATGGAGGGGTTTGACCTTCAGAGAGGCATGTTCACTGTGCAAGCATGGCATCCTGGCACCAAAGTTAGGAACTGATTACCAATCCATGTAATCAGTGGCTTCATGCAGCTCTTAGGCACCTTAACTACTGCTCTTGTCATAAGTGGCTACATGGGGGCATGTCCATGTAGTTTCCACAAGAGCGAGAGAAAGTGAGCTGCCATTTTGGCTATCATGGAAGCTGTGGGGCCTTGTTATGTGCTGCTGCCCAAACCCAACAGACCTCTTGGGAACCAGAATTCTGATGTGAAGAAGGTGCAATCAGGAACTTTGCCCACCCCTGATGTAGAAAAAGAACAGCTGTTATATTTATTTATTTATTTATTTATTTTCTAGATCTCTATCCCGCCCCTCCTGAGAACAGCTCGGGGCGGCTTCCAACAATAAAAATATATATAAAATACATATAAAACAATTTAAAACACATAAAAAATACAATATAGGTATTAAATCAGGGCCAGGAAAAACATTAAAACAATAAATAGGGTAGGGGAGATAAAAACCCACTAACCCCCGTCCCCCCCTCCCCAAAGGCCTGGATGAACAGCCAGGTTTTACAACTTCGCCGGAATGTCAACAGGCTTGGGGCCAGGCAAGCTTCCTCCAGAAGGGAGTTCCCAAGGTGCGGCCCGGCCACCAAGAATGCCCTCTCCATTGTGGCCCCCCGCTTAATGCAGGGGACCTCCAGGAAGGCACCCCCGGCAGACTTCAGGAGCCGCTCTGGGGCGCAGAGGGCGAGGCAGTCCCTGAGGTACGAGGGGCCCAGACCAGGAAGGGCCTTATAGATCAACACCAAAACCTTGAACCTAGCTCGGCACGCTATTGGCAACCAGTGCAGAGTCCAGAGCACAGGTGTAATGTGCTCCCGACGACCCATCCCCAAAAGGAGACGGGCCGCTGCATTCTGCAATAGCTGCAGCCTCTGAACCAGGAACAAGGGAAGCCCCACGTAGAGCGCGTTGCAGTAGTCCAGCCTCGAGGTGACAAAGGCATGGATGAGGGAGGCCAGGTCCGGGCCGGAGACGAACGGACGCAGCCTCCGCACCAGATGCAACTGGCGGAAAGCAGCCCTTGCGACTGCCTCCACCTGTCACTCCAGACGGAGATCCGCATCCAATATCACCCCCAGACTCTGGACCTGCTGAGCTATAGGAGGGCAAACCCCCCAATCAGGAGGGCCACTACCTCCCTCGCTCTGCCTACCAACATCACCTCCATCTTATTGGGGTTGAGCTTCAGTCTGCTCTGCCACATCCATTCTGCCACGGCCTCCAAACACTGGGATAGCAACGAGACAGCAGGGTCTGGGTCAGTTGAAAAGGAGAGTATCATCAGCATATTGGTGACATCGCACCCTGAACCCTCTCATGACCTCCCCCAAGGGCTGCATATATACATTAAGCAATAATGGAGACAGAATGGAACCCTGCGGAACACTGCATGATAAAACGCGGGGGCAAGATGTCTCATCCCCCAGCACCACCTGCTGGCTTCTCCCTGAGAGGAATGAATGGAACCATTCGAGAACAGTCCCATCCAGACCCCCCAGGTCACGCAGCCATCTCAACGGCAGCCCATAGCCCACGGTATCAAAAGCGGCCGAGAGATCTAGCAGGATGAGAAATGCTGAACATCCTGCATCCTTCTCCCGGCAGAGGTCGTCGACCAAGGCCACCAACGCCGTCTCAGTGCCATAGCCGGGTCAGAACCCAGATTGAAATGGGTCCAGGAAACCGATGCTATCTAGATGCACCTGGAGTTGGAGTGCCACCGCCCGCTCAATAACCTTCCCTAAAAAGGGAAGGTTAGAGACAGGTCGGTAACTGGCAAGCACATCCACATCCAAAGATGGTTTCTTTAGCAGGGGGTGCACCACAGCCTCCTTGAGGCTGGGCGACAACCTCCTCTGCTGCAAGGACGTGTTCACTACCCTCGCCAGCACCATCCCCAACATCTCCCTGGAGACTTTCACCAGCCAGGACGGGCACGGATTGAGTTTGCAACAGGTGGCCCTCACAGACCCCTGTGTTTCCGCCCATTTAAAAGTGCTTGTGGATGGCATGCACTCCCACAACCCACACATCTCCACCCATCTCCCTGCATGAAGCAACAGGGAAAAACCCAGGTTGCTCCTTGCGGGGGCATGTCTGACCGGTGTGTAGATGGGAGTGCACTGTCCACGGGCCAGGCTCTGAAGGTCTTATATGAACTTTGGAGATAATTAACTCAACCCAGGACATAAAATAGGTGTCTGGTCTATTTGGCCCTTCTAAGCCTCATCATAGTTTTTGGCCCTATTTGACCTCTTATAATAGTCCTTCACTCTTCCTTGAGCATTCAACAAATCTTGGTCCCTCTCTGGACCCACAATCTTACTTGGGTCCCTGAGGAATCACTGGTAAATTTGGCCCTTCTCAGGCCCAACAAGAGATTTGGCTGTTCTCTGGGCTATTAACACAATTGGCCCCTCTCAGGCCAATCAATAAAACTGGGCCTCTTTCATGGTTCACCACAATTTTTATCCCTTGCTGGGGGAAAGAACAATCATTGGCCCACTTGGGCAAACAACAGAAGGCATCCCCTTACTAGGGCAATTTGTCTTGGGTCTCCCTTCTCCCCTTACAGCCTGCCTGGTGCACCAGCAACAGGGCTTCTCCCAAAAAAAGTGGGTCCCAAATTTAAATGCCAAACAAAATAAACCTCCATGGCTTTCAGCATAAGTCCATTCAGTTCTTCATTCTTCCCAAACAACAAAGTCCCATAACAGGCCTGCAGCCTCTTTATCCTTATGCAAATTTCAATACAGATCGCACCTGCATTTTCCCATGCTGTCTGTATCGAAGGAATGGGGATAGTGGCTGCCTCTACACATGGTTAAACAGGAGGGATATTAACCCTGCACTACTAACTGTGACATTGGGTGTCTTTAGACATAACGCCAACAGGTGTCTGAATGTGTGTTTTGACCTTTTTATAAACACTGGTTTGACCCTGTGTTCATAATGTGGTGCTGCTTAGACACACAGCTCATCTTGGGGCAAATTGGTGTTTTGCTTGCCACCCAGTCTCAGCATGCAAGCACTGCTGCCTCATTCCCCATGTTGTACCTCCTAAAACGCCATGTGATATCATTAGACACAACGTTGGTCACGTGTTCAGCCAGAACACACAAATTGTCCTTGTGATGCAATGGTGTTCACATCGCGGGTTCCATGGATGTTCAACGGGTGGCCAAATTGGTATCGGGATTGTTATGGTGCTTACACACAACAGCCAAACATGTGCTTAGGGGTTTTGACACCCGATCTTTGTTATGTCTAAAGACGCCCAGTGGAGCAATTTGTCCAAGCACTTACGTTGCCGTCCTATGGCCTCTGTCCACTAGGGGACAGTCTTTGGGTGGAAGCAAAATCACAGGAGCTATCAGAATCCCCATGTCAGTGCCTGATGTTAATCAGGTGTCAAGCTGGGTGCAAACTTCCTCCCTGATAGCTGATTAGAGGGGGACTAGGGAAATCAATCTTCAGGGGGACAGGGAATTCCATGGTTGGGATTTCTTGTTCTCCATTTGTCAGTTGTGAGGGTGCAGAGAACCTGGTCTTTTAATGAAACTGATTAGGCTCCCCTCTCCTTTAGTTAATTTCTCTCTAAGGGGTTCACTCCAGTCCAAGACAATATGGACCAGGCTAATTGGTCTGTGGTCAATTTCATCAAGCAATTCAGTGCAGTGAATGGTGTCCTGGCAAATAATGAATGGTGAATGGTGTGGTGGAGCCAGGTGGTAACACTAAACAAATCTTATTTGTGCACCATGCTATCAGCTGCTCCACATGAGTTCCCTGGATACCTCCTTCACTGCAAACCCACATTCACTCCGTGGCAAAATCCAGTGTTGGAATAGCCAAATGTGATCGGTGGCTAAGGGCAGCTAATGTTATGTATAGAGATATCCAGTGTGCGTGGAGACAGCATCAGAATAAAATTGTGCAGGAAGCAGAGCCAGAAGTGGACTTACAATTTATGCAGCCCTAGACATTCTGAGACTGCTGTCCTCCAAAGCCATGCCCCCCGGCCATGGTGTTGCTTCCTCATCTGGTACCCAGAAACCCAGCCTGGCCTCCCTGGCATCACCCTCAACCCCTGGCTGGGATCGCTGGGGGCAGGTGGACAGGCTGACGGGGGAAGCGAATGGGTGCCAGCGTCCGGCTTCTCTGTGCACACCTCAGGCATGCGCACACTGACTGCCACCATATTTGCTCTCTGTGCAGCAAATGTGGTGGGAGCTGGTGTGTGCATGCCTGAGGCATGAATGGGGAAGATGGCTGCCACAGTCAATCATGGCTGAGCTGTGTAAGCACTAGCTGCAGCAGCAGGTGGCAGTGGCGGCCGGGGCAGCTTTTTTTGCTGCCCTTCCAAATCCGCCATCCTCGGTAACTGCCTAAGCTGCCTGCCCCTAAGTCCAGCCCTGAACAGAGCTAGCAGATGCATCTCGGGAAGAAAGGGTGCTGGATAGCTTTTTTGGGGAACAATAGTACTAATAAGGAAAATAAGCCCTTTGATGTTAAAACGCCTATTTTTTAAGCCTACTACTGTTTTAAAAGTTCAGCCTAATCTACTGAGAACCATATCAGGGGGGGGGGGGGGGATGGAATTGGATGCAATTTAATAAACTGATTAGCTTGTGCAATAAACACATGAGCATTTGAAAAGTTCCTTCATATTAAGGCTGAAACGAAGTCTTTGGAAAACTTTGGAATTTGCCAAGTATTAAGGTATTTGGTTCAGAAAGGTGGAATTCCGAAGTTCTGAGGATCAAGACCGTTAATCAGAAAACTTCAGAAAACGTCTGAAACCTCTGTGCACGTGGGGGCTGGTGGACAGTTGAGCTTCTTCTGGAACTGAAACTTAGTGCCACATTTGGTAGCAGGTGGTATGGGAGGGGACAACTGAGTAATGGTAAGCCAGCTGGCAAGTTTTGATTGGCTGGCCAAGTCAAATGGTCAGCTTTTGATGTGGCTGGCAGGGCAAAATAAAAGTGTCTGCACTGAAGCCATTTTGTCCATTCTCTTTGGTGAATTTGCCTGCACTGCATGCTACAGTGCTGCTAGATCTGTAAGTAATGGTCTGGGTGGGGGGGAAGAGGGGTGCCTGGCCTGGCATGTTATGGTCTGTCCTGTCCTGTCCTGTCCATGTGGCCAATGCTGGGGGATGGGGGTTACGTTACCCTTTATCCATGCCATACAGGGTTTTTAAAAAAATAAATGAATAAATAAATAATTGGGTGCTACATTGCTACCTACTGCTTGATTTGCACTTGGCACCATGAGGAGGAATCTCTCTGCCTGGCACCACTTCTCAAGTTTGCTTGGTCTCTTGAAGGTACCATTGCCACAATGCCATGCCAAGGAAGAGGGGGAGGCGTATGAACAGCTGGGTTCTTAATTTTGTGACTGCTGCTGCCTGTGCTTGCTGGCTTTTTCTGGTGGGATTGATTTCTCCATGCAGTTGCAGACTGTTTTGCGGGGCATGTTGTATTCTTCTTGAACAAATGCCCCTTGCTAGCCTGCATTTTTGTGCACCGCTTGGTTGGCATAATGATAAAGTGGGTGCACTCACTGCTGATGGTGGACCATGCTGTGGGGGTACACTACTGTTGGGTTTTTTGGATTTTTAAAAATTTCTGTACCCAGTTGCACTTTTTGAGGTTGTCTTCTGAAGCAATTGTCCCACTCTTGCTAGCCTGCTTTTCTGGGTAGTGCTTTGACTGTGGGCTTAAGAACTTTGCAACAACTTTCTGCAGTTTCCCAACATTCTGTGCTTCGGTGGTCTCCAAAGTCTGAAGCTTCAGCAAGGACACCAAATCACCTCCGAGTACTGGGACCGACTATTCAGAACTTCAAAAATCGGTCCAAATACCTGGAAGTACTATTCAGTTCAGCCCTACTCAATATCTGTTGGGACATGGAGGAGACTATCCAGGTAAATCCCTGCTTAAACCAGTCCTGGTGCTAATTAATTGCACCAGGAAAGCAATTGCGCTTTTTTTTTCACTTTGGTGTGGATGGGTGAGCTAAGAGGAAGCCAATGCTTGAATATCCAAAGCTACCAATAGAGAGAGAGAGAATATCACCGGAATAAACAGTACACTACCCTCCAACTGGCAATAGAGGTCTCATACCCCAAACCCATATGCAAACAGGATCTAAAAAGAAACTCTTAATCCTTTGCATCCTGCCTTCCCTAATACTAATTATAGGCTATTTTAATGCTCTTCAGAAAATAATTTTGTTTCCTCTCATGGCATTTTGCTTGAACAGTCACCCACTGGATAGACATTGACTAGCCTGTCATAGAAGGAAAGAATGTGTTTTTTGCTTGAAATTAATCTAATTCATGAAAAAGAGCTGAACCGCATTTACTCGCAGCTGAACACTAGCAGAGAGAAGTACATTTTAATCTCATTACAATATGACCTTCTGGAGTCTATTATTCTGTCGCTTGGCACTACTGTTGTCTATGCATGTGTATATGGGTATTCATGTGAACAGGGCCAGATTCAAAATAGTAGGAGAGGGCGGTGCAGTAGTATAGGGTACAGGAAAATAGTGGTGTGACTGCACAGGACCCCCATGTGTTTGGGGAGGGGGCATGAATAAACTTGAAGTGACAAATGAGTAGGAAAAGCACTGGTGTGAAATATGAGCCCCACAGAGATGCACACAGGCAGCCCTGGCCTGTTGACTGCCTATAGTGATTCAGAAGGGGGGGACCCCAACGCTTGGGGACCATGAGTAAATTAATAATAGCAACATGTGTGTCTACAGTACAATACAGGGAGTAACAGCCTCTAAAGATGATGGGTGATTTCAGACGTTACGGGGCTCATTGGCCCTGTACCGAAATCACCCCATTCATTCCCCGCCGGGGTCACCCCATCACGCCACAACAGATGTGCCGGGGGGATCCCGGTGGGGAATCTGGGAGGGGGCGGGGCCGCGCGGTGCAATGTGCGGCCGCACGGCCCTGCCCCCTCCACGCTCCCGCCTTCCACCCTCCGGGGAGATGGGCGGGCGGCAGGGCCAATGCGGCGGCCGCATCAGGCCAGATTCGCCACGGCCCAGGATCCCGGGCCATGGCACCCGGCCATACGTTACTTTTTTTTGGTCCCCGCTGGGGATCTCTTTGACCACGTTTCCCGGGACATTCCCCCCGCTAGCCCGGGAAGCATGGTTCAAATTGACCCCATGTGGGTATTGACCGTGGCGAACATCTGGCGGCCGCCAAACAGACGTTAGAGACACATTGACCACAGGTGCGTATTCACCGTGGTTCACTGTGATCTCGTAACGTCTGAAAATACCCGATGTTATGTTTAACTGAACAGAAAAAATTAATTGCAATAATATTTTCCTATTTTTAACTGGCATGTTGTGGTGTGTCCATCAAATATTACTTGTTGGGAAGAGACCCGCATCACCATTTTGCATGAGGCCCAGAGAGAGAGAGAGAGAGAGAGAGAGAATGCGAAAATGCAGCTAAGGCTTCTTCAATAGATTTTAAGAAACACAAAGGCTTGAGTACCTCTTGGATCAGTTAAAATGTGGGGTGAGGGTATTAAGGGGTGACCCTCTGGCATAATTAAGTCCTGGTAGGATCAGCTCCATCATTCTGTCCAACACTGGATGAACATTCACAAATACTAGGTTCTCCATCATTATCCATGGTCTTTGTTTACACCATGGTCTTTGTTTGTACAGGTGCAAAATGGCAGCCGCCGTATGATGCATGTACAAAACAGCAGCGGCCACACTGTGTTGGTGCAATATGGCAGTGGCTGTAACAGTGCCAAAAAATTTTCAGTCATTCCAGTGACCGAAAATCAGAACTGTTGTTCGTTCTAATTTTTATTTGGCTCAATCAAACCGACTGGATCTTTAAAAAACAGAGCCCAGTCAGAAGCAGATTTTCACCCCTACTTAGCCTTTGCCAGCATCCTGCCATGGAGGGTAAAGAGAAGCAGGGAGAGGGGAGAAATAAGAAGTCTTAATATTCATATAAAAATAGCCTTCATTAACCAAGAACCAATCACACTGGAGTCTAACGTATCCCTACAAAAATGCAAACTAGGATTCAGCGTGCAATAAAGCATCAATATCTTTAGTGCCAGAGTAATCTTAACTAATCATTTCTTATATTATTTCTATGGTTACAGTAACTCATCTGCATGAAACTTGACTGAAAAGGGTTAGCCCTGCAACAGAAACTGAGTTGCTTTTCTCTCCGTCTTCACAAAATCTTTTGGCATTGTTTGCCCACATTCCTAAGCGGGTCCCAAGTCGGATCAGCCTCCCTTCTCTTTAGAATGTCAGAAGCCCCAAAATAGTTCTCTTCTTAACAATGCTTTCCTTTGTAATACAGAAACACCATCTTCTGGGGCTCTGTAATTATCCAAAATGAGCTTTACTGTTGCAAATTACGTTAGTACCCCTATGATTTATCTGTCATAAGCAGCCTTTATAGTATTTAAATTCCGATGAAAATGGCCACTAATAACGAACTGGCAATACATAAATATTTACATGATACTACATGGCTTAATACTTGATGCCCTTACAATAGCTACATTGCTTTGCTCCCTCTGCCGTGTCTTGAAAAGCCAAAGCTTGGCATTTTGCCACATTTCATGAAGAAAACCACCTTTGAAAACAGCTCCAAACATTAAAAGAGCTACACATTTGCCACAGTTTTCTTTAGAAGAATGCCATTCCTTCATACTTATGCAGCCTGGGTGATTGCTTCTTCACATTATGCATCATTACTCTGAGTAGGTGTCTTATCAGAAGCTCCAGTTGTTGTGGAAACTATTGGAATTAAGCACTGGAAGCTTTTTATTTATCTTACACGCTTTATTCCTACAAGATTTTCAGTATATAAGCTTCTTTGTTCAGCTCAGAATTGGATACATTGCCAGGCATTGTAAAATTTACATCTCGCTTTTTTTCTTTGGTATTTGTTCCTAAATTGGATTGAAAACAAAGTATAGTTTTTAATTAAAGCTCTGCTTGACAATAGACTTTCTTCCCCCATGCACTAGAATTTCTGATCCATCTTAAGCATTTTGCAAACACCCAAAAGGTGACGTTCAGCACTAAACCACAAGCATAACTTTGTTTGTTTGTTTGTTTGTTTGTAAGTGCTAGACCCTCTGGTAAACATGCACTCAATAATGTTCACACAAGGGAAACTCTATAAAACAATATTGAAGAACTAACTTAAACCAGCAAAAACCAAGGAATTTAAAGTGAAGGTTACTTAAAACTGTACGATACGCAATATGCAATTTACTCAAGAAATAAATATTAAAGGGGTAGGGATACAATAAAGAAATGAGGGCCAGACTCTGTCATTCTTCATAGAATACTCTGGATATCAGATACCGCAAATTTATGGCTAGGGTGCTGTAGCACATTATCCTCAGAACTCTCTCTCAACTCAGGATTTCCCCCTGGAGCAGCTCCACAGCTCATAGTTATATTCTACCAATTAACAGCTTCTTTATTTCTATACATTCACAGAGTTCTCATCACGTCTCACTGTTCCTCAGTACTCTGGCCAGTTCCTGGTGTACCCCTGGGATAAGCACCATGGCCAACTCCCGACCATAACCAGCCCCAACTCTTTCTGGCTTGGTGGCCAGAAGAAGTCTGACTCAGCCCAAAGGTCTGCTGTTCTTATACCCCCAGTAGGGGAGGGGCCAGAATGATAGACTAGTTAACCTTAAAAGGACCATGCCTGTCCCATCATAGGTGCACACTGGAGAGGGAATTGTGGGGGGTAAAAAAAATCAACCTTCCCACTTCACTGAAATACTACACTGCGTACTGTGTGCAGTTCTGGTCAGCCTAGGCTGAATGGCTTCCATACAAGGAGAGGCTCAATAGGTTAGGATTCTTCATCTTAGAGAAGAGATAACTGAGAGGGGCTATGACAGAAGTTTAAAACATCATAAGTGATTTAGGGTGAATATACATGATGCTAACTCCACTTTCACACCACTTCAACATTTCTTATTCATGTTGCAGGGCTGCATAGGGCAGTAAGAAATGTTTAAATGGTTTTAAAGTGGAGTTAGTGTCATGTTTGTTTTCACCCCCTAGAACAAGGAAATAGGGAGCTGTTATTTACCCTCTCTAAATATACTAGAACTAAGGGGACACTCCATGAAACAGTTTCCATGAAAAAAACAGATTTAATACAAAAAAGGAAGGCCTTTTTTTTACGCAACATACAATTAGCTTGTGGAACTTGTTACCAGAGGATGATGTAAGGTCAATAGCATAACTGCATTTTTTAAAAGGATTGGATAAGTTTTTAGAAGATAATCCATAAATGGCTATTTGGCTGGGGGATGTAAACTCTGTCAGGATCTTGGAGTAAAATAGCAGGGAATAGATCATTCCAATATGACCTGTTGTGTACTTCCCTGAAACTACCAAAGATGGCCACTGTCGGAGACAGGATACTGGCCTGGATGGACCATAAGTCTGACCCGGTCTTATTTATTTATTTATTTGTTCCCATCCTACCAGAGTGAGTTACAATAATTAAAAACATATTTAAGAATACACAAATAAAACCAATTAAAATCCCCTATCTGAAAACTCCCCCCAACCCTATTTCTGCTTGCCAAATAGAAAAGTTTTACATTGCCTCCAGAAGATGAGTGGGTTTGGGCTTAAACAAGCCTCTAGGGGAAGGGAGTTCCATAATGTGTGGTGCCAAGCTGAGTACCATATTCCACTGAAGCCTGGCAAGTAAAGCAGGATAATTACATGTTGCATCTTATAAACAATGCTTCTGCTAATGTACGGCATTTGCCTTTTTTGCAACATCACATTGTTGATTCGTATTTACTTCATAATCAACTATAACCTCCAGATCCTTCTCAGAAGTACTACTGCCTGCCAGTTATCCCATATCTTTTAATAGTGGATTTGATTTTTCTTTCCTATGTGTAACACTTTACATCTCTATTTATTTTATTTAATCTCATTCAATTCCAAACAAATTTGGTTCTTCAATTGCCATTTTAAAATTTTATCAAAAACATTGAAAACTGACTACAGTAACTATTTAAAAAAAATTAATTTCACACTGCTTTTCAAGTTTCTCCATAGTTTTTTCTCTGGATATTTTTGTGGATTTCTCTGTCGCTTCACCTTTCATCTCTTCTAAGCTCCTACTGATCTTTATCCCCTCTCTCCTCCTTCTGAACTTCCATCCTAGCATCTATAACAAATCTTCAATGTATCGAAACATATTTTGGGAAGCTACCAGTTGGCCCGATCTTGTAATCTTCACTGAAGCAAAGCTAGCTGCATGTTTCAGATGGAACTTTCATGAGAAACCCCTGCTGGTTCCAAGTCTATGGCCATGGTTTTTTATTTTATTTATTTATTTAAATTATTGACCCACCCTTCCCCAAAAGCTCAGGGTAGCTTACAGCAATTAAAGTAAAAAATACAATAAAAATCTCTTTAAAACCTACCCTCATCCCCACCCCAACCTCTATCGTTGCCTACCAAATATTTTGCCAAAAATAAACGTTGTACACCGCCTCCAGAATATGCTCAGGCTCTGATGGAACTCCAGGGGTAGGGAGTTCCACAATCCTTGGGCAGAAAACAAGAACACCACTCTACAGGTCCTTGTCATATGAACAAGGTTAGCAGGTAGTACCTATAAGAGGGCACTCCCAGCTGACCGCAGGGGTCACAGTGGAGCATGGTAGGAAAGATAGTCTTTCAGAGCTGAAAAAATAGGAAAAAATTAGCCACAGTTAATATCCAGTAATCCAGATGGTTTGATGATTATCCAGTAATCACAGAGGTTAACTGCAAAACTGGAATATTGAATATTACCATTTACCATTCACCAAATTTGTTTACCAAATTACCACTCTACAACTTACTGAATTACTGCACAATTAGACCAGACCAGACAAAAGGAGGGAGGAAAACAAAAGACAAATAATATTTAAACAGTAATGCAGTAAATGGTAGACGTTAAATGGTAATTTTGTTAACCAGAAAACCGTTGAATGCTAAATTGAATGCCATCGGTATCCAACCATATATCAGATACCATAGATACTGTGATATCTGGCAGGATACTGAATAGCAGCAGAAACTCATTTCTGCTCTAGCCATGATAGGAATGAAACTCAATTCTCTGTTTCTCGTGTTTCTCAAAAAGAGCCACAATTCTCGTCTCATTCTTGTAAATGAGAACGAAATGAGAATCATCTGGTTTCTTGCCAAGAGACACAAGAATCTCTGGGGGAAAAAATATCCAGTGCTGATGGGTGGAGGGAGGAGAAAGCTATGCTGTTCCCTCCCTAGCTCTCTTACCTTGTCTGGGGCTGGCAGCTTGGGAAACAGAGCCCAGGACCATGAGGAGTCTCTTTGGGGAGCTCCCAATAGAGAATTATCAGGAATGGGAGGGGAAAAGCAGGATGGAGGGGGAAGACTCATCAGACATCTTCGGCATTCTACTGGCTAGCAGGAGTCAGGAGCCAATAGAATGCTGAAGAGCTGTGCTGAGACCTCCTCTTTCTTTCGTCCACCCCTCAGATTCTCACGAGATTTTAGTGAGATAAGTTTTGATTCTCGTTTCAGCCCTAATCCACATTCCACAATCTCTCACTCTGGAGTACCCCCATTGAAGATGTGGGCTTTAATGAGGTTACCCCAGCGTGTTTATGGATTGTGGTTTATGAAAGCTATTGGTTTTTGTATAGCATAGCAAAGCTCATGTACATATACAGATATGAACCCAATTATCTTATATGGTAGATATTTCTGAACTTCTTGGCTATTCTGATTAATATTTTTATGTTCACCTTCAGCTATGAATGAGATTGGATCACATTACAGATCAATCAGGTGCCAAATGTAATTTTTGAAACAGAGAACAGTTTTAGGTTACACAAGAGAAGGGCAGGGGGGATCTGGAATGGGTAATCTTCTATTTCTCTAAATGTGCTCCCTGACTGAGACCTTGTATGCCAAGCTTCAGCCTGAAGCAAATTGTTATAGCCGAGCTATTAACTTCTAAAAATAGGGAGTTGTAATGGAAACATTCAGAGACCCACTATTGGGCACAGCTACAATCCAGGAGAAGATGTAACAACAATCCCTTCATTAATTTGTTTATGGCTTGTCACATCATAATAGAGCAGATTTTGGCATGGAATCATGTCCGTGGCATTATGGCATGTGTTTTGTTTTAGCTCCCTACCCCACATGCCCCACCCCCTTCCACTTTTAAGTGGTTTCATTTAAGAATATGTTCTGTTCTCTCACACACATTTTTTTTCCGCAAGGAACTCAATAGCTTATAAATATTTCAGGTCAAGCCTCTGCCATTCAAGCCTCTTTAATTCAAAGAGGTGCTATTCCTAAGGGGGAAAGTCAGGAGTAAAGAGTATTGCAGTTGTGATCCAAAATTCAAAAGTTGTGGGTAAGCTGGTTTGGCCTTTCCACTTAGAGCCAGTTTGGCTATGCTTTATCCCAAGTGAATACCTACCTCATAAAAAAATGGACAGCCCTGAATTACTTTCTACTCTGAAAATGCATGCTCTCTTATGTTTTATTGCAGCCAAGAACATTTCTGTCAGTATTTATTTTGCATGAACCACTGTAAACCTAAAAAAGACACAAATGTACCTTCAGAAACCAGCAAATGGGAACCTCCTCTTCTGAGGCCTCCTGGTATTTTGTTGTTTGTTTGTTTGTTTGTTTGTTTTTCCCCCTACCAAACCATTTAGCACATCTGTAGCCTGCAGTAAATCATTTTTAAAAAGCAATATCTGTAATAAGAGCCAGGGAGGCTTGAAAGGTAAAATGTGGTGTGTGTTCTACAAACACTCTCAACAGAAATCCCCAGAGCTGGAAACAACAGTAAAAAAAGTCATCTCAAAAGAGCAGTAGAGAGTAGAGAAAATGGATCTTGGTCTAGAGGACATGCTATTTATGGAGGTTAATCTGCATCAGCGACATAACATTTCAGGGCTATTCAACAATAAGCACATTCATGTGAGTCTTATAGGATTTTGAGGAAGAGATCAAAAGATGAGTGCCAGAAATATGCACCTTCCCAGTACGTAACAGATTCCTTTTCCACGGTGCCAAAAGTGAGGTGCATTTCAGTTAGTACATTGTCAGCCTGGGGACACATGCCCTTAGCATTTCAGAAAAGAAAACAAAATCTAGGAAGATAAAGCCCAGAGTGTGCTTTTTGCAATGGTGAGATTTCCAAAATTACCTCTGTGAGTTAGAAGAAGAAGGGATCTGATTCTGTAAACCAGGAGTGGGAAACCTACAATCCAGGAGCCAAATGAGGCCCATGACTAGTTTTTGTGTGCTTCCTTTCCAGTTCTGGATCTGGTCTCCGGATCTATTTCCAACCCAGAAGCACTAAAATAACTGAGCTCAGGGTAAGGGAACAGAGATGAGAGCATGCACACAAGGCTGAACTAGATGACCCTTGAGGTCTCTTCCAACCCTAAGATTCAGTGAAAATTCTATGGTAAGGGATAGATCCATAGTACAAATTCATGAGCATTTTCCAAAGGCAATGTAAGTCCTTTCTTTTTGGCCAAGCGTTTGACAGGTGGGGATAGAGATAGTTCCTAGGGGACTGGGGTGAGGTTTGGGGGGAATTTTCAAAAATGTAATGTGCTTTTCATGGTTCTTAATTATTTTGTAAGCTGTTGAGCCTTAGGGAAAGGGCAGAGTGAGTGAGGCTTAAATGTCAGCACCCCTCAGAGCTTGTACTAATTTTCATAGTGATCCCTGGAAGAGAAAATATTCTTCACACCTGCTGTAAACTGTTCCATGCTGTTATGTTATGTCCTGTACCTTTAAAAAGACCACTTAGGCAGAGACCACATGGTGTCATAAAGAATTAGTTTGGTGTAATTGAGAGCTGGGTCTGAATGCAAAAAGATTTCTGGGCTTCTGTAAGAAATGTTGGGGAAAAGAATAAGTTGCCCAGGAATATTGTGAAATTTCCTTCCTTGTATGTTTTTAAACCCCAGCTGGACAAGCATCTGTTTGTGATGCTGTAGACAGAAGATATCCTGTCCTGTCCTGAAGCAAATGGTTGGAGGTCCTTGCTATTATGTCCTGCCACTTACGCAGAGAGTACATAGCATGTTTTTAGACTGAACTGAGGGTTGTCATCCCTGGGTCCGCTCTTGGGAGGGGCACCTGTGCGTCTGCTCCAATGGTGGCGGGTTTAAGTGGATGCTACAGACTGCAGTCCACCTGCACACGCCCCTCTCCACTGCACCATAGCGCTGTAAGCAGATCCACAGGTGCTCTAGGCTGCTGCCTCCAGCTCTATGACAGTTGCCAGGGCAACCTGTGACTGGGAACAGAGCTGTAGCAGCCATCTGTACTTTAGATGGACCGCTGCTCCACCCCCAGCTGGTGCTGGCCCACTCCTCTTGCTGTGCTCTGGGATGTTCTGGAGCACCACAAGCGGAACTAGCGCAGACTGCTCCTGCTCCATCTAACCCCAGGGTGACCCCCCTTTACACAGAAGGACCACCTGGTGGTGGGACAAAGCAGGAGCAGAAAAGGTGTGACTAAAGACACCCATAGAGTCAGAGAATAGCAGAGATCCCTTCCAGCTATATGATTCTAAGGCTCATTTCACACATTACAAGATGGGCTATTATAATAACTCGAAATAATACTGGGTATTATAATTCTGCATTTTTTGCAATATGTGAAAGCAGTATTCCCTTTTTATGCTGTGAGATCTCGGGTCATTGTAAGAGCCACATTTCTTGGCTGCTTGCCCACACTACCCAATTTCACATTACTTTGTATCTTACATGATATTTTGTAATTTGTGCATGCACCTTTTCTCATTTGGCAGGGAAATGAATTTGACATTTTTAGTGATTCTATGCTATTTTCCGCTATTTTCATAATTTCCGGTATTATTTGGTATTTTTCTGTCATTTCCAGTATTATTCTGGTAATACCAGAAATTACCGAAAATTACTGGAAACTACCGAAATGGTGGAAAATGTAAACAAAATGTTGGTTGATTTCTTCCTAGCTCCTGAAAGATCAGTATTTCTTGACAGAACAAGCACACCTGCTATCACTGCCTCCTTTATTAGACCCCACAGATTACCATATATGTACACATCACACAGGATGCTGATGACACCCAGCTATGTCTGTTCTTTTCATCTGACCCAGGCCCTGCAGGCTCAGTGTTTACTCAGTGCCTGACTGCCATTGGGGAATTGATGCAGGCAAGCTAACTGAAACTGATTCCAGAAAAGACTGAACGGATAATGATTTGGGGAACAGAAGACACTGTTTGGAATAGGGATACCTGTCACAGATGGGATCCAGTCTCCTTTGGTCACTCAGGTTTGCAGCCTTGGAGTGATCCTTAGTCTGTCACTTCACATGGAACTTAAGTGGCAGTGTCTAGGAGCACAAATTCAACAACTCCACCTGCTGAGGAGACTGTGAACCACTCTTTTAGAGTTGGATCTCACCACCCCTGTAAGCTGGTAGCTAGGGATGGGCGAACGTGGTTCGGTAGTTCGGTGTTCGGCCCGAACTCGGCCTGTTCGGACAACCGAACATGAACACGAACACACCGAACGGACTGAACACCGAACACCAAACACCGAAATGGCGAACACACCGAACGGAACCGAACACCAAATGACGAAAATGGCGAACACACCGAACGGAACCGAACACCGAACGACGAAATGGCCGAACAGTTCGTTCAATTTGAATCGCGTTCGGTTGTGTTCGGGTGGCTAAAACATGGTCTTCTGTCAGGTCACTGGAAGGCCAAATGTAGCAGGGAGGGGGAAGTCATTTGACTCAGCTAGGAGCAGACTTCCA
>QEPC01013045.1:1213562-1249284 GCA_003113815.1 Sphenodon punctatus
TTTTTTAATTTTTAGCACACAGTCACACACCACAGTCCAACCCACAGTCCAACAACACACACCAACCCACCCAAACACACAGCACAGCCAAAACCAACACAACAATCACCAAAACACACTACACAAGCAGCCACTGAAACAAACACACACCCTCTCGCCTCACTCATGCACACGCACACGAATTTCCGGTGCGACGCCGAGTTTACGGCTTCCCGCGATATTTCCGGCCGAACGGCCGAACGCGAACGCGCGAATCACCCGAACACCGAACGACCGAACACGAACGCACAACCCGATGGCGAACGAACCGAACGTCCGAACACGAACGTATGACCTGCCCGAACAACCGAACATGAACGGCCGAACACGAACGCCACCGAATCGAACGGGCGAACACGAACGCGAGGTACGACCGAATGACTGAACACGAACACATGAACCGAACGTGGCCGAACCGAACCGCCGAACACGAACACACGAACCTACCACGGCCGAACCGAACGGCCGAACACGAACCGCGATCTGTTCGCCCATGCCTACTGGTAGCTCTTCCCCCTCACCCACCCAGAGCTTTGGAGTGGGGAAGAAGGACCCTATTCACATTCGATGATACATAGGCACCTTGGTCAGCCACATCTTATTTTACATTCATCCACCACCACTTCAGATGAGCACTCTGGCCAGCACTCAAGCTCTTGAAGCCAAGCCCCTTCCAGAGTCCAGGTTCCCTGAAGACTTGAGACCAGAACATACTGCTCTTTAGCCCTGGAAGGAGACATGGCCAAGGTGATGACCAAACCTTCTTAAAAGGATAGCACCTGCTCCATCACAATAACGTTGATTACTTATTTTGGTATGGAGCATACATTCAAAAGACAGTTAAGGAATAATATGCTCTGGGGTTTTGTTCCCCACCCCAACCCTCTGAGGTCCTTGTGAATGGCATTGCATAGCAACTGGGGAAGCGGGGAAGAAGCTTTCAGAGTACTAGCTGTTCCCCAACTACTATTCCACTGTACTTTGAGCCATCAGGTCATTGCTCCCCTAGTGTGTAATTGCCCAGGAGCTGAATGCCATGAATACCGAGATTGAGAGCAGCATGAAACAAGTGTAAAATCCATTTTCATGGATTTTTAGTTATAAAATGTATTAAGTTGTTAACTGAAGTTTGTCCGAATACATTTTGGAAAACACAGGACATCCTGATAGGAGTCTAGGTTCTGGTTCACAGAAAAGGACTTCAAGAGTCTCTGGGTCTTTCTGAAGCTACGTCAAGTACTCATAAGTCTATTAAAATGTGTCTGGAATCTCCCAAGACTGTTTTTCTCATGAGCTTTTTGGTTCTTTTCCCTTTTCGATCCCAATGATCTGGGAATTGGTAGAGCAAGAGAATTTAAAGTCTGACCCTTTAAAAGTTACAAAAAGGTTTTCAATTTTCAGAAAAAAGAGAGCTAGCTTGTAGGGATGTGCGAACGCGGTTCAGACGTTTGGTATTTGCCCCGAACTCGGCCATTCCAACAGTCGAACCGAAAGCCAGAACCCCTGAACAGTTCGGGCACATTTGGATGACTTCGGGCTCATTCAGGTGGGAAAAACAGGACTGGAACAGTGCGGGGAGGGGGGGGCAGCTGAGAAGCAGACTTCCTGGCACCAGGGGTGGAGAGGCTTGGATTAGCAGCCAGCCTGCCCCATCACCATCCCTCTTTTTGTCAGATCACTGGCTTCACAGTCTGCAATTGGCCATGGGCTAGGCTGCATGGAGTCAATGGGACTTGTGCTAAAGCAGGCGCAGCAAGTAACAAAAGTCATTGCCCTCCCTCCTTCCAATTCCTTCTGAGCTAGCCACTGATCCTGTCAGCAGGCGTTTTCAGAAGTCTTCCTCTCCGGGCACTTTGTGTTCCTCCCAATCCATTGCCATCCTCCTCCCGTTTTACCCATTTCCACACATTTACCTCCATAGTTTCATTTATTTAGATTAGATAGTTTTAGGTGTTATTTTTATTTTTTACCCCTCCCTGTGTTCTTTCTTCCTACCCTACATTGAATCCTTCCCTCCTCCCTGTAGATATTCCATCCCTGATTCCCTTCCCCTGTTTTTGGATTTATTTAGAGTAGCATTAGATTGATTTAGCTTTCATTTCAGTTTTCTACCCCTCCCTGTGTTTGTGAGCTGTCTGTGTTTCCCCCTGCCATCCCTGTGTAGATAGATAGATAGATAGATAGATAGAGTTGTAGGAGTTAGCTTAGTTAGAGAGAGAGAGAGTGTGTAGTGATTCAGTTTTAATATTTTATAGTGCTTGTAGGACTAGACCTTTGTAGATATTAGATAATATTCCATTTAGTTCCATAAGTTTTAGAATAGTTAATAGCAGTTAGAGTTAGTGTAGATATATATAATAGATAACCAATTTGAATATGAATATATATATATATATATATATATATATATATATATATTTGTGTGCATTCTTTGGGTGGGAGAAATGGAAAAGGGAAGCAGGAGAGGCCAGTCTGTTGCCCAGGCGGGCAATGGGGCACATGACAGGGGCCATGCCAGCGGAGTGGCAGCAGGCATCAACAGCAGCCCGAACCCATCACCACGCCCCCAAACTGCACAGGCCTGATTTTGGCAATCAGGATTCAGAGGCTCCCGGCAGTGGCATTAGGGGTTTGGTTCGGTGACACCTCCTGCCAGCATCCTCCACTGCCACGCAGGGCACTGGAAGGCCCTCACTCTAGGATGCTGCAGCTCTCTCTGCTGTGGCTGCAGGTGCAGGTGCTTCGGGGTTGGATGTTCCTCCAGGGCCACCAATGTCCCCGACCCCCATTATTGAGGTGATCCCCAGCAATTCAGTGCTGGTGGATCCCACCCCGGCTGCTAGAGGCAGGGCCCAATCCCCGGGCAATGGCAGCAGGGAGAGGAGCAGCAGAAGCTATAGGGGGCACAGGGAGAGTGGCAGCAGCATGGTGGGCAGTCCATCAGCCTCAGGGTCCCAGTACTCACCTTCGCAAGACATCACTCTGATTGGGGACAGCGAGGTAGACACTAGTCCTGCAGAGGAGATGTCTGATGCTGAGGTGATGGCTGTTCCTCCGAGAGCTGTTTCACCACCATGTTCTTCCCCTCCCAGAAGCACTGTCAGTGGTGCGTCACCCTGTGTGGGCCAGAAGCCAGGAGGGGGCAAACAATCCTCCCTACGGGCACATTTTAAGTTGGTGTGGGTGGATGATCCCAGGGAGGTGCAGTGCAGTTTGTGCCCAAAGGTGGTGACACGTGGGCAGGTGCTCACCAACCTTGGCACAAATGCCATGGCGAGGCACCTGAAGGGATGCCACAGCTCTGTGCTGCTAAGCGGGCATGCAGGGGCAGTGGATGCCAGTAGGTTCCCGACTGCAACGGCCAGTCATCTGCCTCCATCAGTGGGCAAGCATCCTGCTCTAACAGCTGCCTCTAGAAGCTGGAGCGGTATCGCTGCTAGTGGGGGGTAGCAGCAGCAACAGCAGCAGCAGCAGCAGTGAACCATGGAGGGCTAGGGTGGGGTCAGCTGCCACGTCCATTGGAAGCTGCAGGACGTGGAGGGTGGCATGGCTTTCAACTGAAAGCCACGCGCAGGTTGAGGGAAATGATAGCGCTGGATGGGCAGCCCTTCTCAGTGGTCAGTGACATGGGGTTTAGGTGCCTGATTGGCTTCCTGACCCCCAGTTTAAACTGCCCTTGTACACCACCCTGAGTTGGCAGGTGGTGCCAGTCCTGTACCAGGCTTTAAAGGAGCGGGTGAGGGAGTAGATGGCAAGGGCTGTGGGTGCCACCATCCACTTCACCACAGACCTATGGTTGAATAGAAACACGCAGCATGCCTACCTGGCAGTGACAGCGCACTGGTGGCAGGACCCAGAGGCAGCATTTGGCAGTTGCAGAAGGGGTCCTGAATCAGGGTATACATGGGCCCTGCTTCAGGCAGAAGTAATGGATGGCCCCCACACTGCTCGGAACATTGAGGCAGCCCTGACCACCATGGTGAGGGACAGAGTCGTGCCAGGCCCACCCTTCACCAAGGGGTTATTTAACTGTTTCTTTAACTGGAGCGTGAAGGGCAACAAGATCCTCCAGGTGAAGCGGGCTGAGCAAGGCTCCCCAGTGCACCAACTGGTGCAGGATGTGTCCACCCAGTTGAATTTGATGTTCCTGATGCTTGAGCAGCTTCTCGTAGGCTGCCAGGCATTGGTGGAGCCACAGCAGAGGCCCAGGCCGGACTTGGTAGTGACTGGCACCCATATGGTGCTGGGCATTTCAGGCTGGCATCCTACACACCAGATCTCAACCAACTCTTCTGAAAATTGGTCATGTAACCTTGCCCGGTGGTGATTCGCATAGCCAGCCAGCCACCACCTTGATTCATATGGCCAGCCAGCCACCCCCTGCCATGATGGCGACTAGAAATGGAGAACCCAGCATAGAGCAAGCAGAACTGGAGGCCTGCCAGCCTGCAATGCCCAGTCAAGTAGGGGTGCCAGCCACGAAGCCCCAAGCCTTCATGGCCTCTTCTGCTGCTGCTGCCGCTGCATCTCAGCTGGCCAGCCCATGCATCATGGGCACCCCCAGGGGCCAAGTGCCGAGCCTGCCTGCCCAGGCAATCCAGGGTGCCAAGTGCTTCCTGGTGTCTACTGCTGCTTCTGGGTCTCAGACGGCCAGCCCTGGGGCCACGGGCACCCCCAGAGACCAAGCACAGAGCTGCCTGCCTGGGCAACCCTGGGTGCCAAGTCTTTCTGGTTTCTGCTGCTGCTGTGTCTCAGAAGTCCCAGGGTCCAAGTGTTGAGTCTGCCTTTCTGGGCAACCCGGGGTGCCAAGCACCAATCCTTCCAAGTCTCTGCTGCTGCTAGGTCTCAGACAGACAGCCCTGGTGCCATGGGCACCCCCAGGGGCCACATGTCATGCCTTCCCGGTCTCTTCTGCTGCTACCACTGGGTCTCAGATGGCCAGCCCTGGCACCATGGACACCCCCAGGGACCAAGCGCCAATCCTGCTTGCCTGGGCAACCAGGGGTGCCAAGCACCAAACTGTCCTGGTGTCTGCTGCTGATGATACTACTGCTGGGTTTCCGATGGCCTGCCATGCTGCCCCAGGCACCCCTGGGGGTCCCTGGAGTGCCCCAAGTCTCCCGGAAGAACCAAAATTTCCAAACGTTCAGGGGGGATCTGAACTCCGCCAGACCAAATGCACGCACCCGATCTAAGTTTTTAGTCCAAATGTCCAAACATCCAAACAGCTGAACTCCGTCCTGTTCGCACATCCCTACTAGCTTGTGTTATGAAATATTTGTTGTTTCCAACTTGGTCTTCATTAACAGAATACTTAAAAGAAAAGTCACAGAAATACCATCCTGTTCTGTTATTTGAAAGGAGCTAACGGCTCAGGATGTATCACTGCCTGAAGGTTTATGTTCCACATAGAATGTCTAGGTCTTCACTAAGGCTGAAACAGTCAGTGGATTTGCTACCCATGGGTACCCACTGGGAATTCACCAGGTTCTTGAATATTTGCAGAAGTACCCAAATGGGTAGCAAATCTCCTCCCGTAACATTTCCCTGGCTTACTTGGATTCCAAAGGGACACTTCACTGCAGGAAAAGATGGCAGACATCAGCACTCTCTGGGGCAGTGGGTTGGCCATGGGGACTTGAAGCCTAAGCATGCACCTCCTGAAGCATTCACAGGCCCTAGAAACAAACCAGAAGTGCATCTTAGTGAATATCCAGCTTTTGGTGAATAGTTTTGGGGCCTCTTATGGAAATGTCTCTTGAAAATAAGTAAGGTGCCAGAAGACTGGAGGTGGGCAAATGTTGTCCCTAAATTAAAATAATAATAATAATAATAATAATTTTTTTTAAAAAAAAGGAAAGGAAAAATGGGAAGGTCCATTTCAGTTAGATATCAGAAAAAACTTTCTAACAGTAAGTGCTGCTCAGCAATGGAACAAGTTGCCCAGGGAGGCCATAGGCTCTCCATTCTTAGAGGTTTTCAACAAAAGGCTAGAAAGCCATCTGTCAGGGATGCTGTAGTGATAGTCATCCTGCATCAAAGCAGGAGGTTGGACTAGATGACCCTCTAGGTATCCTTTGTCTCTGAATTCTGTTATTCTATGATAGTAAACAGGGGGCAGGGAGCAGAAGAGCAAGAGGAATTCAAGTCCAACTTGATATTATCTACCAGTGGATATTATTAATTATTGTGTCCTGAGACGGCATGTAGGAGTCTCAATCATGGAATACAGTCCCATGTGCAGTTTGTAAATGCATGACAAAAGATGGTTTGTATCCAAAGCAGAGTGGAGCACAAGATACCATAAGAAGGAGAAGATAAGACAGGCAGGCAGACAGTGAGGAGCATAAGAGGAAAAAATGAGCAAGATTGTCAATGATCTCAGCCTGCCAGTTGCCTACTGTCAATATTTGGCACTTACACAAGGAGAATGTTAAGAAGCGATTTGAAGGAAAACAAAGATGGGGTTTTGTGCATGGTTAACTGTGGGAAAAGTAAGTGATAATACTATTCTTAATAGGGCTTTCAAGATTTTATTTTAAGAGGGCCTGGGCTGTATGGACATGCTTGTATAGCAAATTCATAATTTGTTGAGTAAGGTTAAAGAAACTGTTTCTTGATTAGATGGGAGCAGAAATTCACTCTGTCAATGTCATGCTATTTCATTCTGTTGATCACAAAAATGTGGGTTTGGTTTTTTTTCAATTAAAGAAGAGTTTCCTCATTTGTCTTTTGCTAAGACTGTGTGAATGCCCTACTGTGGGACAAGACAAACACAGATTAAGGAATGTGTGGTGAAGGGTATTGTGTAAATGTGTGAGGTTCCTCGGGGGTCGGCGGCCTAGGGGGCGGCGCGGGATACAAAAGCGCCGCCTAATAGTTCCCCAGCATAGGGATCATAACGGGATTCCTAGAGTAGGCACGGGGATTCCACAACAGGCTACTGGGCACGCAGAGGGAGCCCCGGCAGCACGACGGGGAAAAGAGGCGGGGCCTGCAAACGTGGTGCATCGCTCTGCGCGCATACGGGCGCGGCGGGTTAGGGCTTTAAAAGGAAGAAGCAGGCTGTACGGCGACGCCGGTGATCAGCTTGCTGAGAGACTGGCCCCTTGCGACGGTGTGAAGGATTGAGTTGAAGGAGTTTTGAGAGCGACTGAGTGCGTGAACGGGAGTGGCTGAAGAAGGGTGATTGAGAGAGAGAGTGAGGTGAGTGTAAGGAGTGTGGGTGTGTATCATTGCGAGGTGAGTGAGTACGCGTGAATCCTAACCACCATATCCCCCTTGTCTAACCTTTTCCCCTGTGGCCTCCCTCCCTGGAACACCTCGCTACCGCCGCCATATCCTTAACCTTAATCCTGGGCTTAGCTGCCCTGTTACCCCCCATGAGTCGAGCACTGCCGGTCTGAACCCCTGCACTTCTTCCAAGTATGTGTGGGGTGTGGGAATCTAGGGGGGTGCAAGTACGCCTCCTGGGTGCACGAGTGGGGGTTGAGCTCTGGGCCGTGCTATCTCCACCCCAATGATGAAACGGCCTATGTCTAATTAAGATACTGGGGCCAACCGTTATCCTGAGGGGTAGTTTTCCCATACGAGAGCATATAGCCTGAGCGTTTGGGGTTTGTGTGTTGGAGGGGGAGTGTTTCCACGTGAGGAGTGAACGATCTGGTGTTCCCTTCTGGGGTTCCTTTCCCCCGTGTCACCCCACCATAACAAAATGCAGCTTATTACAGCTACATGAGAATCAAGCCATTTAATTGCCTTTGCATAAGTCATCATGGGTGGAGAAACCTTGGTATGCAGACCACATTCAACCCATTGAGATACCTTTTGGCATGAGGAGTACTCAAGTTGGCAGGCTACACAAGGTTGGGGTGGTGTCGGGGTGAGGGGGAGTGGTTTACTAGGCAGGGCAGAGAGAAGCATGCTGGGGTCAGGTGGGAAGGTTGGCCATGTTTGGTTTCAGTGGAGAGGTGGAGCCCAGCAAGCAGACTGGACCAGTGTGCCCTCACCGTCGTCTGCATTAGGGATGTGCAGAAGGCACATCATTTGTTCTTGTTTTATTTTCATTTACAAAAAAAACTTCATGGGGGGGCATGTTTTAAAGTGCTCTATTATTTTGGGGTGTTTTTTTTTTAATTTATTTTCTTTTCATCATCATCATCATTATTATTGTTGGGCTGTTCTGAGCATGCACGCCCTTTTCCAAAATGTCATCAGTGCTGCAAGTGGCATTATGGAAAAGGCATGCACATGTGCAGGACAGTCTTGGTGGTCTTTTGTACATGTGGAGTGAGAGCCAGTCAGTGTCACATAGGTGGGCCGAGATCGTGCAGCTAGTCATAGGCCGGCCGACTGGCAGGCTTACAGTTTGTTTCCCAATGCCACCCTGCCTCATGAGGTCAGTCAGATAAGGCAGCTGAGGCCATCTAGTATGAGAGAGAGAGAGAGGCAGGGAGGGTTCCAGGCATTGGGAGGGAGGGTCAGCACCCCAACAGTACAGGAGCAGTAACCCTAGCCCAGATTGAGGCGGAGGAGCCCTGTCCCAAGATTGCCCCTGGCATGGGATGGTGTATGCCACTGCACCATCACTCCTTGTCCACAGGCAACTCAGGGAATCCCAGCAGCAGAAGGTTCACCTACAGGAACAGCAGCTGCTCCACCAACTTGGCCCCCAGTCTCAGGCGGTGCAGGGAGCAAATGTCCCCCACCATGGAGAACACCCTCTTGCTGGGGGCACTGGTTGGTGGACAGGACAGGATACCGTTGGCCACTTTCGACAGGGCCGGCCACACGTTGGCCTTGCCAGCCCAGTAAGCCAAGGGATGCTTGTGAAGCCCAGTCACAGACTGCCTTTATGTTATTGGCCACGTTGTCCGTGACCACACACCCCTTGGTGAAGGCCGCACCTAGCGTTACCCACTCCCTCACCATAGTGGCCAGGGCTGCCTAAAGGTTCCTTGAGGTGTGGGAGCTGTCCATGACTTATGCCTGAAGCAGGGCCCACCTATACCCTGCTTCAGGACCCCTCCTGCCACTGCCAAGTGCTGCCTCTGGGACCTGCCACCAGTGTGCAGCCACTGTCAGGTAGGCGTGCTGAGCGTTCCTGGAGGATCACAGGTCAGTGGTGAAGTGGACCATGACCCCCCCAGCCCCTGCCAGCTGCTCCCTCACCCGCTCCTTCAAAGCCCTGTAGAGCTGTGGCACCACAGTTTGACTCAGGTTGGAGCAGGAAAGAAGCTTAAAGTTGGGGGCCAGGAACCCAATCAGCCGCTGGAAGCCCTTGTCCTCCACAATTGACAAGGGCTGCCCATCCAGGGCTATCATTTCTGCCAACAGGCGCTTCGCTTTCTCTTGGAAGCCAGTGCCTTGACAGATCCCCCCACCCCAGCTCCTCCATAGTGGACTGACGGCGCTGCTGGTGAGGCTCCTGCTGCTATTCTGCCCCCATACTGCTCCTGCTGCTAGAGGCAGCAGCAGTTGGTGCAGGACGCTGGCCCGCTGAAGGAGCCAGGCGACTGGATGCTGCAGTCGGGAACCCACTGACATCCACTTCCCCTGCCTTCCCGCCGAGCAGCAGAGCACTGTGGCATGACTTCAGGTGCCTCACCATTGCAGTTGTCCCAAGATTGGCGAGCAGCTGCCCACACTTCACCAGCTTATTGAACAACGTGCACTACACCTCTCTGGGATCGTCTGCCCGCACCTGCTTAAAATGATTCCAGACTGAGGATTTTTTATCCCCTCCTGCCATCTTGCCTGCTCTGGCTGACACACTGCTGCCAGTGCTGCTGGGAGGGGGAGAACTTGGTGGCTCTGATGACACAGCTCTGGGAGGAGGCTCAGCCATCGCCTCAGTCCAGACATCTCCTCTGCGACACTAGTGTCTGCCTCTGACTCACTGTCCGCGATCACGGTGATGTCCCGTGAAGGGGAGTACTGGGACCCTGAGGCTAGACTGCCCGTGCCTGCCATGCTGCTGGCACTCTCCCTGTGCCCCCCTGTGTGGCTGCTAGTGCTGCTGCTCCTACTCCTATCCCTACTGACATTGCCCAGGGATCAGGCCCTGCCTCTAGCAGCCGGAATGGGATCCACCACCTCTGGACTGCTGGGGATCACCTCAACAGTGGGGGACATTGGTGGCCCTGGAGGAACATCGGAAGCAGAAGCAGCACCTGCTCCAGCACCACCAGCAGCAGGACAGACTCAGACTCAAGTCCTGCAGGCCTTCCAGTGCCCTGCGTGTCAGTGGAGGAGGGCACTGCCAGGAGGTGATGCTGAGTCGCTGAAGCCTGTTGCCCTAAAGCAGGCCTGCAGAGTTTGGGGGCGGTGATATGCTCTGCCTCTGGCTACTGCTGCTGCCACTCCCCTGGCATGGCCCCTCCTGCCTCTGGCACGTGCCCTATTGCCTCCCCTATGGGCAGCTCCTTCCCTTCTCCATTTCTCCCTCCAAAATAATATTGTTTGTTTTTTATTTATTTTTTTATTTATTTTATTTAAATTTTGTATTGATTATATATCTCTATCTACTATTAACTAATCTAAATTCTATGAACTAAATGGATTATCTAATAAGTACAAAGACCTACTCCTACAAACACTAAAACTAAATCACTAAGCACTATCTCTATCGCTAAGCTAACTCCTACAACTGTCTAATCTCTCTATCTATCTCTCTCTTTATATATATATGGGGGATGGGGGGGAATCCCAAACAACACACGGAAGGGTACAAAACTGAAATGAAACCTAAATCAATCTAATAATAATCCTACTTTAAATGAATAAAAAAACAGGGGAAGGGAAGGGAATCACGGATGGAATATATGGGAAAGGGAAAGGATTCAATGTTGGGGGGAGGGAGGAAGGAAGATTGAACACAGGGAGGGATAAAAACAAAAAATAACAACTAAATCTATCTAAACTAAGTTAAATAAATGAGAATATGGAGGTAGATGGGTTGGATGGGTGAAATAGGAGGAGGATGGCAATAGATTAGGAATAGGAAGGACTAAAAACTGCTGCAAGAGAGGGATCCTTCCGAAAAGCCTGCTGTTCAGGAATCATGACTAGCTCAGAAGGTGTTAGGAAGGGGGGAGTCAGTTAGTTTTGTTTCTTGCTGCGCCCGCCTCACTGCAAGCCCCATTGGCTCCATGCAGCCTAGCCCTTGGCCAATCGCAGACTGCAAAGCCAGTGGTCTGAGGCATTAAGGAATGGTGATTGGGTAGACTGGCTGCTACTCCAAGCCTCTCCACCCCTGGTGTCTCGAAGTCTGCTCCTCAGCTGACTCACTCTCCCTGTCACGTTTGGCCTTATAGTGACACCACGTTTTAGCCACCCGAACTCATCCGAACGCGATCCAAACTGACCAAACTGTTTGGTCATTTTGGCATTCGGAATTGAGTTCGGTTCAGTCGGTTCATGTTCGGTTTTGGGTTCGGTCGTCCGAACAGGCCGAGTTTGGGCCAAACTCCGAACTTCCGAACCGCATTCGCCCATCCCTTCCTTAGTGAAGGTTAGTCATTTTATGCACGAGCACCTTGCTGCTAGAATGAGAGAGCTACATCTTGCCCAACCTGCCACCCACCAGAACTAGAGAGAGTGATCATCTGTGCTCACTGCCCATACCAGCTGCCACCCACCAGAACGAGACAGACAGACAACTTCTGTGCCTGCACCTGCTACCACCCATCACGATGATTAAATGCAGTGATCCCACTAACTCACTAAATCTCTCTCTCTCTTTCCTATGCCCTGCCTCACATGGGGCCATCATTCTGTGAGCTGAAGATGCCCCGTCACTCAGGGGCTTCACAGACTTCCCCCCCCGCCCCATGAGGTGATCTCTCTGCTAACTGAAGATGCCCTGCCACTCGGGGGTGGGAGGGCTGTAACTCTTTCTCTGCCACACATTGGGGTTTCCAATGCCACCCCACATAGGCCGTCACTGCTCCTCCACCACCATCTGGAGATGTCCACTGCTGCTGCCAGGGCACACGTGCTCTCTCTCTCTCTCACACACACACACACACACAAGTCCTGCCTCCCTGGGGAGCTGTCTGCAAGTTGATACCCTGTCACATCTTGGGGAACTACCAGTGCTGATCATGCCTCTCTATCTGCCCGCCTGCCACCCTGCTTCTCCTCCACCACCTGGTGATGCCCACTGCTGTTGCCAGCTGTCTGTCTCACACACACACACACACACAAGTTCTGACCTCCTGGGGTGCTGTCTGCAAGTTGATACCCTGCCACGTCTTCGGGTAATACCAATACTCATGCCTCCCTGCCCTGCTTCTTCACCACCACCTGGTGTCCACTGCTACTGCTGCCAATGTGCTCTCTCTCTCTCTCTCTCTCTCTCTCTCTCTTGTAAATGTCCTGCCACCCCTGGGATGAGGTCTGCAAGTTGATACCCTGTCACATGTTGGGGTACCAATGCCCATGCCTGCCTGTCTGGGTTTGTGATGACAATTGGCCAGCAGAATTGTCAATCCTCTATCCTCATCCTGTGCTGCTACAATCCTTCTAACTGGGAATTTGCATGCATCTCTATGAAAGGGCCACTATTAGATTATCTTATGTCCTCTGTAATAGTGCTACAGCATGCATTTGGGATACCAATTGGCCAGCCATTGTCCATCATGTCATTATATTGCTAGACTACTTCTCCCTCCCCTCTTCCTTGCTCTCTGAAGTCTCAGGTATTTTCTGGGATTTTCATTTTTGTCCAAATGTTTGTGCAGAACTAATATCTGCACAACTTCTGTTGAAACCAAGAAACTGACATTGCTTATAAAAGTGGGACCTTTTATCCAATCTTTCTGAAGTTTAGCAGGGATGATCCCTTAGGTGAGGGAATTAATGTTTACAAAGTTCATTCAAATTGGATGGGAAACAAAGAAGCTATACCTGGAAATGTGTGTACAAACTGTGAAATGATTAAATTGATTATACTATCAGGACCCTTTATCCAAACTTTTTGAAAGGTGGCAGGAATGATCCCTTTCAGGATGGGTTCAATGAGTATAAATTTCACCAAAACTGGAAAATAAAGACATTAGAGCTGCAAATGGATCTAGATGGTCACTATGTGGATGAGCTAGTCCAGCATTGGAACAGCTTGCTGGAGGAGGCCATTCACAGGGTGGCTCCGAGATGCCTCTGCCTCGGTCTCATCACTGCAGGACCCCCTGGTTTACTGAGGGGCTGCGGTGTATGAAGCGAGTAGGAAGGAGGCTGGAGCGATGCAGACTCAATCTGACTCCAACTGTCTTCTCCATAGGGCCCATTTGCGGTCCTATGTTGAGGCTGTGAGGACGGCAAGGAAGGAGTTCCTTGCTGTTCTCATAGCGTCTGGGAAGTCATGCCCAGCGGGGCTTTTTCGGGTGGTGCAGGGGCTGGTTAGTCCGGCCTCCCTCCACCTGGATGGGGACTTGTCCCAGGCCCACTGTGAGGAGTTTGTCAACTACTTCGCAGACAAGATTTCTCGGGTTCAAACCAACTTTGACATGGGATTAGGGGCAGTAGGGGAAGAGCGCGAGGTGACACAGGTCCTGTCTGGTCCAGCTTTGTGGGAGGAGTTTCAGGAAGTGACGCCGGCCAATGCGACGGATGTGTTGGGGTCTGTGAGGGCCACCTGTTGTGAACTTGATCCATGCCCATCCTGGTTGGTTAAAGCCTCCAGGGAGACGTTGGGGACCGTAGTGAACGCGTCCTTGCAGCAGGGGAGGTTGTTGCCCAAGGAGGGTGTGGTGCACCCCCTGCTGAAGAAACCATCTTTGGACGTGGATGTGCTTTACCGACCTGTCTCTAACCTTCTCTTTTTAGGGAAGGTTATTGAGCGGGCGGTGGCACTCCAGCTCCAGGTGCATCTGGATAGCATCGGTTTCCTAGACCCTTTTCAATCTGGGTTCCGCCCCGGCTATGGCACCGAGACGGCATTGGTGGTCTTGGTAGACAACCTCCTCCGGGAGATGGATGCAAGATGTTCAACATTTCTCATCCTGCTAGATCTCTCGGCTGCCTTTGATACCATGGACCATGGGCTGCCGTTGAGGCGGCTGCGTGACCTGGGAGGTCTGGACAGGACTGTTCTTGAATGGTTCCGTTCATTCCTCTCGGGGAGAAGCCAGCAGGTGGTGTTGGGGGATGAGACTTCATGCCCCTGCGCCTTATCATGTGGCATTCCACAGGGTTCTATTCTGTCTCCATTATTGTTTAATGTATATATGCAGCCCTTGGGGGAGGTCGTGAGAGGGTTCAGGGTGCAGTGTCCTGATGATACTCAACTATACCTCTCTTTTTAAACTGACCCAGACCCTGCTGTCTCAGTACTATCCCAAGGTTTGAAGGCCGTGACGGAATGGATGTGGCAGAGCAGACTGAAGCTCAACCCCAATAAGATGGAGGTGATGGTGGTAGGGAGAGCGAGGGAGGTAGTGGCCCCCCTGGTTGGGGGGGTTCGCCCTCCTATAGCTCAGCAGGTCCAGAGTCTGGGGGTGATATTGGACGCAGACCTCCGCATGGAGCGGCATGTGGAGGCAGTCGCTAAGGCTGCCTTCTGCCAGTTTTGTCTGATACGTAGGCTGCATCCATTCGTCTCTGTCCTAGACCTGGCCTCCCTCATCCATGTCTTCATCACCTCGAGGCTGGACTACTGCAACGTGCTCTACATGGGGCTTCCCTTGTGCCTGGTTCGGAGGCTACAGTTAGTGCAGAATGCCGTGGCTCGTCTCCTTATGGGGACAGGTCATCAGGAGCATATTACACCTGTGGTCCGGGCTCTGCACTGGTTGCTGATAGCATGCCGAGCCAGGTTCAAGGTTTTGGTGTTGATCTATAAAGCCCTTCACGGTCTGGGCCCCTCATACCTCAGGGACCGCCTCGCCCTCCGTTCCCCAGAGGTGATGGTGGTCTTCCGGGGGTGCCTTCTTGGAAGTCCCCCGTGTTAAGCGGGGAGCCACAATGGAGAGGGCATTCTCGGTGGCTGGGCCGCACCTTTGCAACTCCCTTTCGGAGGAAGTCCACCTGGCCCCAAGCCTGTTGATATTCCAGTAAAGGTTGTAAAACCTGGCTGTTCCCTCAGGCCTTTGGGGGGGGGGATTGCTTTTTTAGGGATTTTTTAATCCCCCACCGTATTTATTGTTTAAATAAAGGTCCTGGGCCCTGTTTTAATAATTTATTATATGATTGCTATTATTGATGGTTTTAAATTGTTTTTATGTATTGTATTTTTATTGTTGGAAGCTGCCCCGAGCTGCTTGCAGGAGGGGCGAGGTAGAAATTTATAAAATAAATAAATAAATAAATAAATAATGTGTACATAAACCACAAAATGTCAAGTGCTTTCAGAATCAGGACCCTTTATCCTATCTTTATTAAATTTGGCATGGATAATCCCTCAGGTAAGGGGTACAATTATGTCAAATGTCAAGCAAATTGGATAACAAATTAAGACGTTACAGCCAAAAATCAATTTCCCCATAGAAATCAATGGGGGGGCGGGAATTCAGTATTGAAAATAAACTTGTATATTACATAACAACGAATTCCTAAATGAAATAATTATGAAACAATGAATTCAGTAATGAGTCCCTGGTGCACACCCCTACTATATTACAGACTGTGGCAGGTTTTAGCCCGCGCTGTTCCTCAGTCTCCTCACTGAGGCACAGCATGGGATGAACACTGCCACAACCCATGGAAGCAATCCCTGGACCAGGGTACAGCAGGCTGTCATGTGTGATGGCCCGCTCTACCTGACTTCAGTCAGGGCCAGATCATTTCCGGGCAGGCGTAGTGGCCTCATAAACTGCTGTGCCCGCCAATCAGTAATGTGTAGGTGGCAGCAGTACAGGGGGCAGGACCGTGCGGACCACGTCTGCATGTCACCCCACCCCCTCCATGGCCCGGGCCACTGGCACATCAGTACAGCCAGATCTCTCACCCCAGGCAGGATCAAAACGTGGTGGCACAATATGCCGTCACATCTAAAAAAACACCCAATGTGCTAAGTCTTCTATAACACGAGCACCACAAGGACACAGAGTCTACAATCCCTCGGTAGCCCGATAGACCTGCCTGCTAACACAGCAGAACAGAATGTCTGAAAACATAGCGCAGTAAAGGACTTCATAAAAACATGCACATCAACATTTTAATATACTCTTCCATATCATAGGTGATTTTAAGAAAAGGATACCATGGGGACATATTATAATCATAGAAAACAGGTAAAGCAGACTGTCTGCATCGTCAATTCAGACAAAGATTTGTGGCATGTAAGAGCAAGAACATTTCATGTTGTAACCTAGTAAAGTAAAGCCCCATTTATTTGAAAGATATCAAATACAGTCAAACCAATACACTCAGATGGAAAAGGATTTTCAAATTGTTCCTTAAAATGGTGCCAAGGCAACCAACCTGGCTCCTAATTAGAAATTATATTTTATTTAATAAAACAAAACAAAACAAAATTGAAAAAGAATTAAATCAAACTAATGTAATTTTCTTATTCATTCATTTTTGTTACCTTAGTGACTTAAACAAATGGGGCTCCACTCATTTTCATAATTAATTAAAATGATACAAATTGTGCACCCCTAATCTCTGCATCACCCTTGCCCTGAGCAAACAAAAACAAGATGTTGGTAATATGATCCTAATTGTTTAGTAAAACATCGGTTATTATGAGATAACTGATTATTATTTGACATGGAATGATATACCAAAGTAACAGCATAAAATTACACAGCATGGTCTGGGAATAATTAATCCTACAAAAGGATATAAAGTGAAGAGAGCAAGATCTCAGATTCAAATGACTGAAGTGAAATGTGTCCTGAAGAGAAATGGTTTCACTTTTAATTGTGCCCCATTGACTTCAATAGATATGGAATCATATCCATTTTCTCTCCCTTACTGGGCTGCAATGCACAGACCACTTATTCCGGAGTAGCCCCATTGAGACCTACAGTGGACTTCAGTGCCAGAGTAAGTGGTTTGTGGATAGCATCCTTGGTCTCTAAATCTGTCAAATTATCTTTCCAGGGCAGAATTATTGCTACAGAAATACTTCTTAAAAAAAACACAGATTACATTTTTTTAATGACTGAATCATCTTTGGACATTGACAGAAATTAGGTTGGATGTGGAAATCTTGGTTAGTCATAAGATAAATGAGACACTTTCCTTTTTTATAAACTGATGCTCTTCCTAAATTCAGATATTAATATCCTTGTTCAGGTAAGAACCGAAGAAGTGTGCCTTAGTGGGTCATACTAATGGACCATCTAGCGGCTGTGGAACTCCCTTCCGGAGGAAGCTCGCCTGGCCCCAAGTCTTTTAACATTTCGGCGGAACTGTAAGACCTGGCTGTTTGCCCAGGCCTTTGGGAGGGAGGGTGGGGAGGGATGATTTTAGTCCCCCACCCATTTATTTATTATTTTTCTAGCCCTGTTTTATAATGGTATATTTTATATTTAATATTTTAAAATGAATTTTAAATGTTTTTATTATGAGTGTTGGAAGCCGCCCCGAGCTGCGTTGCAGGAGGGGGCGGGGTACAAATTTGCTAAATAAATAAATAAATTTAAAAAATCTAGACCTGCATGTTGCCTCCAATGGTAGGGCCAATCCAAAGCCTTGTACACACCACATGTGGGCATGTGCAGAACCCCCAGGCACCCCCATTACAGGGACGGTGTGGCACACGGAAGCCTTGCAGGATCTGCACATGCACTACACCTGGGGCGTTTATAGATGATCCCGCTTACAAGCGGGATCGCCAAATGCCGGCTTTTCCCCCCGCGCCATCTCTGCATGCCGTGTCTGCTGTTCAGACACAGTGCAGAGTGCGAGTGCGCATGCACCCCCTTCGACGCATGCGCACTCGCCCACCGAACCAGGAAGTGTGGTGTAAAGCCGGCACTTCGGGAATCCGCGTCGGAGGGGGAAGGATCGCCTGCCCCCTCCGATGCGGATTAAAAAGCAGCCCCAGCTTGTAGACAAGCGCCAAGAAAGGCGGCTGATCAAAGGATCAGCCGCCTTTTTGGTCTCGTCTATAAACGCCCCTGGTGTTTGGAATCGTGCCCAGTGGCAGCTTTGGTTATTTCAAGTAAGAGCAAATCAGGAAAGCAACATCGTAAGTTCATAATGGAATGACCCATTTCCCTCTATCCACTCCAAGCTGCCATTAGACAGAGGTTTCATCCTCTAACCCTCACCATTTTGATTAATTATGTTTGGTATTTGGCTTGAAAACCTTCTTCAAATGACTACTTGCACTAAACTTTGCAATTATGGTTTATATTTGCATATTAATTTTTGTATTAGTAATGTATTTTAATTTAATTGTAAGCCACCCCAAGTTGCCTTGAGCAAGAGGGGTGGGGTACAAGTATAAATAATAAATAATCAGATGATTTATCTATACGTACATGGCTATAATAAAATTAGGTGTTTTGCTATTATTTGGCTAAACAAGTTATGTCCCATTTTCTTTTCTTTTTTTTCCTGTTTATTGATGGAAACGCCCCTGAAAGAGTGGAGTGGGTATTTTTGTATGCAAGCCTACACACTGGAGAGGAGGAATGGAAGGGGGGGGAGGGGAGGTTTTCCCAATGTGAAACAGCAGGCAGCAGATAGCACTGATGTAAGAGAATAAAAAGGTTTGATTTGCACATGACTTCAAAAATAAGAGTTCAGCAAGATAAGTAATAAAATTGTATTCCCAGTGTATTTACCACTGCTCGATGTCAGCTATGTATATTTTCCTAACTAGACTAGAGCTGAAAGAGGGTAGCTGCAAAAATGAGAAACCTGTACAGTTTTCCATACCCAAATTGACCCAGTAACAATCAGATACTATTGGTACCCGATTACAACCTGAAATGTCAATTTCTGGTTCTGCAATGTTGACTTCCAGTACCGATTTTTTGACATTTTTTTCAATATACCGATTCACAACATTAATTTATTAAGTTTCTGTCAAGTTATGACAATTTTTCAGCCTCTTTCCCTCTCAGAAAACGCCTTCCAGTTCCAATTTTTAAAAAACTATTTCCCCCCCCCCCCCAATTATTGTTATTAAAACACTTATTTATGGGTTTTCTGACCCAGAAAATCAACTTTTTGGATCTGGTAAGTCAACTTCTGGTCATGGGAAACTACTTTCAGACACTTTTTTAAAAAAAATCATGCTGATTTTTCTGTTTTCCTACTCGATATACCAATTGGTATAACGATATACTGACTGGGAATCTGTAAATTGAAAAATTGGTAGAAGTAATATCTATTTTCCCAGGTTTCTTGGTACCCGATCAGTACCCGGGTAAACTGTAGGATACCCGATGTAGTACAGAAAAATGTGGCTATTACCCACAGATACTAAATTTAGTACCCATTTCAGGCTTCAGCTCTATTAAGACTGACCAAGTGGAGCCCCCCAACTCGTATGTTTGCTTTAACCACATCCTTTCTATGTGTTTACCACCACCTATTGTTTCTTTGTCTCCTACACCAATATATAATTTTACAGCTCCATTTTTAAATGTCTGGCACATCTTCCCCCCCCCCCCCCAGTTACATTGTCCAGTGCACTCCCAACCATTCCATGTCTCCTCATACATACCTGTCCTACTTTTGCTCAGTTTATATGTTTCTGACTGGCTATGCTACATGCCTGATTGGCCCAAAAAATTGCTCACTCTCACCAACAGTAGTTGTTCCAATATCATTTGAACTACTTTATCTCCCTCTCTATCACTTGGAATAAACACATCAACCACATACTATCTCTCAAGAGACTCTTCCAAACACTTGGTGTTCCCTCAGCATACAGGCCTGTTATGCCCATGCTTACAAGAATAGGCTTTTTGTAATCAAGCACATTAATGACAAAGTTACCTCTCCTAAATTCAAAGTCATTAAATAGAACCACATAGATTTGTATTTAAAATTTATTTAATTAAATTTGTTATCCTTCCCTGTCCCTGCTTTGGTCTTTACTGCAGAGGACATTGGGGAGATACCCATGCTGGAACTGTTCTTTCTAGGTGGTGAATGGGAAGAGATGTCACAAATCAACGTGACTCTGGAACAGTTCTAGAGTAAACTGACAAACTAAATAGTAACAAATCACTGAGACCAGGTGGTACACACCCAGAGTTCTGAAGGAACTCAAATATGAAATTTCAGACCTACTACTGGTAATTTGTAATCGATTGCTAAAACCTGCCACTATACTGAGCACTGGAGGGTAGCGAATAGAACACTGATATTTAGCTCTAGAAGTGAGCTTGGAAACTACAGTCTCATGAGCAAGACATCCATGCTGGGGGAAATAGTGGAGACGATTATTAAGAACTGAATTACAGGACCTATTGATAAACATGGCTTATTGGGGAAGAATCAACATGGATTTAGCAAAGGGAATCATGCCGGACTAAACTATTTTAATTTTTTGAGGGTGTGAATAAGCATAAGGATAAGGGTGAGTCAGTCAATATAGCGTGGCTCTTTTTACATAAAATGCTCCCCCCACATAGACACCCATCACCCACATACGGGAGCATCCCGTGTAACTGGGGGGGGGCTCCCACAACCCATGCAACCCACCTAACCCCCACACACAAAGCAACCAGTGACAATGCAGGTTACTCCATGAGTGGAGATGTGTGGGGGATAGGTGTGTGCCCATGTGGATACACACACAAACCACAACATGCCCACAGACCACCCCCTCTGCTGTGGCCCATTTTAAAAAGGCCTGTATCTAGATTTTCATAAAGTGTTTGATAAAGTCCCTCATGAGAGACTGTTGAGGAAATTAGAAAGTCGTGGATAGGAAGCAGTGTCCTATGCTAGACTGGGACGTAGTTAAAGGATAGGATGCAAAGAGTAGGACTAAATGGTCAGTTTTCACAATGGAGAGAAGTTAATAGTGAAACCCCTCAGGGATCTGTACAGGGACTGGTGTTGTTTAATGTATTCATTAATGAGGTGATCCAATTTGCAGATGTCTCAAAGTTATTCAAAGTAGTTAAAACACGAGCGGACTGTGAAGAATTGCAAGACTGGGTGACTGGGCATCTACATTTATTTATTTAGGTTTATATCCCAGCCTATCCCCTGAGACTCAGGGTGGCTTACAAAAATATACCAAATACAAATATAAGATACATAATTAAAAAACTGACAAAATTAAAAACACCCCCCCAGACACACACACACACACACAAATCTATTCCTGCCCATTAAAAGTCTGGCCAACTAAAAAGGTCTTGCCACTGCCTCCAGAAGACATTCAAACTAGGGCTTAGGTGAACCTCAAAAGGAAGGGAGCTCCAAAGCTCTGGGCCAGCTACCGAGAATGCCTTTCTGTGAGTCCAAGTTATAAAAACTGGGCCAATGATGGAATCTGCAAGAGGGAACTCTCGCAGATCTTAAGGGCTGTGAGGAGACATAAGGGAAAAGGCAGTCTTTGGACATGAAAAGAAATGGCAGATGAAATTTAATGTGGGCAAATGTAAAGTGATGCACATAGGGGGAAACAATCCAAACTTTTTGTACACAGCTCCGGGTTCTAAATTAGGAATCACCACTCAGGAAAAGATCTTTGGAGACAGTGTGGAAAATACATTGAAAACCTCAGCTTAGTGTGTGGTGGCCACCAAAAAAACAAACAGAATGTTAGAAATTATGCATAAGGGGATAGAGAATAAAACTGAAAATATCATACTGTTACTATACACAAATCTATGGTGCAACCACACCTTGAATATTGTGTGCAGTTTTGGTTTCCCCATATCAAAAAAGGCATAGTAGAAATAGAAAAGTTACAGAGAAGGGCAGCAAAACTGAGAAGGGGTAGAATGGCTGCCCTGTGAAGAGAGGCCGGATAGGTTGGAGCTGTTCAGCTTGGAGAAGAGACAACAGAGGGGATACGATAGAATTTGTAAAATCATGAGTGGGGTGGAACAATTTAATAGGGACCAGTTATTTACCCTCTCAAATCAGTGCTGTAACTAGCCTATGGCCGATGTGGCACCGGCCATAGGCGTTTTAAATGAGGGGTGCCAAACAGCCCCAGGGCTCAGCTCGCTCTCTGCCTGCCCTTTAGTGTGCACAGGAGGTGGGGCTGCTCTGTATGTCTGAGCCCTCTTTGCCAAATTGTCAACCACAGCTGTCAGTGCTGGAAACTCAGGCACAGCTGCGCCTGCATGATTAACTCTTCCCTCTGCCCCAGCAGCACCATGTAGTGGCTGGCTGGGAAGGAGCTGGAGGAGGCGCGCACAGGCCAAGGATAAGCCTGCCAAATTTTGCTGCAGCAGCATGAGGAGAGCGGATGGAGCAGAAGTAGAGGAGTGGACAGTGCAGCAACTCAAATATAACTAGAACTAGGGGACACTCCATGAAACAGGTAGCAGATTTAAAACAAGTAAGAGAAAGTATATTTTCACTCAATGTACAATTAAGTTGTGAAATTTGTTGCCAGAAGATGTGGTCAAGACCAGTAGTATAACTGAATTTAAGAAAGGATTGGACAGGTTTCTGGAGGATAGGTCATTAGCAGCTATTAGCTGGGTAGGTTTGGGGAACGTAACCTCTCACAGTCAGGAGCTGGAGTGAACAGCAGGGAACAGATCACTCCATTGTGACCTGTTGGGGACTTCTTCCAAGCGACCGTGATTGGCCATTGTCAGAAACAGGTGCTGGGCTCAATTAACTATTAGTCTGACCCAGTATGACAATTCTTATCTTATTTTTAAGTGTAGAGAAAGTAAGGTTGTTATGTTGGACCTAAATATAGACATTAGAGACAAAGTAGTACAGTGATCTCATTTATTGGACCAACTACAGTTGCTGGAAGTACACTAAGGGCTCAGGGCAGTTTACAGCACACAAATGTATCCATAATTTTGACACAAACCATACATATTTGTTTCTGTTGAAGAAATTAGAGATGGGCGAACGTGGTTCAGATGTTCGGAGTTCGGACCGAACTCAGTCTGTTTGGACGTCCAAACCAAACTCTCGAATGACCGAACAGTTCGGTTGTGTTCGGATGAGCTCGGGGGCAGGAAAAACATCTTTTCGGGGGGGGGAATTAAGTTTCGGTCTCAGTTTTGGCTAAGTTTCGGTTTCGGTTTCGATAGTGCTATTTTTTACGGTTCGGCCAAGTTCGGCCAACCCGAACTCGGCTGAACCGAACCATCAAACCCAAACTCGGGTTTCGAACCAAACAACCGAACATCCAAACCACATTCTGTTTGCCCATGCCTAGAAGAAATAGCCTGGGCTGTTTGTTTTTGGTTTTTAACACTGCTTTGTTTGCTATATCAATAGAGCTTTCCACACATTTATTAGAAAAAATAAGGTCATCAGAGGTCATCATAGTGGCACCAAGCTTAAAGTAGCAAAAAAATTTGTAACGTTCACTTCCAACACACTAATCTGTATCAGAAACATGGTTCTCTATTTTTTGCATTTGTTAAAATCTAAAATTTACAGTTTCATAAATTTCTGTTGAAACACAAACACACACACAAATCTAAAAAGATACACCTAGAAACATCTTGAAAAATCAAACTTCATCTCCCAATTAAAAAGAAAAATGATTAGAAAATTTAAAACATTCTATAAGCAACCCTGCACATGCTAACTTGTTATAAGGTTGAAGGATACTGTTTTAGTCTACAAAACAAGGTCACCACTGACAATCAGTGAAAACAAACAAGACATGGGTAAGCCAGATTCCTGGCCCACCCTGGGGAGGGCCAGCATTGGGAGAGAGGGTTGGGAAATCTGGGAGGGGGGGCTGCCATCACAAATCCCTCCATGCCATGAGGAGGCCAAGGAGCCATCAGCAAAGGGAAGGACTCCTGGACTCCTGCTGTACAGCAGGATCAGGCCCCTGGGTGGAGTTGCTGCAATACAGCTCAACAAGGGGGGCAGGGCAGCGGAGTGCACTCACTCCTGCCTGATTAGCTGTTTGGCAGATGGGGTGAGCATACTCCTCTGCCCCCAGTAAGCTGTTTGGCAGCCCATGTGAGCATGCTCCTCCAGCCCCCTCCCCCCCAGCTGTTTGGTGGCTGGGGTGAGCGTGCCTCTTGGGTCCCAATGCTTGGACCTTCCCTCATGCTGAGGCTGGCTGCACAGGCCACCCAGAAGGGAGGCAGTTCCATGGCCCCACATTAGCCTGAGTGGGGCAAAAGTAACCTGCACCGCATCAACAGCATTATCTGGCCAATACATCCCACAACAGCTAGGCTCCTTCCCCAAGCCAGAAGCAGGGGTACATCTGACGGCGACCGAACTGACGGGGCAGGTGACCTGTGGGCTACTGTCTCATTTGTTTTCACCCAATATGATTATACAATATACAACAGTATAGTAAAATATAATAAGTATACTCCCAGATAGGTATTCAAGGTTTTCTCTACCAATATCAATATTCCTTTTGACACACAGGAATATTGACTCAAACATTATTGATTCAAAAGACCTAATAGACCTCCAATCAGTGTCTCAATTAGTACAAGACAGAACATTTTATGTAATGGGATATTAACTCTTGCCATTGTTGGAGGGGGAGCTATTCTACAGTTTAGAAGGAATATTTCTTGGATATTTTGTCTATTTTTTAATCCTTTGGTGTAAACTCTTGGACAGGGACCATGTTTATCTTGTTTTTTGTAAAGTACCAGGTACATCGTTGGCGCTATATAAATACTAATACTAATAATAATTAATTAATTAATACTGTGTGTTGCACTGGTATGATGCACATTAAAAAACTACAGGATTTTAAAATATTTCCTTTGGTTTGTTTATGCAAAGAAAATTTAAGCTCTTTTAAACTTCCTTCGTAAGATCAATTCCAACACCCTGTTTTGCTGTTCTCTAAACTGTAAACGGAGATGTTAAATAAGCCTTAAACAAGCCTGAAAGAACCCTGTTCCCTTTCCTCCAACTTGATACTTTATTGTTTATCATTACCACCTTTTGTTTACAAACCTTCATCCTGTTTTCAGCCTACAAATAATTCCTATTGATCCAAATTAATTTTTCAAGCAACATTTCATGAGATTCTGTACCAACAGTTTATTAAAATTCAATGTTATTACACCTACCATTTCCCCTTCATTAACTTGGTAATTCTGTCAAATAAACAAACAAAAAGATCTTTGGCTTTCTGGCAAAATGCATTTCTTGCAAGCAGCTATTGCTTTATTACTCATTAGTAGCTAGATCTTTATTTATCTGTTTACTTTTGATGTTTGTCCTGTTATTCTACAAAGGACAAATTGATGCTTTACCATACAATAACTGAAAGATCACAAGACAGCTGTAAGACAAGGAGGGGAAGATGCAAAATAGAAACAGAAGACCAAAGAAGGGTTCAACAAAGAAGAGAATCAGGGAATAGATAAGAAGAATTGGTGTCCTGAGGCAAAGTCCTCAGATACACTAGCAAGGATAAAAAAAAAACTTGATTTATCTAAGAATCGATCATAGAGACTACACCTGAAATGAATAGTGGATTTTGGGTTTGACAATATTATTTTCATATTCAGATAGCCCTGCAAATAGCTGATTAACTCTTTCCTACTGAAACACTATTTGCATACCTGTTTATTTTAATATTTTTGTTTCAATTATTTCAGTATTTTCTTTGGTTATTTCATTTAAGTTGCTTTAATTGTTTGTTTATTTAATTATTTATTCAATTGAAATTTCATTTAAATATTTCAAATGCTTCGTTTCTACAACAGCGCTCCTACTGCTGAAATGATGTAACCGACAAACTGAAATGACCAAAATAACCAAACTGAAGTCACCAAAATCTATTGAAATAACCAAAATATCTAAACACAGATATTCCTTTCAGAAAACAAAGAAGGAACTGAATAGCGGTTCAAATTATATCCACTTTGTCAGACCCAATTCAGAGTGGGTTTTGTCAGATACGATATTTGCTGTGGATATTGTCCAAGTGGTCATTTTGCAAGTTTAGTTTGCATATAGATACAGTTTATCTGAATATTCTGTATCATGGTAGATGTGAGATTTTGAGGGATGGGCAGGATAAAAATTTATTTTTATTTTATTTTAACAATTTAATACCCCGCCCAACTTCACCTCAGGCAGCTCAGGGCAGCTTACAATAAGGAAGGTTGGAGACTGGCCGATAGCTGGCGAGTGAATCAACATCAAGTGATTGTTTCTTGAGCAAAATGTGAATTAATAAATAATATATGGTAAGTCTGCAAGTTAAAGTTGCACATTGATGCATATTATCGATATATGATGTGGAGTGGAACATTCCTTCTCTCCCCACTGATGCTAAGGGAGGTGGTAGAATCCCAGAGGAGAACAAGGTCTTTGAAGAGACGTGCGGACTGTGAGATAGAGGGCTCTGTAATGAGGTAATTGCTCTATATTATAAATATTGATTTTTTTTCACAATAAACACATTTTAGTTATTTGGAACATAATATCATCTGGTGGGAGATGTTACAATATTAATTTCATCTCTACTAGTAACCTTGATTGGGACAGTTTCAATGAAAAGGAGAGGTTTGAAATTTTGCACTGAAAAAAAAGGAAGAAAAAGCTGGAAGAGAAGTCTATGTGGCATCAGAAGACAGCATAAAACTAGTTTCCAATGATGCAACACCATCCCCATTCAGCTAAATTAAGAGCCAACAAAATGGACATGAATTTACAGAACTACAGATACAAAGACAAGCTTCACAGTATTTTGTAAATGTAACAGTAGTTCTGATGGTATAACAGTAGAATTTTTATTCATTTATTTCTATTTTTGACCCAACCTTCTCAATTAGACTCAGTGAGACTTACAAAGTATAAAATCAGATAAAACAGCAGCCACCCCCAACCCCCAAACAGGCTTAGGTAGGTCTGGTCTCCAAGTGGAGGAAGGCATTCCTTAACTATGGAGCAGCCACCAAGAATGCCTCTCTGCATGCCCTTGTTGTGAAAACTTCATGAGCAGATGGTAACAGCAAGAAGGTGCTATTGGCTTACAGCAGAGGCTTTGATGGGACAGAAGGGACGAGGTAGTCCTTCAGATACCTGGGGCCCAAGTCATTCAGGGATTTATCGGTCAAAACCAGCACTTTTAACCATACACAGAGAAAGCTATTAGAAGACAGTGCAGACTCTGGCACACTGATGTAATGTGCCCCCGGTGACCCGTTCCCCAAACAGTTACCAAAGGCAGCCCAATGTAGAGTGCATTGCAGTAGCCTAGCCACAAGGTTATGAAGGTATAGGTGACAGTGGCCAAATCCAAATCTGACAAAAAAAAGGTTGCAGCCTTCTCACCAGATGAAGTTGGTGAAATGCACTTCTGGCCACCATCACAACCTGACAATTACGAAGACCTGGAAAACCCTTCAAGTGGTGTCACCAATGTCATGAAAGCTGAGTTAAGATGGGTGGGTAAGCTGATGCCAAAGTCCATCCATAACAGGGATTCCTATATTCCCCAAGTCACAAACCATCACCACCTCAGTCTTGTCTGGATTCAGCTTCATTCGGCTCATCTGCATCCAGTCCTCAATAACAGTCAGTCACAGGCACTGAGAGTGTAGGGTCAGATGAAACACAGAGATAGAGTTGGGTGTCATCAGCATACTGATTTCACTTAATTTCAAATCCTAAACAATCTCACCCAGAAGCCTTGAATATACACTGAACAGGAGTGGGGACAAGATGAAACCCTGAGAGACCCCACAAGGGAGCTCTGGAGGGGACAACAAGCTACCATCCATCACCACCCTCTGGGCTCTCCCAGACAGGAATGAGCAAAACTATTGAAAAGCAGTCCTGTGAACCCCTTCCAGGTGACACAACACCCCATGATCAACCATATCAAAAGCCACTGAAATAGCTAACAAAATTAACAGGGTACAATTACCCTTGTCAAATTCTGAACAGAGACTGTCAACCAAGACTACAAAAGCACAGTTGCAGGACAAAATCCTGATGACAAAAGCCATATGACATGGGTCCAGGAATCGGATAGCATCAAGATGTGCCTGAAGCTACAAGGCAACCTCCTGTTCATGTTCAATAACCTTCCCTATAAAGGGAAGATTAGAGACAGGGTGATAGCGGTTAGGGGTATCAACATCAAAGGATGGTTTCTTGAGCAAGGGTTTTACAACTACAATTTTGAGACTGTCAGGAACCCTGTTCTTCTAAAGGGAAGCATTCATAATCTGAGCCAGCAATGGCCCTAGTGTCTCCCTGCTAGCTTTCACCAGCCAGGACAGATCTACTTCATAACTGGTCACCCATAAAACTTGAAGCCCAGACCTTGAAATAGTGATGTGTAAACAGGACTGAGTTTGGATGTTCGGTCTAAAAACTTTGGGTGTTTTCAGACGTTACGGGGCCGCTTGGCCCCGTACCGAAAACAACCCTTTCATTCCCCGCCGGGGTCACCCCATCACGCCATATCAGACGTGCCGGGGGGATCCCGGCGGCGAACCTGAGAGGGGGCGGGGCCACGCGGCGCAACGTGTGGCAGCACGGCCCCGCCCCCTCCACACACCCCACCACCCGCCCTCCAGGGAGACAGGCAGGCGGCGGGGCCACTGCAGCCACCACGTCGGACCGGATGTGCTGTGGCCCGGGATCCCGCCGGGGATCCCGGGCCGTGGCAACCGGCCAGACATTACTCTTTTTTGGTCCCCGCTGGGGATCTTTTTGACCACGCTTCCCGGGACATTCCCCCGGCTAGCCCGGGAAGCGTGGTTCAAATTGACCCCATGCGGGTATTGACCGTGGTGAAAATCTGGCGGCCGCCAAACAGACGTTTGAGACACATTGACCACAGGTGGGTATTCACCGTGGTTCACTGTGATTTCGTAACGTCTGAAAATACCCTTAGGTTGGGTTCGTGGGTTCAGTCCGGCAGAGTTCAGACCCCCCTGAATGTTTGACAGGATTTGGCACTGCCGGGAGGCTTGGGGCACTCCAGGGACCCCCAGGGTTGCCTGTGGCAGCATGGCAGGCCATCTGAGACCCAGCAGCAGCAGAGACCAGGAAGGCTTGGCACTTGGCACCCTGGGTTGCTCGAGCAAGCAGGCTTGGCATTTGGTCCTTAGGGGTGCCCGTGGTGCCAGGGCTGGCTGTTTGAGACACAGCGGTGACAGCAGAAGCAGCAGAAGTCAGGAAGGTTTGGGGCTTGGTGGCTGGTACCCATAGGGGGCAGGGCATTGCAGGCTGGCATCGCTGGACCGGTGGCAGAGGTCCGGCCAGGGCTTTCTGGCTGGCACCTCTGCTTGGCTGGGCACTGCAGGCTGGATGGCATTGGTGGAGCAGTGGCAAAGGCCTAGCCAGGGCTTGGTGGCTGACACCCCTACTCATCTGGGCATTGCAGGCTGACAATGCTGAGTGGCAATGCAGAGTGGCATGGCTGCAGAACCCTTGTTGATGGAGTGTTTGGGGAGGGATTCAATCAACCCCAGTAGCAAACCACCATGCACTCCTTCTGCCATGGAGGGGGAGGGTTAAGCAGACTGGGCTGGTCTTTGCAACTGACATGTCCCTGCCCACTGTGAGCTCTGGGGAACCCAGGCTCCCCAGGGCTCCTGGCAAGTTCTGCTGAGGCCATGTCCCCTGCCCAATGAATGCCAGAAGTAGCAGCAGACACCCGGTCAGGACTCAGTGGTTGGCATCCGTATTTGGCCGAGTGTTTCAGGCTGCCAGACATCGGCGGAGCAGCGGCAGGGGCCCGGCCAAGGCTTGGTGGCTAGCACCCCTAACTTGGCTGGGTGTTGCAGGCTGCCACGCATCAGTGAGGCAGTTGCAGATAACGAAGTGGAAAGACAGATCCCCCTGCCTGAAACGTAGGCCCCAGACCCTGACGCTGGGTCCTGGAGCTGGAGGGACTGGCTGTTTCTTGATGCAGTGGAATGACAGATCCCCGTGAGTGGAAGGACGGCCCCAGAACCCTGACAGTGGGTCTTGGAACTAGAGCGGCAGCTTCTAGATGAAGTGGAATGAAGGTTCCCTGTGAGCAGAATGATGGCCCCAGAATCCTGACAATGGGTCCTGGGTTTAGAGTGGCAGATTCTAGATGGTGTGGATGGACAGTCCCCTGTTCCTTTAAGGTAGCCCCGATGAACCCTGATGGTGGGTCCTGGGGCTAGAGTGGTGCTTCTTGATACGGTGGCATGACAGCTCCCTGTGATCAGAATGATGGCCCCAGAACCCTGATGGTGGGTCCTGGGACTAGAATGGCAGCTTCTAGATGAAGTTAAATGATGGCTATCCATGAGCAGAATGACAGCCCCAGAACCCTGATGGTGGGTCCTGGGACTGGAGTTGCTGGCACCCCTGCTCGGCCAGGCATTGCAGGCTGGATGGCATCAGTGGAGCAGCAGCAGAGGCCCAGCCAGGGCTTGGTGACTGGCACCTCTGCTAGACTGGGCATTTCAGGCTGACTGGCATCAGTGGAGCAGTGGCAGAGGCCCGTGCAGGGCTCAGTGGCTGGCACCCCTGCTTAGCCAGGCATTTCAGGCTGTCTGGCATTGGTGGAGCAGTGGCAGAGGCCCAACCAGGGCTTGATGGCTGGCACCCCTACTTGGCTGAGCATTGCAGGCTGGTGTCGTACTCGACTGAGCTCAAGAATCTCTATTGTAAATTGGGCAAGACTTGCCCGGTGGTGAATCTCGTGGACCCCCAGCCCACTGGGGCACTCATCCGAGCTATGTCCATCTACAACAGTGAGGAGCAAATGGCTGGTGTGCAGTACCAGCAGCAGCAGCAGACACTGGATTGCCAGGCCACAGTCACTGCAACTGGCACCCCTGCTTGGCTGGACATTGCAGGATGGCTGGCATCAGTGGAGCAGTGGCAGAGGCCCGGCCAGAACTCGATGGTTGGCACCCCTACTTGGTCGGGTGTTACAGGTTGGCTGGCTTCGGTGGGGCATTTGCAGACAATGAAGTGGAACAACCACCCAGCTTCCAGGAACGTAGGCCCCAGAACCCTGACAGTGGGTCTTGGGGCTGGAGTGGCTGGCACTCCTCATTGGCTGGGCGTTGCAGGCTACTAGTTATTGGCGGAGCAGCAGCAGAGGCCGGCCAGGGCTTGGTGGCTGGCACCCCTACTTGACTGGGCATTGCAGGCTGTCTGGCCTCTGTATGGGACACTTGTAGACAAGTGGAACGACAGCCCTCCCTGCCTAGAACGTAGGCCCCAGATCCCTGATGGTGGGTCCTGGGGCTGGAGCGACCAGCACCCATACTTATTTTATTTATTTATTTATTTAGTCACATTTATTAGCCACCCCCTCATGCCTATGGCATCTTCGTGCAGCTTAAAACAAATAAAAATAATAAAAACAATCATAAGATTATCTAATTTTAAAACATTTTACAACAACCCCACCCATCACTTTAACATCTTAAAATCCAGCAGCCCCTCCCTTACCTACCCCACCCTCCCCTCCGAAGGCCTAGGCGAAAAGCCAGGTCTTGCAGGCTCGGAGGAATGCCAGCAGACCCAGGGTCAGGTGAGCTTCCTCCGGGAGGGAATTCCAGAGTCGTGGCCTGGCTACCGACAACGCCCTTCCCATGGGGGACCTCCAGGAAAGCAGCCCTGGCAGAGCATAGGGATCGCTCTGAGATACGGAGGGCGAGGCGGTCCCCGAGGTATGAGTGACCCAGACTATGTAGGGCTTTATAGATCAAAACTAGCACCTTGAATCTGGCCCGGAACACTATAGGCAAGCAGTGCAGAGTGCGGAGCACAGGTGTTATGTGCTCCCACCGACCCGTCCCTGTAAGGACACGGGCCGCCACATTCTGCATTAGCTGCAACCTCTGGACCAGAAACAGGGGAAGCCCCACGTAGAGCATGTTGCAGTAGTCTAGCCTCAAGGTGATGAAGGCATGGATGAGAGTGGCCTGGTCGGCCCCGGTGATGTATGGACGGAGCCTCCGTACCAGATACAGCTGGAGGAAGATGGCTTTAGCCACCACCTCCACCTGCCGATCTAGACCGAGGTCTGAATGCAACACCACCCCCAGACTCTGAACCTTCTGGGCTACAGGAGGGAAGACTCCCCCACCTTAGGAGCCAGCACCCCCCTCACCCTTCCCACCACCATTACCTCCATCTTATCGGGGTTAAGTTTCAGTCTTCTATGCCGCATCCAATCCACCATAACCTCCAAACTTTGGGAAAGCATCGAGACAGCCAGACCTCGGTCGGTTGAAAACGAGAAGTACAGCTGAGTATCATCAGCATATTGGTGACATCGGACCCCGAACCCTCTCACAATCAACCCTATGGGCTGCATATACACATTAAATAATAGCAGAGGCAGGATAGAACCCTGCAGAACGCCGCAGGTCAAGGCCCGGGGGCTTCATGTTTCAGCCCTCAGCACAACCCGCTGGCTTCTCCCCAAGAGGAATGTGCGGAACCACCCAAGGACAGTCCCATCCAGACCCCCCAGGTCTCACAGCCATCTCAGCAGCGGCCCATGGTCCATGGTATCAAAAGCGGCCAAGAGTTCTAGCAGGATCAGAAATGTTGAACATCCTGCATTCATATCCCATCTGAGAATGTCCACCAAGGCCACCAATGCTGTCTCAGTGCCATAGCCGGGGTGGAACCCAGACTGAAAAGGGTCAAGGAAACTGATGCTATCCAGATGTGCATGGAGCTGCAGTGCCACTGCCCATTCAATAACCTTCCCTAAAAAGGGAAGATTAGAGACGGGTTGGTAGCTGGCGAGTGCACCCACATCCAAAGATGGCTTCTTCAGCAGGGGGAGCACCACAGCGTCCTTGAGACTGGGCGATAACCTCCCCTGCTGAAGGGATGCATTGACCACTCTTGCCAGCACCGTCCTCAACATCTCCTTGGAGGATTTCACCAACCAGGATGGGCATGGATCTAATTCACAACTAGTGGTTCTAACAGACCCCAGGACAACCACTGCATCGGCCGACATCACTTCCTGAAATTCCTCCCAGAAAGATCAACCAGATGGTGCCTCCATAACCTCATGCTCCTCACCTATTGATTCCAACCCAGTGTGAAAGTTACCCTGGATCTGAGCGATCTTGTCTGCAAAGGAGATGGCAAACTCCTCACAGCGGGCCTGGGACAAGTCCCCGCCTAGTCTATCAGATTTAGAGTGAGCTCGACGCCAGCGTCACTCCAGTCTCCTGCCTACCTGTTTCATACACCGCAGCCCCTCAGGAAACCAAGAGGCCCTGCGGTGACAAGACAGAGGCAGAGGACATCTCAGAGCCACCCTGTCAATGGCCTCTCCCAGCTAGGTGTTCCAATGCTCGACAAGCTCATCGACAGAGTGGACGTCTGGGTCTAAGGTTAACTCCCACAAAGCCTCCTGGAACCGCTGTGGTTCCATCAGCCTCCAAGGGCAGACCAACCTAACTGGTCCATTCCTTAGGGAGGGATGAGCGCAGTTTGGACGTTCGGAGTTCAGCCCGAACTCAGCCTGTTCGGACGACCGAACCCGAACGCGAATCCAAACACACACTGACTGAACTGAACTCAATCCCGAATGCTGAAATGACTGAACAGTTTGGTCAGTTCAGATCATGTTCGGGTGAGTTCAGGTGGCTAAAACAACAAAAACGTGGTGTCACTGGAAATCCAAAGTTTTGGATTTATTTAAAGTAGGAATATTATTAGATTGATTTTCATTTTAGTTTTTTACCCATCCCTGTGTTCTTTGTGTTTCCCCCTGTGTAATATTGTATGTTTAGATAGATAGTTATTAGATAGACAGTTACTAGACAGATATACATAGTAGTTAGCTTAGTTATAGAGATAGATAGAGATACAGTGTGTTTGTAGGACAAGGCCTTTGTAGTTAATTATTAGGATATTCCATTTAGTTCAATAGGTTTTAGAATAGTTAATAGCAGTTAGATTTAGTGTAGAGATAGATATATATAAAAAAAGAAACAGCCACTCCAGCCCCAGGACCCACCGTCAGGGTTCTGGGGCCTACATTACTGGCAGGGAGGGCTGTGGCCAATATGTATCTAGAAGCTGCCACTCTAGCCCCAGGACCCACCACCACAGGTCAGGCCATAATTCCTCGCTCAGAGGCGATGTCATTCCAACGCACCAAGAAACAGCCACTCCAGCCCTAGGACCCTCCATTGGGGTTCTGGGGCCAAGTTACAGGCAGGGAGGGCTGTGGCCAATATGTATCTAGAAGCTGCCACTCTAGCCCCAGGACCCACCATCATGGATCTGGGGCCATGATTTCTCACACAGAGGTGATGTCATTCCAACGCACCAAGAAACAGCCACTCCAGCCCCAGGTCCTGGCGTCAGGGTTCTGGGGCCAAGTTAGAGGCAGGGAGGGCTGTGGCCAATAACTTTAAGATGCCACTCTAGCCCCAGGACCCACCATCATGGGTCTGGGGCCATCATTTCTTGCACAGAGAGCCTTTTTCCGAATGCCCGAACCGAACCAAACACGACCGAACTGAACTGCCAAACCCAAACGCGATGAACGGACCGAACGGCCAAACCGAACGGGCGAACTGAATCGAACAGCCAAACCCAAACCGTGACCTGTTCGCTCATCCCTACCATTCCCCTTCTGGAGGAGGTGCACTGAGAGGCTGGCCTGTAGGAGATAATGGTCCATCCATGACAAGGGCGTGACTCTTACGTCCCCCACTAACGGACCACCTGTCTCAAGGCCTGAACAGAAAATCAGGTCAAGGATATTCCCCTCCACATGGGTCAGGCAGTTGACCACCTCGGTTGCCATAGCATGCATGAACTCACGCTCCACTCCTACAAAGCCGGCGTCGGCATGGGCATTGAATTCCCCCAGGACCAAGATCCTGAAGGAGTTCAGCGCCACCTCCGAGGCCAGCTCTGCTAGAGCAGGACCGGAAGCTGCTGGGCCGGTAGAGCAGCAAGGGAAGCTACAGGAAGGGGCCCGGTATACCAGCAGCACCCCAAGCTTGCCCTCCGCCAAATCAAACACCACATGGAGGTGGAATCTCCTGAACCAGATATCTCCTAACTGGCCATTCCTCTCTAAAAACAATAGGTACACCTCCCCCCTGAGGTCCGCCAAAACAGGTCCCACCCCCTCATCTAGCCAGGTTTCTGTAATGCATGCAAGGTCCGCTGCCCCATCTAGGATCAACTCCCGAATAACCTTATTCACCTTATTCAGGGGCCTTATTCACCATGGACCTTGCATTCAACAGCAGCATCTCTTTACAGGCGGACCCTAAACCTCGACCCTCTCTCATCCTCGGTGGGGGTGACCCTCTCAACCTTCACGAGGACCCTTGGTCCCCTGGGAGTACAAGTCACCCATCCCCTCATACCATACCGTCCCCGCCCCACAACCACCCCTATGGCCGCTCCCCCCCCGTCTGCTCCATCCTGACCCCTATCCTCAGCTGTTCACCCTTCCTCCATAGGTTACCTGCACCCACACATACTCCTCCCCGTTTCCACTCCCCATACTCCACCCCTATTTTCCTCCCCTCCTTCCCTCCCTCTCCCACCCCACCCCTGGGCCACAGCCAATCCCACTGCTGCCACCAGGGGTCAGCATCGGAGGCATCATTTCCCCCTCATCCCCCCTCCCTCTGCCACTGGGAGTTGGGCAACACCCCCC
>QEPC01013045.1:1251748-1267414 GCA_003113815.1 Sphenodon punctatus
TATTCCCCTGCTGCCACCAGGGTTCAATGCTGGGGAAACCTCTCCCTCCCCCCATCTCAAACTGCCCCTCCCAACCCCACTCTCCCCTTAAAACCTGAACAGGACACCTCACCAACATAGTAACCCCCTGGTCCCCCTACGGTCCCTGAAGGGCCCCAAAGGGCTGCACCCTTTGGCTGAAGTCCTTCTGCTCACAGCCTGCAGCTCGCGGCCTGTGGCAGAGTCGCAAGCGGCTCCCTTTAATTTCCCCCCGGGCTACATCTGGGTGCGGGCGGGGGGGGAGGGGGAATAACACCAGAGCACCCAGTCTGGATGCTTCAGCTTCTTGGCTCCCCCAGCCCCCAGCACTGATCTTTCTTCCCCACAGGTGGTCAGCGGGGACCCGGAGCAGCAGCGGCGATGCGGGACCAGCCCAGCAGGAACAGCAGCAGTGGCCAGATGGTAGGTGAGTCTCTGTGCTCCCTGGCAGGCAGCTCCCTTTAATTTCCCCCCGGGCTACTTCCAAGTGCAGGCAGGGGGGGAGGGGGAATCACGCCAGAGCACCCAGTCTGGGTGCTTTGGCTTCAAGCTCCCCTAGCCCCCAGCACTCACAGATCTTTCTTCCCCACAGGTGGTCGGCCACTTGAATTCCTTTCCCTAGAGTTCTATTCTTTCTGCACATCCCCCTGGCCTGCTCTGCCTTGGCCAGACCTTGGCCAGGCATTGCAGGCTGGCATCGGTGGAGCAGTGGCAGAGGCCCAGCCAGGGCTCGGTGGCTGAAACCACTGCTCGGCCGGGAATTGCAGGCTGGCTGGCATCAATGGAGCAGCGGCAGAGGCCCGACCAGGGCTCGGTGGCTGGCACTCCTACTTGGCCGGGCATTGCAGCCTTGCATCCTACTCTCTGGATCTCAACAAGCTATTCTGCCAATTGGTCAAACCTTGCTTGGTGGTGAATCACATGGCCACCCAGTAGCAGACACTGGATTGCTGGGCACCATACCTATGGCACAGCAGAGGCAGCAGAAGTGGGCATTGGGTTGCCAGGGCACAGAACCCATGGGACAGACAGCAGAGGCAGCATTGGAAGCAGCAGCAGACATTGGATTGCTGGGGCACAGAACCCGTGGCACAGACAGCAGAGACAGCATTGGCAGCAGCAGCCGACATTGGATTGCCCAGTAGCAGAACCCATGCCACAGACAGCAGAGGCAGCATTGGAAGCAACAGCAGACATTGGATTGACTGGGCACAGAACCCGTGGAACAGCAGAGACGGCAGAAGCAGGATTTGGCTGTGCACAGCACCCATGGACCCAGGATGCTAGGATTTTCCAGGGAAGAGCTCCCATACAGCAGCAGATGGCAGCATCAGGATTGCATGGGCAAAGTTGGATTTGCCAGGGCAGAGCACCCATGGACCAGCAGACAGCAGCAGTGGGATTACCAGGCCAGTGGGTCACATCACCCAGGGTTGCCAGGGCAGGCAGACAGGCTCCTTGAGACAAGAGGCATGGGCAAGGCTTCAACTTTGCCCACAGGGCGGGCAGACAGGCACTTTGGTAAGAGAATGGGAAGACAAACTGAGGCAGGCTTTGATCTTGGCAACCTGGGCAGGCGGGCAGACAGGCAGCGTGGCATGAGCATTGAAAGGCTGGCTGATGCAGGGTTTGATCTTGGCCACCTGGGCATGCAGGTAGACAGGCAGCGTCACATGAGCATCAAAAGGCTAGCTGAGGCAGGGTTTGATCTTGGCAACCTGGGCAGGCGGATGGGCAGACAGGCAGCATGGCATGAGAGGCAGTAGGGAAGGCAGGCAGGGACCTTGGCAGGGCACTCAGATAGGCTGGCAAAGACTGTACAGCGCAAGAGAGAGAGAGAGTCAGTCATATAGGTGGGCTGAGATCATCTAGCCAGAGACTGATTGGCAGGCTTACAGCTTCCCAATGCCACCTGGCATCATGAGGTCAGTCAGATAGGCTGGCCAAGGCCATCTAGTGAGAGAGAAAGAGAGAGAAGCAGGTCGGGCACCGGGCATTGGGAGGGAGGGACAACACCTCAGTGGCAGCAGTCCAGATTGAGGAGGAGCCCCGTCCCAAGACAGCCCCTGGCATGGGTGGCGTGTGCCACTGCACCACCAATCCATGTCCAGGGACAGCTTGGGGAATCCCAGCAGTGGAAGGTTGACCTTAATAAAAAGCAACTACTCCACCAACTTGGCCCCTAGTCTCAGGTGGTGCAGTGAGCAAATGACCCCCACCATTGAGAACACCCGCTCGCTGGGGACACTCGTTGGTGGGCAGGACAAGAGACCCTTGGTCACTTTGGACAGGTCCGGCCACACGTTGGTCTTGCTGGCCCAGTAGGCTAAGGGATCACTGCTGGGTTCGATGCACAGTTCCTCCTCCAGGTAGGTCTCCACTGCTGCTGAGGTGCTGTCATACTCCCTCACGTAACTCTGTCTGGGCACCACCTCCACCACTGCCCTCAACCACGCTGCCTGCCCTGCTGTGCACGAGCCCATGCTCACCAGAGTGCCCTGCACATATGAGCTGCTGCTGCTGGCAATAGGGATGCTGCTGCTGCTCAGCCTGCTCCTGTTGCTGCTACTGCTAGGGCTGGGGGCACGGATAGACCCTGCCGGCTGAAAGGGGTGACTGCTCCCACTCCCACCATCCCCAGGGGCATCCTACTGCTTCTGACGCACATTCTCAAGAGTCCACTCTGCCTGCCGTACCCTCTCCACCAGGTCACCCTTCCAGTGCCCATAGAGTGATGTCTGGCATGCCACACTGCCCTTGACCCTGGGGCCCATCATGGTTGCCAAAACGTATTCCTCACACTGCAGGAGCTCATTGAACCACGACTTCAGCCCTGCCTTCAACTGCCGCACCAAGTCAACCACCTCATCCGCAAACTTCCTGCCCTGAGGGCCACAATCCCGCCTCTGGAGAATCTCCTCCAGCCTCCTCAGGAGACTCTGAACCAGAGGGGTCACCTGGCTGATGGTGGCTATTGATGAGCTGATTGTCTCTGTCATGGCCAGGAACAGTCTGAGCACGAAGACCGTGTAAACCAGGATCTCCCATTCTGCCCTGTCGTACCCTGGAGGTGTTCCACTGTCCATCATCAGTTGAACCTGATCCAAGGTGACTTTCTGCTTGAGAAACTGCTCAAGCATCAGGAACATTGAATTCCACCGGGTGGACACATCTTGCACCAGCTGGTGCACTGGGGAGCCTTGCTCAGCCTGCTTCTCCCAGAGGAGGTCGCTGCCCTTCACACTCCAGTTAAAGAAACCGGCCAGCTTCCTCCCCTGCTTGATCAGGGAACTAAGAGTGCCTGCCCCAATCCCCTTCTCCCCCAAGCCCAGAGCGGCCCTGACTACCAGGTGAAGGGTGTGTGCGGTGCAAGGGATGCTAGCGAAGCCACCCTCGCAGACTGCCCTCAATATGTTGGCCGCGTTGTCCGTCACCATGCACCCCTTGGTGAAGGGTGCACCTGGCGTGACCCAGTCCCTCACCATGGTTGTCAGGGCTGACTCGATGTTCCAAGCAGTGTGGGAGCTGTCCATTACTTCTGCCTGAAGCAGGGCCCACCTATACCCTGCTTTGGGACTCGTCCTGCAACTGAAAAACGCTGCCTCTGGGTTCTGCCACCAGTGCGCCGTCACTGCCAGGTAGGCATGCTGCGCGTTCCTGCTTGACCACAGGTCTTTGGTGAAGTGGATGGTGGCACCCCCAGCCCTTCCCAGCTGCTCCCTCACCCACTCCTTTAAAGCAAGGTACAGGGCTGGCACCACCTGCCGACTCAGGGTGATGCATGAGGGCAGCTTAAACTGCAGGGCCAGAAAGCCAATCAGCCTCCTAAACCCGTTGTCCCCGACCATCGAGAAGGACTGCCCATCCAGCACTGTCATTTCCCCCAACATGCACATGGCTTTCAGTTGAAAACCACGCTGCCGTCCATGTCCTGCAGCTGCCCCACCCCAGCTCCTCAATGGTGCACAGACGCTGCTGCTGCTCCCCCCCTAGCAGCGATATCGTTCCTGCTGCTAGAGGCAGGTGTTCGAGCAGGACACTTGCCCGCTGATGGAGGCAGACAACTGGCCACTGAAGTCGGAAACCTACTGGTGTCCACTGCTCCTGCCTGCCCATTAGCAGCACAGCGCTGTGGCATCCATTTAGGTGCCTCGCCATGGCAGTTGTGCCAGGTTGGTGAGCAGCTGCCCACGCTACACCACCTTCTGGCACAAACTGCACTGCACCTTCCTGGGATCATGCGCCCACACCAACTTAAAATGCGCCCATACGGATGATTTTTTGCCCCCTCCTGCCTTCTGGCTCACACCGGGTGACGTAGTGCTGACAGCGCCGCTGGGGAGAGGGGGGGAAGAACATGGTGGCAACACAGCTCTTGGAGGGACAGCCATCACATCAGCAGCTGACATCTCCTTCATAGCACTAGTGTCTGCCTCACTGTCCCCAATCTGAGTGATGTCCCGCGAAGGGGAATCCTGGGATCCTGAGGCTGATCGGCTGCCCACCATGCTGCTGCCACTCTCCCTGTGCCCCCTATAACTGCTGCTGCTGCTGTTCCTCTCCCTGCTGCCATTGCCCGGGGATCGGACCCTACCTCTAGCAGCTGGGGTGGGATCCATCAGCCCTGAACTGCTGGGGATCACCTCAACAATGGGGGTCGGGAACATTGGAGACCCTGGAGGAACATCAGACCCCAAAGCACCTGCACCTGCTCCTGAAGCCACAGCAGAGACATCCACAGCCTCCTGGAGTGCCAGCCTTCCAGTGCCCTGCGTGGTAGTGGAGGACGCTGGCAGGAGGTGGTGCCAAACCACACCCCTAGTGCCGCTGCTGGGAGCCTCTGAAGCCTGACTGCCAAAATCAGGCCTGTGCAGTTTGGGGCGTGGTGATGGGCTCGGGCTGCTGCTGATGCCTGCTGCCACTCCACTGGCACGGCCCTGCCACCTCTGCCACATGCCCCATTGCTGAAGCCTATCCAAGCTGAAGCTGATCCAAGAAAACTGGACAAGACCAAGCCTCCCTAACCCTGAACTCTTCACCCAACTCCGACTCTGCACCCAAACTAGTAGTTCTGAATTCACGTCAAATACAAGTGACTTTATCTGCAAAGTAGGTGGCAAACTCATCACAGCAAGCAGCTAAAGACTCTAGCTCCTGGTCATGACAGCAAGGAGTTAATAAGCTATTTAACACCCAGAAAAGCTCCACTGGTTGCAACTTCGCAGATGATATGGCAGCAGCAAAGGCGGCTTTCTTTTCCGCTGCCACAGCCAGAGTCTTTCAAAAACAATCTATGCCTCAGACGATTGGCTTTGGTGCAAGTCAAGCATCACCTGCACTCTTACCACCTACCCTCTCTCTTCAGCAACCTCAGGTACTCCATATAACTGGGAGACTTGTGCTGCCACAGCAGAGGAAGCAGATGCCTGATTGCCACTGTGTCAATGGGTGGCTCAGAATCTCATACCACAAATCAACCAGGCCATGAACAGAGAGGCAGTCAAGGTCAGCAAGTAAATCCCCATAGAGTTCTGGAATCCTTTTAGATAGTCTCTGGGGGAGAATCATCCTAACTGGTCCACCACCCTGACAGGAGGGCAGGGATCTGGGCCCTCCAAAGGTAATAGTCCAACCATGATAATTGTGTCATCATAAAATCCTCTCAGAAGAAATCTCTTAAACAACAAACTTGTGAATGCCAACATAATTCACACCTTCAAATATGGTGACCTCAAACAATCAAATCTTTACAGTGAAATCCTTATTTTCTCTTTGATGTTCTTGGAAGGAGAATAGGAAGATTCAGTCATTATATATAATCTAAGGAAGAGTGGGGCTTTCCTCTGCTAACCAAGCATATTCATAGCACTTTAACTGACATTATCTTGATTTCTCTTTTACAAAGACCTTATCGTTAAACCATTGGCACTGGAGGCATGCTCCAATTAGAATGCTTTTCTCACTCAAAGAATTAACACAATGCCCCCTCTGGCACTGCTTAGGAATTCATTATTTGCTCTACAAACATTAAAACACTAGCAGACACAAAGTGCAAGAGAGGACACCAAATTAACACGACTTAGCAGCAGTCAACAAACAGCCTCATTTTTATAAATGATTTTGGAATGTTCCCGTCATGTGACACAATTAATGATAGAGAATAAACAGATACAAAGTTCTGAAAAGTAAAACCAAGTTACTGCAAAGGAGATGACTAGTATGTTGTAATTCTCTTCCGCCCACGCTTCCCGTCATGTGCAAACATCAATCACATCTCAGTTTTCTGTAATTTGGTATCAGTAGTCTAACAGTCCAAAGTGAGGAAGAAAAGCTGAGTCTCCCTCAAGTTTCTAGAGCCTTGTCTCCAGCCCCCACAAATGGGACAGCTCTGCCCTCTGCCCCAGCTACTAGTAAATTTAAATGCGAGAGTGGACAGAGAAGGGCAGCTTTCGCCTTACTTTCAGCACCTCATGACTTATCTATGTGTCCTCTCCAGCCCAATGTCACAAACCAGTTTTACATGTATATTTGGTTTTATTTTTTAAAATTCCCTCTGGCAACAACTTCAAAGTACAGCACATACCATTTAAAAGTCATTCTAGACAATGGGGGCGATCCCATGCCCCGCGCATCCTCAGCGTGTGTGTAAATTGCATGCATCTCCACAGGGACTGCATTGTGCCACGCGGATCCCGCTTGGGATTGCTGCCAATATTAGGTTTCTGGCAATTGCACATGTGCAATAATGCTGATGTTGGCAAAATGACATAACTGAAATGCCAAAAGGATTGAACCACTGAAATAATTGAACTTAAAAATGAAGTAAAATAACCAAAACTCATACTTGAAGTGTAAATGGTTATTGTTAATTACCAGAACCACCATTTTTAGTTTAGGCAGTGTATATGATTTACACATTTTTAGGATACTCATTTCAGCTCCTGCTGCAAAGTAGTCCAGTAGTCTTTGCCATAGCTGCAAAATTCTCAACATCATTCAGTTGATTTGTTCAGTATTTTGGTATTTGGTGCTTTATTCTCTAAAGTGGTATTATTTAGTGATACCACCAACATGAACATAGTACTGAAAACCAAAATAGCAAGTAAAAAAATAAGCAACATAACCAAAATGAAGGTTCAACACTAGAAATTAAGCAGGAGATGAATTTATGTGGTATGTAGTTTGTTTAGGCAGATGCAAATACACCAAATTTGTCGTAGTTGGTATTCACAGCAATTATTTGTTTCAGACCTACCTTTAAAACAAGGATTTACCTTCTTTTACAACAATTATAACCCCTATTATTAACCACCCATACCTTAAATGCTGCAAGATATTATCTTCAGGTAGGTGCTGTGTAGGGCTGAAGTGGCAGCAGCTGTTACCGCACCACCATTCCATTCCGAGAACGCGGCACTTAATGTGTCTTGCCACCGACTTCCCCGCGATATTTCCACGATTCCACATTACCTGCTGCCAGCATCTGCAGATGCGGCATGTCTGAAGCTTGTGAACACAAGCGGTTTTATGCCGCCTTCTGCCACTGAGAGCGAGTCCCTGACGCACCATGATGCTGAATAATAGATCATTGAATGAATGAACTTAGGGTGACTCTGACTACCTGCTTCAGAGTCTGCTGCAGGGGTGTAGCCACTCTGGCGCGGGGTGGGGGGCGCATTTGCACCCGTGATCTGCCCTGGGAGGGGGCTGGCAGCGATCAGGGCTGGCCCCAGACATATGTAGCATCCTCAGGAGCTGGGAGCTCTGCTCCTGAGTCCCAGAGGAGTCTCTCTTGCACCACCGGCACCACCTTTTTAAACAGCTCAGTTGCAGCCCCACAGCGCTGCTACATGGGTGGGGGAAGAGTTCCCCCCGATCCCCTCCTTTGCAGCAAATGTTGCTGCCTTGTAAACAAAGTTCTTCTTCAAGGGGCTCCTTCCATTCTCAAAAATGGGAGAGTGTACCAAGCCTAGAAAGAGGTGGTGGGGGAATTTTCTAACAAAATGACATGCCATGAAGGTTGGATCTACAGCCTGGAAGGGGGTAGCAGTCAGGGGGCAGCCTTCTCTGGGGGGGTCCATTCAGCTGGGGGAGGGTTGGTTGTTCAGTGCTGTTTCTGTTAGAAGGATGGACAGATCCTCCCTCTTCCCTTTGTGATCGTCGCATAGAGCGAACTGGGGGTGCAGAGCAGCTACAATGAGGCAGAGAGCCATCCCAACAAACTCCCCCCTCTCCTCCCCCATCCCCTAGATCAGCATCAGGAGCCAGGCGCTTGCTCACTGCTGCTGGGGCCGGGGATCCCTGCACTCTAAGCAGGACAGAGACTAGTGCACAAGGAGGGACAACAAACAGGGCAGCACCCAGAGTTGAGCTTTGAGGGAGGGATCTTTGTTATCCCTCCTTGTGCACTAGTTGCTGTCTCTGTCCCACTTAGAGTGCAGGGATTCCCCAGCAGCAGTGAGCGAGTGCCTGACTCCTGATGCTGATCCAGGGAATTGGGGGGGGGGGGGGGAGTCCCTGCTCTTCTGTGAATTCTCTTGTGTGTTAGGGTGCCAAGGACAAATTCTTCCCCTTTGCTGTGATGGCTCTCTGCCTCATTGTAGCTGCTCTGCTGAAGAGTCATTCCTGAAGAGAGTTATGGTGTAATCATTATTTTGATATCTGTGAAAGTTTGTATTTGAAAACAATGTTTCAAAAATGTCTAGAAAATGTCCTTCTGTCAGGATTTGGTGACTAGAACTGGTATGAAAATTGAAGTGGAACATGACACAAATAATTTCCACATATTCAAATCTGAACTTCTGGGCATCTTTGCAAAATCTGCATGTAAAGTTCTCATGAAACTTTGGGTGTCTTTAGATAGAATGTCAAGGGGTGTCTGAATGTGTGTTTTGATATGAACACTGGTTTGGCCCTGTGTTCACCATGTGGTGCTATTTAGACACACAGCCCATCTTGGGGGAAAGCGATGTTTTGCTCGCCACCCGATCTCAGCACGCAAGTGCTGTCACCTTGTTCCTCGTGTTGTACCTGCCATGCCACACAATATCATTAGACACAACGTTGACCCTGTGTTCAGCTGGAATATGCAAATTGTCCTTGTGATGCAATGGAATTCACATTGCGTGTTCAATGGGTGGCCAAATTGGTGTTGGGATTGTTATAGTGCTTACACATAACAGCCAAACATGTGCTTAGGAGTTTTGACACCTGATCTTTGTTATGTCAAAAGACAACCTTAGTCATACATAAATTCATTCTTTGTGATTTGATATTCAGTACTGAACAGTTAAGTTACAGTTGAACTAACCAAACTCAGAAGTCACTCTATCCATACTTAGGAAAGGTAAAGCTTTAATCATCAAAGTAAGTGGCTGTTGTATCCCCGCAACCCCCTGTGTGTTTGTCATCCCCTGGTTGGGAGAGGAGGGGTCTAGGACTTGGAGCCCCATTGCCAGAGGGATTCCATGCAGCCCTTGAGAGTCACTTTTTATTCTCATTTGGATCAGCTGGAAGCTGGGCGGAGCTACCCCGCCGGGACCTTTAAGAACTTTGTGCCGGGGCAGCGCGCCTAAGGGCTGCGTGCACAAGGGTGCGCCCTTGTGCGCACAGCCTTAGACGTAGGGCTTGGGTGGGGCTACACCCCTGTGGGCTCATGTGGCCAGAGAATCCCTTGTTTGGGATTAGTAGTGTTGGGCTTGCTTGAACAATGCCTAAGAAGGGTAAGACTGTTTGAATATAAGGCTGCCACTGCCCAATGCCAAGCGGTAAAGTCCCTCCCAATCGTCATCCAATTGTATGCCAGAGGTGGAGCGGGATTTGTCACTTTCTTCTATGCCTCCTATGTCCCTTGTTACTTCCAGTGTGCACATGGCGGCAGATTTGGAGGTTGGTTGTGTAGCTAAAGGTGCTGATTTCCATAAACAATCCTCTCTGACCCCTTTGGACTCCTTGTTGTCCTGCGCCAAGGCTTTTAAAGAGCAAGGGGAAAGGTGGAGGGCATTGACTGCAAGGTCTCGGGAAATTCCCCAGCCCTTTGTAGGCTCCCAGAGTGCCGGCCTGGATGAGGGTCTCTCTTCAGGGCAGTCCTGTACAGACCATTCTGGGCCTCAACTTTTAGCTATGTGTGAGTTGCCAGGGAAGTTTTCTTCTTCTAAACTTCCAACTATTGGGTTGGGGGAATTGGAACCTTTACCCAGAAGTGAGGGGTTGCTGTCCCCCTTTTCCCAGGACCAAGCTAGTGCGACCCAGGGGAGGCTAGGGTGGTCCGCTGGTATCAATGAAAATAAGGGAGGTGTTGCTAGTGACCAAGTGGGCTCTCCCTCTGAACGGAGCCCTTCCCCCTCTAAAAAGCAGGAGGTTCAAGTTCCTTATTCATTGCAGCGGTTGGAATAAATTCTTCCAATGTTAACCCCATACATTGAGGGCTTAGAGATTAGGCTTCAGGCCCAACCAGCAGCAACTGGTTGGGCTCGAGGAATGCACTGGTGATTGTGGTAGGCCAGGGATTGGGTTAGGTCCCTTAACTTCAGATCAAGCATCCCAAACCATTGAACCTAACCAATTAGGGCATTTCTGCCCTTCAGACCCAAAGGTTGCAGGTGACTGGAAGATTCATTCTATTCCAGATGGGTTGGTTTTTACAATCCATCCTTTGCGACATGGCCTCCCCCTTGGGATACTAAGCTCCGGATTTCTCAGCATATAGTGGACATTTTGGGTTGTGCCTTTTTGCCCTCCCATATTGCCCGCTTTTTTCATCTGCCAACGAGGGGTGACACAAGGCGGGTTGTTATTTATTTTCGGGCCCCGGCCATAGCTGAAAGGCTTTTGTCCTCTTCCAGGTTTTTTTCCATATGGGGGGTGCATGTGACAGTTCTTTATGGGAAACGGGGGATCTTTCCACTGTTGCAGCAAGACCATTTAGATATTCAGCCGTCTTTTGGTGGAAGTTGTGACTTGCACCAGGACCTTGGGAGAAGGGTCTTTAGTCCATCAGGTACCTCGATTATCCACAATTCCAAGGAACTGGTTCAACCGGCAGTCCCTCATACTTTACTTGATGCTGCTTTGTTGCATGGGTCTCCCTTCACCCTTGGTGTTTGTCAGCAAATTAAGGCTCTCTCTCCAGTTTCTTTAAGGTCTCCCCCCACGGTTGGCATAGGCCTGCTGTTGGTGGAGACAGTATTCCGGGGTCTCGTGGAGTCACAACCCCCTAGCCCCCGACAGGACTTGGCCAGTGATAGTAGGTTACCTGGGCCTGGGTTAGTGCCTTGTTTACATTGCCCAATTGTCCCTAATCCACGTTTGGCTAAGCATGTAGCCCATAGCAAGTGGGAATTTCCCCCCAGAGGAGCTTCGATCTTGGAAGAGCTCACGGCTGTAGATCTTGTTTGCAGGACTGCGGTGCTGGGATCTGTGGGCTGATATAGTAGGCTATGGGGTTCCCTCTTTTTTGGCCACGGTTACAAGCAATTAGCTATTAAGAGAATTTATTTTATTTATTAAATCATTTTAGTCGATTCATAATCATGATAGTAATAGTTTTAGGATAATTAATACTGTATTTGGCCATGATATATTTTATTATGGCATATGGATATTACCATTTTTCCCTAGGTCACATATATATAGACACTAACATGATTGAACTTGTAATGCCCTTGGCCAGGTCATTTTTTATTTTTATTTTCATGGTCGTTTTACCTGTAAGTTTTATGTTTCCTCTTGTATTTACCTATTTTGTTTGTCTTTGTTTGTTTGTTTGTATATTTTTGTTTCAAGCAATGATCTATGGTCACGCTTAATAAATTTGATTTGATTTGAAGTCAGTGAACAAAGTCTGCCAAGAGTTAGAATTTGCATCAGGTGAAAGGTGCTCTTGGTGGTGAGGAACTACCATGTTTGAAAGTGATAGGTTCTGGCCAGAGCTGCTGCAAAGCATGGGTGAGAGGTGTCTCAGGTGAGAGGCACTGTAGTGGGGAAAGTTCCGGCAGGCCTTTGAAAGTAATGGGCCTAGGCCAGGCTCCACACCGCTCTTGGCCAGTGCTTGTCAGTTCCAAAAGCAGCTTCTGGGGTATCTCCAGCCTACCATTGAAACTGACAAGCCCCAGCTGGAGTGGTGTAGAGCTGGGCTCTGCCACACTCCCAGCTGGGGTTTGTTAGTTTCTCTGGGTAATGCTTGCATTTTCAGGCATCGGCACCTCATTGGTCCTCAGCCTGTCAGGTGGATGATGGGGTGCCCAAAAATGCGGGCATTACCATGGGTACTAATTTTAGTACTCGTTACATCTCTATAATCTCTCAGCATCAGTTTTCTATCTGTAAGTTGGGGATAATAATGATCTACCTTACAAGGGGTAAGCTAGATAAGTATCATAAAGAACTTTGAACACTGAAATGCCTACATAAATAATAACTTCATGTAAGTGAGGGAATCCCAATATGCATGCAAGGAGCAGAGCTGCCATTTAGTAAATAAATAAACAAGCATATGTTATTGCCCAATAACAGTATTATTGTTATGCAGCACCAATGGGTATGAATGTGGCAGTGTTTACAGTTGAATATTCAATGGAAAAAAACCCTGAGTTTCATAGGTCATTCAGAACACCGCATTCAGTGCAGTATGTGGATTACTGATTTATTTTCACTGTTCATGAAATGGAAATTAAAACACCTGATTTTTATTTTTTGCATGTACGTAAAGTAATTCAGTCAAGCAGTACCACAGAGCTGCCTCACTGACATGAGATTGTTATGCAACATAATTTTAGTTTTCCTCTCTACTGAAAGCCTGAAGGAATAGCATGAACCACATATGACTATTTGAAAATCCTTTCATTTACTATTAACTACGACTAAACACAGGATGGGGTGCACATACCTTTCAATACTGGTCACCCCTCTACTGTGATTTCTGTTCAAGAGAGGATATAATTTGGGCCACTTTGGCAAGCCTGTTTTTCTGGGCACTGCTTGGTTAATATAATTATTTTAAGGTGGATACGCTGCTTAGAGCTGAGATGCCAGGTCACTGTGGTAGCTTTTTCCGATGGAAAAAGCTCTTCCACAATGAGTGGCAGGTGTGATAGAGACATTCATTCAGCTACTTTTTCTGCTCCTTCTGCCATTCCGCTACTTTCACTGGCTGCGGAAATAGCAAAATAATGTTTGTTCCTATGGTTTCCATCTTCTGCAGTTTCCACTGGCACTGCGAAGTTGTGGAACAATGCTTGTTCCGACAGTTTCCAAGATTGTTCCAACAGTACCGAATTAGTGGAATGCTGGCGCAAAAGCTGTGGAAAGTCACGGGCAATTCCAAAATGGTGGAATTAAATAGTAGAGTGGAAAAAGGAGTTGCCACTTCAGCCCTAGCAATGCTGATGGTGGGCCATGCTCTGGGTATTGTTGGCTTTTTTTTTTATTTCTGCACATAGTTGCACTGTTTGGGTTTGTCTTCTTGAGTGATTGTCTCATTCTTGCTAGGCATTCTTGCTACTTTTCTGGGCACTGCTTGGTTAAAGTGGGTGCACTTTAAAATCATTAAAGAAAACAGTTTCAAAGTTCCAAGTTCCAGGGATTTCCGAGTTCCAGATTCTGGGTCCTTGGAAAAGGTTTTGAAGTTCAGCTTAGTACCTGTACCAAGTACTTGGAACGTCAGAACTCGGTCCAAGTACCCGGAAGGCTTATTTGGTATAGCCCTAGTGTGCACCCCTACCCATGCACCACCCATTCCTGCCCCCACATGGAACATCCCAGATTTCCCCCCAATGCTCTGTGCATGGGTATGAGTGGGTGGTGCATGGGTTATGGGAGAGGGTGCCCACCCATGCTGCCTCTAGACAAGTGCTCGGGTGGGTGGGGGATGGCTGGACCTGTGTGGGTGCATCCTGTTTAAAAATGGCTACACGCTCTCTGGAAAAAATAAGAGAAGGTCCAATTGTTCTCTCCCACAGGAAATTTTAAAGGTAGTAGAAGACATTTCTTTGTTTTGACTGAGCTAAGGTGAATTTAGAAAATGAAGGGGTAGCGAAAGGTAGAGAGAGGGGAAGCAACAGGAGTGTGGGAAGAAGGAGAGGGAGCAATTTGTACATGTGTGTGGTGGTGGGAGGGACCTCGGCTATCACAGACAAGGAGTGTTGTCAAATGAGATGATACCCCACATGGCAACTTGATCAGACCACTTGTCTGAAGGTGGAGTGGCCAGATGTGTGCTCCCATCAGCCACAGAACACCCATTTATGGCCATGTGTGGAGCCTTTCCAGGAAATCTGGAGTACTCTGTGTGGGGCTAGCCAAATGTACAGTGCCTGTTTCCGTGGTTGTGATAGCCACACTAGGATTCGCCTGTTTGAATTACTCTCCATGCACTCCACCTGTGTGAGTATTCCATGACAGAGCCATGCAGTGGCCATGGACCCTCTTCCCCATCCCCTACCCCATTGTCTTGCTCATTTGAAAACACCAAGATCAAGGCATTCTGGGGTGGGATCTGCAAAGGGTGTGGAGACCTTTGGACGATGGGGCCTACTGAGGATCAACCCACCCTCAGCGGGCTCCACCCATAATGCTCCCATCCTGTCCTGTTGTGTTACACCCTTCCACCACAATGTTCCCTGGGCACAGAGAGGGAAAAGGTTCCATATCTTTGGTCTGTTTTAGATGGATGGCTTTTGCTTGCAAGATAAGGAAGGACAGCCATGGCTAGTAAAACAACTTTTCAGGGTGGTCTCTAATCAGCAGGTAGGTACAGTCCTCTGAATAAATCTTCAGAAGAAACTAATGATTTTGGGTGCTCAGCTTATCAAGTGAATGAGGTTTGATTTGCAGAGGATGACTGATCAGCTTTTCCCTAAATCATCCTTTTACAAGTTATCTCAGACTGAGGCACTCAAAATGACTAAGTACATTTGAAAATGAAGGCATTGTTAGGTATCTATTGAACAGCTGGGGGAATAAATGAAAAGAGAGAAACTTTTTTGAGTTGGGATGAGGATAAGGCAAATGGACCGTTACGAGCTCAACCAGTAGTTTCAGAAAGGTGAGGAGAGCTAGATTCAACAGGGACAACCCAGTGGCCTGCATACACTGACCCCACTGGGCAGCACACAGTCAGAACTCACGCACTCAGGCACACACATGCAGTGCCGTGTGCACAGCAAAGTCGCGTGGGGCAAAAGTGCAACCCCTGCCTAGCGACCCACCCCACGTATGGCACATTCTGGCTGTGTGCCGTGGGCTGGGATCAGCATACACAGGCCACTGGATTATCCCCTTAGTGCATAAAAACCAGTGGATCTTCAACAAAGTCTACAGAACGATTCTAACTTTTTCACAAATTGAGGCTTTGAGTGTTAAGAAACATGATGCTAGGTTCAGGATTTGTAGATGTATAAATATTTTTATAGTACTTCACAAAGACATCCCGGATCTCCTCAGTCTCAGTCACCTCAATTCCATCACCTCTATCAATACTTATTATTGATGCCTTCTGTTGTTGAGCTTTGACTAATTGGGCTAAGACCCTACCTGCTTTATTGCTGTTATTATGATAATAAAATTTTATCCATTTCAATTGCTTGGTGGTCTTTTCTAATTCAATTACATTTATTCGTTCTTTTATTTTCTGTAATTTGTTCGCTACTA